>OX424572.1:22661630-23194600 GCA_949152435.1 Gastracanthus pulcherrimus | reverse complement strand
AGGTCGTTTTTTTTCAAAAATTAAAATTTTTTTACAGGTATCTATGTTATTGATTTCTATATTTTAAACAATTACTCGATCTCATCTCTTATGTCTCGGAAATGGCATAACCTTTTTTGTCAATTAAAGGGTCATTTTATTTGTTTTCTGATAAAGATTCGAAATTAAAAAAACTTACCCAGGAAGAAAAACATATTGAGAACAGGATTCATTTTCAATGAAAATATGTTATTTCAATAAAAATTTATTTTTACTGGTCTAATGCAGAATATGTCAATCTATAACATTACTCTATGTTTAACAATTATTTTTGTAAAAAGAGCAACAAAAGCACTTTTATTATATTGATTTTCTATGTTAAAATAAATGTAAAGCTGATTTACTATCCTTCAAGAATCCGCATCCGTTAACCCGTCACACGCGCTCTGGGATATCGTTAAAGTGTCCTTTAGCTACACTACGCTCAATGTCACAACCGCACCTATTAATTAACAACTTTAAAGCCCATTATAAATTCCTGTATTTTAGTCGATTAGCTAGCGCGCGAACAATCTTCATTTAATTAATAATAAGTCAATGAATTTATCATCTTAATATAAACTACACCTTTTTGGAATCGATGCTAGAATCAACATTTACGTTCAGTCGCAACAGTTTATGATTTAATATAAGCTTTCATGATATATATATAATTTATTATTTGTTGTTAATTGGCGAAATTTAAAAAGTATTTTAAATTTTGAATCTTTATCAAAAATCAAAAAAATGAGTTTTGTTTATACAAAAATTACCGTTTAATACTAAGAAATAAGCGACCAAATTAATAAAAATCATAAAAATTAAAAATCATTATAAAACAAAAGAGAGTTGAGAAATCTAAAAAAAAATTATTTCAAATCTACATAAAAAAAGGAAAAAATGTGTCTCAATCGTAGAAAATTACCGTTAATGCACAAGAAATAGGCAATCAAAAATTAAAAAAAATATAACCTCAAATATCTTGAAAAATAAAAGATCTCTAGTTCTGGTCAAACAGCTCAGCCAAGAGATACCGGAAAGCTACCTTTTCCATTTTAATTTATTTATAAAGATTTTCCATCATACGTTTAAAAAAATGACGTTTTGGAGTATTACAAAAGAAGGAAAATAGCTTATAAAAAATTTCGTGTTGGGGAAGATAGATAATTTTATGCTTAAATGTATTTACAATAAAACCGATCATATTATTTGTAACATCCCAAAATAATTTACCTGATTGATTTCAGAATAACGTAAAATAGAAAAATCGTTATACAACAAAAAGGAGTCGATGAATCTTAAAATTTCTTTTTAATTCTCAATAAACGATAAAAGTAATCTCCAGCTGCCAAAAAATGACCGAGCCGTTCTCGAGATATAAGCGTTAAAAGAAAGGTTGAAATAAAACATTACCTCAAATATTTTGAAAAATAAAAAGTTCTCATGATCTGAACAAAGAACTCAGCCAAGAGATAGTTAAAATCCACCTTTCTGAAAATTTTCAAAAGGAAAAATGCCATTTTACTCAAGTTATCGTACGACATATCACAATAAATTTTCAAATATTAAAAATGTGAATTAATAATAGTAATCTCTAAATTATAAATCCAAGCATCCCAATGAAAGTAAAACCCCGTAGCTCAATTGATTAGATCGTTACAGTTGGATATATCTGTATAAACCAGTTTGATTATGTAAATTGGACCTTTTTTAGTATTGACGAAGTTGCTGATACTGTTTATTATTCAAAATTTTTATTGCGGAATTTGTTTTGCTTGAAATGTTTGGGTTTAGAGTTTAGGGATTACTATTATTAATTCAAATTTTTAATTATTGTAAATTGCTCAGCTTGGGGTATTTGGGTTTAAGGTGTAGGGATTAATATTTTATTATTTTAACTTTTTATTGTTGCAATTTGCTCTGTTCGTCCTAGCTGCGTTTACGATTTATGATTTAGGGTGTATAGGGATAACGACTCTTTATTTAAATGTTTTATTATCGGTTTCGGGTTTAGAGTTTAAAGATTATAATTTTTATTTTTAATTTTTAATTTTTTATTATTGAAAATTCCTTAGTTTAAGGTTAAGAAATCAGTATTGAGATCAGTATTTCATTAATTAAACTCTTTATTGTAGCAAAATGCACCTCTAAAGGTAGCTGCGCTGTGTAGAGGTTACAAATTAAAATGATCAATCAATTGATACTATCGTTTACCCACCTCTGAATGGATATGAAGTAACAAAAAATTCCATTTACAAAACTCACTTTTTAAATTCAAAACTAATCTTTTGGTCAGAGCTGACCATTAGAATATGCCCTGCAGCCGTCCAAAAGCCAGGACTCGAACCTGACCCGAGAGCACGACTTAGTTTTATGAACTTTTTCAAACATCTCAGACATTTTTTGAAGCTACACTTACGTTTATTTATGTTAATGACTATATTAATTAACAAGTACATCACAAGCAGAGTAAATCATTTATCTAGCACGTATGAGCTCTACCGAATTATTTTTAATAAATATCAGGCGATCAGAAACGGGTCCTTGCACACCCCTAGTTTTTTCCGTAAGTATACAAGCTACCTTTGAAGAGTACATACTTACAATAAAGGCAATTTTTGATTTTATTTGCAGATGTTCACGAGTGCAATTTCATTTTTTACCCTTCTGCGGAGTATGAACAACTAAGTCATATTAATAGTTGTTATAATTAGAAACTCATCATGTATAAAAAGAGTGATGGCTACTTTCTAACGCAATAAATCAGAAAAGAATTTAATGAGAAAATAGAGATGAATAACCAAGGGATAGGGATGGGGGGGGGGGAGGGTGTGCAGAGATAAAATTAAAGGATCCGGCACTTATGTAAAGTATACATGATAAATGCATATATATGTGTACGTATGTATAGTTAAAATGCTTGATTTGTACCACTATCATAACAATCGTGTAACGCAAGAAATCGGAAATGTATATAATGAGAATTAAAAGAGAGAGAGAAGGGAGGGGGATATGGTGACGTGATAATAATTGAATGAGAGAGCATTTATGTATAGTATACATGTATAAATACTTACATATGTATATGTACATGTAGATATTATGCAAAATTTGTAAAACTGTCAATATTCAAAAGTAACGCAACATATCGAGAAAATATATAATGAGAATATAGAGGGAGAAATAATGGGGTGAGAAATTGAAGGAGAGAGCGTTTATGTATAGTATACATGTATAAATACATATACATATATGTGTATATATGTATAGTTTTTATGCTTAATTTGTAAGATTATAAAAATTCAAAAGTAACGCAATAAATCGAGAAAATATATATTGAGAATAAAGATGGAGTAAAAAGAGGGCGGGGGCGCCGAAATTGTTGGAGGGGGCATTTATGTATAGTATACATGTATAAATACATATGTATGTGTAATTAAAACGTTTGATTTGTATGACTATCGAAATAACCGTGCAACGCAATAAATCGGAAAAGTATATTAATGAAAAAATTTAGGGGAGAGTAGGAGGAGAAGTGAGAAGAAATGATCAATTTGAAGGAGACGGCACGTATGTATTGTATACATTACTATTTGGTTTCTTATAATATACGTGTTGTTCTCGTTTACCCGCGTGTTATCATTTGTGCATGCTGCATACCCTCACGAATCCTTATTCCCTCTTTCCCCCCAGTTGCGAAGGAATACTTGCCACTGACGAGCTGGGCACGCTGCCGTAGCTCAGGCAGAGTTTCGGCGAAGAAAGCGAGCAGCTCGCATTAACAGAAAGGTATCGGGTAAAAATCCACCCGCGGCGCACTAGAGTACTTGTGAGCCTGTCCATATTTGTGTGCCTTTTTTTAAATGTAATTTGCAGCGATAAAATCATAAATGAATCAGTAAAACTATTTTTAAAACTGAGATAAACTATTAAATTAGAGTTTACAAGAGTTACATGAAAGTTTAAAATGTTTTTCATAGAGTTATAATTTTTTTTAAACATATGAATCATGATTTGGTGGTTTTACTTTGTTTCATTGTCTAAAATGCTAATGATTGCTTGACTTTCGAAACTTAATTTAATTATTCGGTCGTGATTTATGACAAACAAAAATTTATTGTATCATAAAATAATTCAATTTAATATTAAAAAATGTGAAATGAGCATTTTAGACTCAAGTTTGTCCGTATTTATGCACCCCTCATGATCGACGGAATAACCTCACTTCTGCTTGTCGATGGGAGAAGAAGTTTTCGTAAGCTTTATTTTTTCCAAAGTTGTTGTTAATGAGATTTGTAAGTATAAAAAACAAAATACACATAATATTATAAAATTTATTAAGACTTTTTGATTTAATTAATAAATTGTTCCAGGATAGCCAATATAATTTAGAGATTTAAAATCATATAATCATCTTATATTGAATGGAATTTCTCCGTAAAACTTATTTTTATTTATAACTGTTAGTATCCTATTTTATAGTCTTTGCAATAGGACTATATGAGTTCTACAAATGCCTCGCCGAACTATAATGCCACAACTGATTATACTATGGAATAGTGCATAATAAATCATTGTCATTGTATCAGTTTGCATTAATATAGATAATTTATAGATTATGAATTCTGTGTCAAATGCTTAGTTTTGTTCATAATATCTCTGTGTCTATCATATTTATTAATTTAAAATATTTTGAAATTTTATTTATATTTATTAATTATTACTTAAAAACTACCTAATTACGATTATGTATTATGAGATTTCAAAATAATTGCTGGTTTCGTGTAGACTTTCTTTGCCTATAGTGGGCCTAAACATTTCCTCTCTTCCTATTTTAGCATTGAAATCCTCCAGTACTATTTTGGTGTCGTAAGACGCGAATTGATCGATTAATTGCTCTAAAGTTTCATAATAAAGATCTTTGACTTCTTCCTCTTTGTCACGACAGTGGACGTTAATAACCACGTAATTGTACCACGCTCCTTCGATGATGATATACGAGGGTCGGTCATTCACGAAATTGCAACTTTTAACGGAATGTATGATGCTTTTGTTAACAAGAAATCCAGTGCCTAGGGAATGCCCGCTCGCGCCCCCATATAAAGAGGTGAAGTTACCGGATTCTAGCATCGCGTTATCTTTCCATCGGGTTTCTTGTATTGCTACCAAATCTAAATTGTACCTCTTAGTTTCATTTATGATTTCCCGGAACGCGCCCGCTCTGTGTAGATTCCGTACATTCCAGGTTCCCACCCTTAAGTTCCTTTTGGTTTTGGTTTGGTTTTGTTTTCTTTGAGCCATGATAGTAAGTTAAACCCGCGCGTTTTGGATCCTGTTCCGATCGCAGGTGAGTCCATCCGTCTTGGGGTGATAACCCTCATACCTCCCTAGAACTAAGTATGAGAGCTTTGCAACTTTGGCGAGGACATAGTCAACTCGTTGTCAGACACACTCGGTTTTATTCTCATATCCTAACGCCCCCCCCCCCCTGCAAGTCAGCGCGCCTTCGCTGACTTCGTTGCCGTATAAGACCAGGTGGCGAATCATTCTACACATCCCCCTCTCAGGGCAGTTGTCATCGCTTCCGCATCCTCCACGACAGCAGGATTTTTGGCCCATTTTTTGTTTGAAATGTGTGGTAAAAGAGATAGATTACAGAGTAAGGTAGAAGAAGAAAGTAAGATAGGAGATTTTGTATAGTGTTTGTAGTTGTGTGGTGCTTGCGTAGTGTTTCTAGATGAATGCGTTCGCCAGTGCGGGCTCATCACACCCACGCCTGGACCTATAGGCACCCACCCGTCTGCTCTGGACGACTACGCCCAGGACCCGCTTAGTGTAACAGCGTTGCAACAGGCTTTCTTATATATATATATATATATATATATATATATATATATATATATATATATATATATATATATATATATATATATAGTTTATAAGTTAGATTAAAGCATAGTACTGTTTATTCCCAAGTCAAATTAATTAAGAAATTGACATTATTTAAGCTTCTAGCAAATAGCGATTTATTCTCTTTGACATAAATATATATTTTTTTCTTACATAAAACTCGTTAACTTACGCAGTTATATAATTTTGTTTTTGTATAATATATGTATAGGAGGGGTTCCCCCTACTTGCTCCGCTCACCAATCCCCATTCAATTTTTAAACTTTAATAAACCTTGTACAACTGAGTGTCTGTTGTAATACTTAATATAAGAATCGCATATTTTAATTGTGTACAGTTTAACATTGATCAATATATCTATATTCGACAAATGCTAAATTGTGCAGAATTATAATGTGCATGATTCTTATGTGCATGAACCAGAACTCTATAATTTTTACTTAAGATACATCATAATTTTTTATTTAATTTAATAAAAAATAAAATAAATATTTAAACTATGTAGTCAGTGTGTGCATTCGACTTACGTTGATTTACTCTAAGTAAATTAGTTAAAAAATATAGACAAATATAGATATACTCTGTCGATTATGTGAAATGGATGTGGAGGAAGGTGGATGGGATGTAGAGGGGATGTGAAAGGGATGTAAAGGCCAATGTCGAAGAAATGCATTAAAAGTGAAGAAAATGTGGAGGGGCGTGGAGGGGTGGAGGGGTGTGGACGGGTATGGAGGAGAATAAGGAGGGAGTGTGCAGGGGATGTGTATGGGCGTAGTGGGTAGTGGAGATGCAAATAAGTAAAAAAAATAACGTAGTTTTTTAAACAATTTAACGTTATTATGTGGAGGGATAGTGGAGGGATGTATAGGAGGTGCAGGGGGTGCAGTGACTCAATAACGCTTACAATTATGTTATATAGGAAGATATATATATATATATACTTAATAGGTTACGTTATATCAATGTAATTCTTCAAGACAAATGAACTAAAAAAATATTGACGTTACGTAAGATTCTAACAAATAACCATTATTTTTCTTCCACATAATCTAAAATTGATACTTTATGTTTTTGATGCGACCAATAACATATGCACGATAGTTTCAATAAATAAAAATTAACCATAGCTCAAAATCAATATACATTACCATTGACACATTTTATAATTGAGTATAGTAAAGAATTAACACACCCTATCTACATATTATCATATCCTAGCAGTTTGACATCCCATTCCCTCTTTTCCATCCTAACTTGCAAAATATGCGAATCGTCAAGAAACTGGCGACATTTTTGTATATACCTCTATCTGTCGAATTATTTAGGGTTTCTTGATCCAATTTGGCAGGCATGGGTGTAAATAGGGAATATCCTGGTCAGATATAACTCGCTGCCAAACAGCAACGTCGAGCGATGGTCATTCGACCAGACATACAGTCGACCATGAACAGAGCGGCGGCGCTACTAGGCGAAGTATCATGCGGCCGTTAAACCGACCATTGGTAGCACGAACACCTCAGTGACCAATGTAATTATAATAAGACAAGTATAATTATAATAAAGTATAACGAAGCGATTTTTCGTCGCGTCAACACGAATTAGGACGATTTCAAATGGAAATCCGCCATTCAGCAGCCAGAAGATCAATCCCTCTACCCCACGTCTAGTGCCTTATAGAAAAGCGAACCATTATTTATTTTTTTTTTTTTCATTCCGTCAAGATAACTGCGAGCGTATCCCGTCGGGGAAATATGTACAGCGTTTTCAGTCACATCATCTATAAGCCGCTCCAATTCCGCTGACGCACACTATCCAAGCGCCTTTCGCTCCACGAGCTTGCCTACGCTACTGGTCGTCGTTTCTATGAAGAATTGCCTGAGCAGGACTGAGTTAAGTTAGTCTAGGCACCGCATTTAACGACGCGACTCGCTCCGCCGACATAGAAATTTGCGCCAGGGCAATTCTTCCTCTTGTGCTTTCTAAAAGTTTAAAATTTTGAATCAATAGTTCTAGTTAGCTCCGAGAGTGACCTCATACCGACAAGCATGTACCTTTAATGAACGGAAATGAGGTAGAGTGCGAACACTATTACGTAAGATAGCTTAGCTTAATATTTAGAATATGTGCTTATGGCACCTTCTATTTAGTAATTGATCATCCTATATTTTGCATGTAATTTATTTTTCTTTAATTGATTATTTCTACGTAGAGTGTATATTGTTTAATTATGCTAAAATCGATTTTTTAAATTTTATTTTTATATTTTAATTAATAAATTTTCTTTGAATCTGACTAATAATAGGGATTAGATAGACTACTTTTATGAGCGACGGAGTCCGTCCTGTTTTTTTTTTTGTAATGATACACAAGCATTAAATACATATCATTAAAGGCTCAAATTTAATTGATAAATGGTTTTCTTATTTCTTTCCTACCATTATGTATGCATGCGTGTAACTGTCTGATGTGATTCAATTTGAAATAAAATGCTCTTGCCGTTTGACTTCACGACTCACCGTCTGCCTAGTCGAGCGATTATCATTCTCTTTTATTTGTTTTGTTTAATAAATTCAATTTTCTCTCTCTCAGTGGCACTGCTGAGGAGCAAATTTTAAGTAAAATCTATAATTTTAATCCGGTAGCAGTTGGACTGAACGATTATGACCTTCGGTCTATCGTTCGAAGCAATTCTTATGTCTTAATGTTTCCATTCTTTGTTCTTCGCATTATACCCGGGATTTTGCCTGTACACATGTCCGTGGTTTTCGATCATTACCAAGTCACAGAATTACTTTTGGAGCACGGTGCTGATCCTGTGGTGAGGGACAACGGCGGCCTGACTCCGCTGCAACTTGCCTGCCTGAGCCACTCAAGCAGCCGCTTACACATCAATTTAATGTTCGACGTGCTGCGGTTGGCTCCGGGCCTCTCGAGAATCCACCCCGTGACCTTCGAGGGACTGAGCCACATCCACGTGGCTTGTTTTGCGATCGACTGGTCGCTCGTCGATGAATTTCTATGGTTGGAACGAGCTGACGTTGACGCCCCGATAAACTGCTGACCGAGCTATACCGACGTAAACGAGGTACGTAGTCCTTGCGCGAGATAAATCAATTCGTTTTATCTTAACTATCACGTCAAAGCACATCTTTATAAAAATCTTATTTACTAGTTTTATATTCACAAGCCTTTTTGCTATACTCCTCGTGAATGTGCCTACGTAACGCCACCTTAAATTTACTTAAAGACGGATGGTATCTAATACTTCTAGGTAGCGAATACAGAGGCGAGCACATTGGGCTCTGAATGACTTCAGACCAGCGCCAGTGCGCGACCCTGGAATGACAAGTTCCTTTGGGTCCCTACCGGAGGCTCTGAACTGGTTCTTTTCAAAAAGGGCCTCGAGGTACGGTGGCTGCCACATGGATATCTCACATAAGAATTTTGCAATCTTGCGAGCTGCTTACGCAACGTCTCGGTGGTGCATGATCTAAATGATTTAAATCCATATAGGGCTCTGTTAACATTTCGGCTAATAGCATGCACCTGTGGTTTCTAAGTTAATTTAGAATCCATAACTACGCCGAGGTTGGTTACAGTATCTTCAAAGGGGATGAACACGTTATCCTGAATCTCAATGTACGGCAAGTCCATATCCTATACTTTATTAATATTATAATCGGGCTAAAAAATAATAGCCTTTATTTTCTGGACATTGAGATGAAGGGCATTCTCAGCTGCCCACGTCGACACTGCTTGCGCGACAGTCGACAGGCATCTAATTCCCTTCTCCAGACCCTCCCTGGTAACCTGCGTATAGGTTTGCAGGTCGTCAGCATAAAGCAAATGCTCAACACTTTCCGATAATTCACCCTCTGGGTTCTTGAACCCCGCCAGTACATCAGAGAGATCATTGATGTAAAGGACAAAAAGAAGAGGCCCCAGAACTGAGCCCTCTGATACGCCTAAATTGGTTGTGAGCCAAGTTGACTGTGGGATGTGGGAACCACTCGTTGGTTACGACCTGTAATATACAATCTAAGCCACAGGATCTTGAAAAACCCATTCTAATTAATTTGCTAAGTAGTTTAGAGGGCCAGATTGTGTTGAACGCCTTGCTGAAATCGAATATCAAGAGTATAGTAAGTAGCATTTTATTACTATTGATACCAGTTCGGATGTCCTCTGCTAGACTTAGCAGTGCTCTTTGCGTGCTATGATGTTGCCTAAAACTGATTTGGCGTGGATCGAGAATTATCTTGGAAGTTATAAACTCAGAAAGCTACTTGGATATTATCTTCTCCGTGACCTTGGAGAAAAAGCTCAAGAGTGCGATAGGACGGAAGTCCGATACGGTAGATGGAATCGCCTTTATCTTATGAGGCATCAATTAAGCCCTCTTCCAAGCATCCGGAAAGACACCACTGGCTAGTGAAGAGTTGTAGATGTAACGGCCAATATCTAGTAAAGACTTTGCTATTACATTTTGCGATATTCTGTCCTCCCCCTTTGTCTGCGATGAGAAGTGGGCAACGGCCAGGACTACGTCAGAAAAAGTGATTTCCCGGAAAGTGAAACCGTCATCACAGGCCTTTAACAAAATGTCGTCCATATCCGCATCACACTCAGTCTGGGAGACGGAAACCCCTACAAAGTGGATGCTTAATTCATCCGGGGTAAAGCCATGCAGCTCCTCATGAGTCTTTGGCAGCAATCCAAGATTGCGGAGTTCTTTTCAAGTGTTTTTGTTATTATTATCCAAAGCATAAAAAAATCTACTTTGAATAAAATTCTCACGTGCTTCATTTGAGCGTTGTTCTGCTTGAAATTAAAAAACCATTTTTTAATGTCCACATCTTTTGTACTTTTTAATTTGGACTAATGCGACTATGTGTATTGAATTGTGTTTAATAGAACACGAATTTAAAAAAAAGAACGGTACTATAAGAGTAATAGGAGCCGATATAATTCTTTTTGCCTGATTGGCGATTATAGACGACCTAATTAATACTTTTACTTGAAATTTAATATTGTGATAGCAGAATATATGTTCTAATGCTGGGATGTGTACTATTGATCTTAATCAGTTGGTTAGCTAAAATCGAGTTTGGCGTGGAGCGTAAATACACGACGAGTGCAACTGCCCTCACGAGCATATGCCGTGCCAGTACTGGCGCGCAGCGCGGCTGGAGTCGGGGAGCGCGGCGCATAATTCTAAATATTTCGGAAATAAAATCACCTATCAGAACGAATTTTTCTCATATTCTACGTTATATTTTCAGTAATTTTTAGATATGCTATTGGCAACATTATATCTTTTACCAAAAATATGGTATTTAGCTGCTTTTTGACGAAAATCTGTGTTAATTTTTTAATCACATAATATTAGTATCATATAATTGTAATATTATTTATGTATGATGTTATTCATGTATGATTTTGAATACGTGAACTGAATATAATACTCTGGCCTTTAATAATTACGTTACTGTTTACAGTATGTTAAATTCTTTTCAATTTAGTAGATACACTTCATTATAAATTAAAAATAGCAATAACGATATCGTTACATTATTATGAAAATTAATTTCTTTGTTATTTCTTTATCAGATATTTATATATATATATATATATATTAATATAACAATAATAGCATGTACATAATAGATAGTTGGAAAGGTATAAAGAAATAGTCTGTATATGTAAAAAATATAAACACTATTTATTAATTTTTAAAATATTATTAACATAATCTAAATTTTCGGACACGGCAGCCTTACTTCAAGATCTTCTTCCATCTCGTCAACCATTGTTGCATATGAAATATCATTATCGTTGGTTTCTTAATTGTATAAATGAAATCATAGCGCTTTTAAACATTTATAATATAATATATGAAAGTAAATCAAGGGATGCAGTAGCGTCACGCTGGCAAGTATGAGTACTGTGTACGAAACGAAGCCTGCGGGGTCGCATTGCGACCTTATTATACTTCGAAATCATGGTATCTAACCTCTTCAATAATTGCAAATGTTAATATCTAATGCTGATTTGACTTATATGTAATACATCGGCACGTGATGCAAAGATATTAATTAAATATTTATTATTATTATAATTAGTTATTATAATATATACATATATAATAAGGTTGAGTACGTATAAAAATCAGTTAGGAATATTAAATTTGATACGTACCACATAAAATTTTGCGTCTTTTTTGTAGTATTTTAACATTTTACATGTATAATTATTATAAACAAACATTTTTAATGTACTGTTTTAAAAAACTGGATGAAACATTATTGAGAAAACTTCATTCTCCTGCTTTGAAGCAATGAATAGAGAAACAAGTAATTTATTTAAAACGGATAAACAATCTCTATGTGCTCTGCACGTCTGTTCGGCGAAACTCTCGATAGCTAACTGAATCGTATGCGCAAAAAAGAAAATATAGCGTCTCTCTTCCGCATTAAGAATTAATCAACGGTTGCAACAAAGTTTGGGCGCAAAAAAAGAGTTTTAGCGACATATTATTCGAATAATATAGCAACTGATGAAATAAACTTTGCGGCAGACAGAGAAATAGAGAGAGATATAGAGTTATATTATATTTGTCACCGCGGCAGTGCCGTGCTAAACTGCACGAAAATTCAATATGCATGCGCTGTCCATTCCATTTTTAATGTAGATGCGATACGGGTAGCTAAACTTTTGTGGCTAGGGTTTAGCATATTATCTATGAAAGGTAAAATCGTTAACTCGGTGCGAAGCGCTATAGCAGAGCCACATAATATAAACTCACTATCACTCTTTATTACTCAATATAAGGGGTTAGTATATCAATGAGAAGCTAAAGAGATTATTTTATTCGGATTTAAAGTTCTATAAATTTTTGTACGTTTTCGTTGATCATTCAGAATTTGGTGCGACAACAGCTGGTTAAAATTTCACATAGAGTTCTCTAAATACTCTCCCAATATGCATGTAGTTTTTTTATAGTTATCTGTGCATTTTTACGGGTATCGCACCGCCAGTCATTTGTTTCTTTGACTCGAGTCCCATAAAACCCTCTGTATAACCAGCGATTTGCAATTGAAATTTCTTCGAAATACAATATTGAAAAAATTTAGGCAGTTTTATGATAAACCATTATGATTCTTAATTTCATTACGTTATCTACATTTCTTAGTACTTCTGAACCTCTTTATTATATTAATAGAAACAAATATCTTGCTTGCTAACCCGTTCTCGATTTCCCATATTATGGTAAGAATCTGCTGTTGGGGCCTACGGTGGCTCATGTCGGTAGAATGTCGGATTCCCACGCCGGTTACCCGGGTTCGTTTCCTAGTCTCTACCGATTAATAAAGACACACCGCAGACCCCCGATGTCGATTAGCACCATATGGAAGCATAAATATGGCAACGTTAAAGAAAATAGGGACTGCTGTAAAATTCTGAATAATTAGTGAAATATTCTAAGTTGATTAAAATTCAATCAATATTTACATGCGTTTACGTTTTCTATTTTTCAGGATTTAACACCATCATATCCGCATAACCCCTCTGCGGTTTAACCAGAGTCTGACTCGGGGTAAAGTATTTCATTATAAATTGACAGTTGAAGGTTACGGTGATGCTAAACTTTCGTGTTATTTGCAAATACGGGGAACCACTTTTTTCATTTATTTTTGAATTTTGAGAAACTATCTCTCTGAAAGGTTGTTGTTTTTTTAAGGACAACAACATTAAAGAGAGATATTAACTAAAAATTGAAAATATAATGAAAAAAATGAGTCCTCGTAATTGTTTATGATGGGTGAGCATAGCATCACCTTAAGGACTATACTTTTAATTACCTAGTTACATTTATTATAATAATTGCTTATTGCAAAATTTAACTAATAAACAAATAATAACAAATACGATTTATTTCAGCTTAAGAAAGTATAAAATTAAATAAACGGTCTCTTAGGGATATTTAGCTAGCTTATCCCAAATCTGAGGTTACTTTTTAAAATTCAATATCGTTAATATAAAATGACGGATAAAATATAGTAAATCCTCACGTATAAAGTTTTTTTGCATAAAACTCGGGTTACGAAGGTTTTCGGGGATGAAATCAAAACAAATGATACTTTAGTGGAGTTTTAAGCGTGCTAATTTCAAATATGAGGTTATTATTTTAAGATTCAATATGGTTCATTTAACATGGTGGATCTTTAATGGTGGATACCATGTAGTAAATCTTTACTTATAAAGTTGTTTTGCCGAAGACTCGGGTTGCAAAGGTTTTCGGGGATGCTGAATTCCAATTTAAGATCGGTTTTTCAAAACTCAGAATGCGGATCCACAATGAAAAAATCATAAGTAGTAAATCCATATACATAAGAATAGCGCTATTTCTATATGCTATACTATGGAGTATGTATTTACTATCTACCATTCACAATCCTTCATCCACCATCGTCCATCAACCATACACCATTTACCAAAATTCGTTTTAGCATCGTTAGAATGGATGCATGTAGACCATCCACCACACAATATCCACCATCCAACAATTTCGGTTTTCCCGTTCGTTATTATCGGTGCGAGCAGACCATCTACCATTATCATCATCGATCATCCACTATATTTTGATTTAGCGTGCATTATGATGGGTGCGTATAGACCATCCACCATTCACGATCCACCAAATTCAGTATTACCGTTGTTATGATGGGTGCGTGCAGACCATCTGCCATCCACCATCCACCATTAACTATCCAAACAATTAAGTATTAGCTTTCATTGTGACGAATGTGTGCAGACCGGCCACCATTTATCATCCATCATCCACCATCTACAATCTTCATCAACCATCCACTATCAAATATCCATCACATACTATTTTAGCGGTCGCTATCATAAGGTCATAAAGACAATCCACCTTGCATCATCCACCATCCACCAAATTCTCTGGTAGCCTTCATTATAATGAGTTCGTGCAGACCATCGTTAATCCACCCGGGCGCGGATCCGCGCTGAGGGCGATAGAGGCAATCGCCTAATCTCAGAAAACCTAAATCCATGAACCCTAAACCCATGAATCCTAAACCCATGTATCCTAAGCCCACTAAACCCTAATCCCATGAAGTGTAAACCAATGAACCCTAAGCCCATGAAACCTAAACCCATGAACCCAAAACCAATTAACCCTAACTCCATGGATCCTAAACCTATGAATCCTAAACCCATGGATCCTAAACCTATGAATCCTACACCCATGAACCTCAAATCCATTTATGGATTTAGGGTTGATCGGTTTATGTTTTGTAAGTTTACGTAAAATAAAAAATATTAACCTTTGTAGTGGGGAGGGGGGCGGCGATCTCCCCTACCGCCTGCAGCGTGGATAGGTGCCTAAGTGGATGGTGGACGACGGTAGTGAATCTGCGGTTGGTGGATGGTCAATGGTGTATGGTGTATGATAGATGATGGATGGTTGACGATTTGCATACATGCATCATACTGAATATTAAAACTAAATGTTGGATTAATCACGGTGGATAATGGACGGTGAGCACACTGGGGGCAATCGCCCCCAAAAGATAAAAACATAATGTTGTTTAATCTTATGTAAACCTACACTCGTAATCCAATACGGAAACAACTCCGTTTGCGCGAGTCTTCTCGGTCTTATGCGTAGGTGGGTTAAGGGTCATTATTCATTACATTATAGATTCTGTCGTCGAATCATATTTCTTTGCCAGAGAACATTTTTCTCGTCATCTTCTACTTAATTTTATTAGCTAGAGGTAGCACATTTCCGAAATCTTTATTTCCAAGAATTGGAAATTTTGATTTGGAATATTATTGGACTGGAGATTTTAATTAGAAAAGGCTGTTCATGATTTCACTTTTCTTGGGCAGTTCACTGATTTTTTTAGCAAATTCATCAAAGTAATTTGAGTCGTATTCCCCGATTTCGCATACAATTAAATAGACTTCATAGGTTGGTCCTTGTCTGATTTCATTAGTGATTAACCCCTCGAAGCAATTACTTTTTCTGCGAATCTTCGATTAATTGCTTATTTCAAATAATATCTCTAATGAATTGATTTCAGTGGTCTTTTGGACTTGTATAACCCAAGTAAAGTGTATTATTATAATTTGTATTTATCATATAGTGATATAGTTAGACATAAAACTATACACCGAAAATATAACAGTATTTACTTAAAATAATCAACATTACTTTGAACTAATACCAGCGATTAATATTCAATATAAAATTTTGTTCAACTCACCCTCTAGCAGCAGATATTCGCGTAAATGACGATGGCGAAGAACAGCAAGGTTGTAATGTACGACGATGTGTCCCTGATCTACAGGCGCCTACTCAAGATGCTCGGCATCCTGCCCTTCGATCAGTTCAGAACCTCATATTCAATTCTCTCATATGTCTTAGCCGCTTATTTTCACGTGATAAACATAATGTACTACACAATGTACATGATTGGTGGATTGGACACGCTGTCGCACAACGATCTGGAAATCGAGTACATCTTCGAGATGGTGATCGTGACTGGCATCAGCGTTCGCTTCCTCATACTCTACAGCAAGCGACGAGAGCTCACCCGGCTGATGCGAATATGCGCAGAACTCTGGCTGCTGTTGGCCGACTCAGAAGAGCCAACAGTGATGAAGTCGTTCGAGAAGAAGGCGCGCTATCTGATGCACTTTTTGGGCTCGTCGATACTGATGTCCATAATTATTTACACGATCTCGTCGCAAATTGTGAGGCTGCCACCCACCGAGGTCAACGGGACCGAGAGGAGAATTCTGCCGTATAGGTTGGTATATGTAGTTTTGTACCCCAGTTTGCTTATTAAAGTTTATATAATAATACTTATGATGGACAAATGAAGAATAAATAGTTTCATAAAATTTATTTAGAATAAGTAGGCAAAGTACGAATTCAACGTATAGGAAAGCCGAGTTTTATACTTTTGCGGTCGCTAAATTCTACATGCTGTAATTTTCACATAAGGCACTCGACAGTCTATTAAGAATAATCTAAATACCAGGTTAATATTACATATTATATTACATATTACATTATTATGCATAGGTCAATAACTGTGACTGAATTTAGCAAAATACGTAATATATTATAAAGCAAGTATTACTAGTATATTATTTTTATATTTTAACCGTAAATTAAGCTTTTACATACAGTTTGATTAGATTATTTTAACTCGTTTTTTTCAAAATGAAAGCATACAATACAATAATAATACACAGAAACATACGCACACTTACACGCACACGTACACGTATGCGCACATGCACACACATCTATTCAATGCACATTATTCGAACTCCCCAAGTCATGTAGTTAGGTTTTCGTATAAAAAATGGTAAAAAAAATTTCATCAATTCTCATCTTTTAAATTATATTTGTCTAAAAAAATTCATTCCCGTCCGGAAAAAAAGTAAATTTGGGGGGGAAAGTAATTTTTTAATTTTTGAACTATTCCTGTCTATATTAATATAGATTTTCAATAAATTCATTTTTAACACACCCAGCCATAAAGTACGTACTTTTCCCCGACGAGCCGGGAAAGAAGCGCTACATTAAATCCCTACCCCCACTGTAGTCTCCAACGCGACGCGCATGTACCCTCGCCTACGGCTCGAGCAGAAACAGCGCGAGGCGGCGGGAACTAGCGTGAGGTTAGGAAATTAATATGTATCACTATTTTCCCTCTTGGGCGGTGAACGAGTACGAACTTTTTGGTAGGTATGTTGTGAGCCAGTAATTGCTAGCGTGTGTGACGCCCTCGCTCCGCTCGGGCGCCAAACCACACGCAGATATTTCATGACTCACTTTAGTCCCTAGGTGCATAATATACTATTTTTTCCGTGGGTCCTACTATTTAAGAAAATAAAGTGGCCACAGTTAAAGTCGGGAATAAAGTTCTATATGCAACACGGGAATAAAGTCGATCTTATTCCCTTGTTACTTAGTGAACTATTTTTATCTTTTTACGAACTATAAGAAAAAAGATATTAGACCCTGTTGTCATTTTAATGGGTCACCCCTACACAGCTGAATAATAATAACGAAAAAATGTAGGTAACCAAATGGAAGAGCGCAAGTTTCCGACGACTTACGCTCCTAAGTTACTAGGAGATCCTAAATAGGTATCGATTTCGTAAAATGGCAAGCGAACAAACTTAACCTAATAAACACAAAATTTTAGGTTTACATTCAGCTCTGTAGAGGGGACCCATTAAGCTGACAAGGGTGTCTAATATATATATTTTTTTTCTTAAAATTCGTAAAAAGATGGAAAATATCTTTTTTTGATATGTTCAAATTGGTATTAACGGAGCATCTATTTTAAAAATAGCCGTTTCTTGGACACTTTTGAAAATTCAGAACCCTCTACTAGGTCGCACAGGGGACCTTAGGGGCTAAAAATTTGTTAGAAAGCTTTGATGGGTACTTTCATACAAAAAATCGGTGGCATATTTGGGCGACCCCCTACGCAATATTTTTTAAAAAAGCATAAGAATGCATATTGTGTACTGTATTTTTAAAATCCGCCATTATCTTTTATACAAACAAAAGACACTGGATGGAGCGCTATCATATTCTAAAAAGTGTTACTTCTGAAGTTACTGCTTCTAGGTGGTATGTCGACGTTCAAGAACAACCCTGGTACGAGATAGTATATAGTGTGCAGGAAATAGTTGTCTTGAGCTGCGCATTAATTCTATTGACAATCGAAACCACCGGACCTTTCTTGATCATGATGGCCTGCGGTTACCTGAGGTCTATTCAAAACAGACTCCTGACAATGGAGAAAGGAACGCCAAGTATCGATGATTTAATGAACAATTATAAAACGAGTCAGTATAGGAAAGATCAGGCCATTAAACTATCGACAGAATATGTCGCAGATTGCGTGAAGTTTCATCAGAAAACCCTACAGTAAGATACTTGAAAATTTCATCTGTCATTTTCTTAAACACACAATATTTATATAAAATTCGTTTCACAGTTTCTGTCAAGACATTGAACATTTCACTAGCAGTCTATTCATAGTGCAGGTCATGAGTACAGTTTACAATATTTCTCTCATAGCATTGAGACTCCTTGAGGTAAAAATTCATTTGTGGGAATAAATCAATCTCGAAATTTAATATCATTTAAAACGTATGTAGCATGATCCAAATGCATTCAAGTACAGCCCGCTGCTAGTCGTGAATCTGTTGCAGCTCTTCGCTTGTCAATGGATTCCTCAACATCTTCTAAACGAGGTATGCGTCTGTATGAATCTCCGTATTATTTATAAGTGGACGTTCGTAGTGAACAGTGCAATTGAGACTTTTTTTTATTTTCTTAACGTTGCCATATTTGCAATTATTAGAGAGATGCTTGTATCAATCAAAAGAGAGTAGGAATCGAACTCGGGTCGATGAACTACGATGAGCCTTATCATAATTTCACTCAAATGCGTTGGCACTATACATTTTTCTTAATTACGTTTCTCGATAATTTCTTTTTAATAATGATCGTTACTGTTAGATTGTATATCAATCGAATTATAGTTGTGTATTGCTTTCTGAAGAAGAAAGCATTGTTTTGATAAAAAATTTGTGTACGTGACAGTGCATGTCTGTATGTGGGTACGTGCGTGCGTGCATATGTGCGTACATATATATGTGCATGCATGCGAAAACATGTCTACTTTACGAATATATTAATAATTTAACACATCTAACGTACCAAGTAACAAGAAATAAATTACGTTTTTTAATATTTTTCAAACAAGTATTAAATATTATCCACAGACAGACATGTATAATGAACTTATTGGGATCAGAACTCCTTTCTAGCGGTGAGCTTCGTAAACTGTCATAAAAGGCTTCATTTCTACGTAGAGTATATCTATATATTATATCAATAACCAGCGTCAAATAACTAATATTTATAACTGTGAGAGAAGGCTACTTCAATTATTTGTACAGTTCTCGTCCCAATATATTCTGATTCAGCAACCTTAAAACATCATAATTCATTAAAATCTACGTTTGGATAATATTATCCTTACAAAGCTTTCTTTTTGAGAAAGAAAAAACTACTGTTTTTGTTAGTAATTATTCTTTTAAAGAAAACAGTGTTTTCACGTATCTTATTAAAACGATATTTTTCCATAAAATCTCAAGTAGTGATCTTCTAGGTACATAGTGAGATTTTCGTAAATTTTATCTCAAATTATTTTTGCGGAGATGTTTCTATCAATTACCGTTATATTTAATCTTACTGACATTGTCAATATTCCCTAAAGAGCAATTTGATCGTCGAAGCGGCATACAGCGCGGCTCTGGTACACCAAGAGTACGAATCCGAGGCCAATCGCTCTCTGCTTTTAATGATGCTGAGGGCCAAGCGCCCGGTACAAATGACAGCCGGCGGAATAGTCAAATTGTCACTGGAGACTTTCAAGGACGTACGTATAATATATATTGCTTGTAAATCAACAATTATACTCGGATGTATTCTTACGGAAAAAAAGTCTAAAAAATCTCTTCAACTAGGGTATACATACACGCACGCACAAACGTATATACACACACAAACACACATGCACGAAAGCACGTACTGTCTTCCATACACTCACATACGCGCAGACATACGCATACACACACGTTTATACGAACAGTTTCGAAAAATATTGTATTTTGTATTTTGATTCAAGTCCCAAAACATGTTTCTAAAACGTATTTAGTAAAAATTGTATGCTACTATTACAAAGCTTCCTAAATTATGAAGCAAAATAAATTTACAATTCACATTTTTTTTTTCAACGACAGATGAACTTTTAATAATAAAAATTTAAAAATTTGAATAGTTTAATTAATATAAGATTATATAAATGTCATGATTTGAAGCTGAAAAATTAAATTTATACATTATGTCCTTCAGAAAGTACACAATATGATCGAAAAGGTTAAATGGTATTTAAGATTAATTTTAAGCATTAAGCTCAAGCAGGAGTGTACATAGACTGATCTGTAGCTATTTCTCTTTTAAATTGTTTCATATAGCTTGTACAAGGTAAATAGACGGCTCGGGTATGACGTAACTATCAAGAGAGATAAATAATTGATAAATACACTGTTGTAATTTAGAAAATTCCTTTTGATAGTTAAAACAAACTTTTTGAATATACCCACCTTTGTCTGCCCGCCCAGCAGTGGTAGATGCATACAATACGCTATCATACGTGTAAAAAATGGCGTATATATAAATCTATGCAAAAGTATAGCATAGACTATGACAAACTATTTAAATTGTATGAATACTTTGCAGAAAACATATTAGCAACATGTTTTGAGACTTAAGAAATCAAAATTGTACACTATTTTTAGAAAATGTCAGTATGTATGTGTATATTTGTGTGTGTGTGTGTGTATGGACATGGATCAGCATTACTCTGCATATAGGGAAGGGTGAGGCACTACGAGCACCCGTAAATTCAAAGGCGTGTAGATCATTTATTTTACGCTTAATATGCAAAATAAAAAATGCCAGCGTACTCTCATTTTAATGCAGAATGAAGTCCGCTATATTAAATTTTTGATTATAAAATATATCCTGCGTAGAAAACAATTTACATATTTTCCTCAAACTGCCCGTCATGCCCCACCCGTGAGGCCAATCGGGAATAGGGTAGGGAACATTTAGCACGGGCGTGCCAATCATTTTTATTATCAATTATGAGGCAAAAAAGTACATGAAATTGATTATATTTTATGTAAGTTTAATAATAGTACATTGTGTACCAAAGGCGAGAATTGGGCCTTCTTTGATTGAGTGTGAGTTTGCGGTACAAGTCGTAGGCGAGCTAGCATGAACCAAAGTCGAGTAGAAGAAAAAATTGCCTAAAAAAAATTAAATTAAAACTTAAAGTAGGATATATAAGCATTATGATACATATTTTTTCGAAGGCATTAATATATCCTTTCTTACTTTCCCACGTATTGAAAAATATGCAAATACCTATTCATTTTTTTTGCTTAAAATTTTCAATACTTCTTTATAATATGTTACACTTATTTTTTCTTAAATTTTTTAAATTGCACCAAATATATTGTGTACTTCTTCTTAAATCTACCGAGAAAACAAATTTTTAAATACTAATTTGGAAAATAAATGGACGTGCCCCTTTATCCCGCCGAGCGCGTAATCCCCCGCCCTATCCTATACGGTGAAACTTAATATTTCAGGGCTTATTTTTGTTTTTTTAGTGGATGGAGGGGAAAAAAATATTTTTTTTTGCTTTTATAGCGGTTCATCGATTTTTGGGTTTTATTTAATTTCTCGGGTTCTTTAATTCATTTGAAATAACATCATAGATCAGCGAAAAATGTATTTGAAAGAGCATAAAATTACCTAAGTTTTCCGACCTGAAAGTTTGGATAAGGTCGTTCCCTCGTTTTGTTATATACGAAAACGTCATTTTTTATTTAAACGGTTACATTTTGGAAACATATGACGAAAAATGCTTGACAAAAATTCAGATGGTTAAGAGTATGGAGGCGAATATATAGCACTTTTTAATTTTGACCTTTTTCTTTGGCCGAGAAAAATAATTTTCTAAAATAAAATCGATTTAATTTTGACAATTTATTCTGGGATTATGGGAAAAGAAATAGTATTCATATTTAGATGGTTCGTTTAACACATATTAATGTATGAAAAAAAAATTTTTATTATGATTTTTGTACAAAATGGCGGTGCTACAGCGGATCTGCGGAAAAAGATTTTTTTGAAGATTCTCCGCGGGCGCACCAATTCCTCAAAAATCGTGAGTGCTGGAACAAACAACCAAAAATTTTCTGAAGCTACATACTAATAGCTATCGAAGTACGTAGGATTTTTTTTATTCCAATTTTTGTAGAAACTGTGCACTTCTGAACAAAACGTATGAATTTTCGACTAAAAAAAGAGTAGTAAAATTGTTAATAAAACAAGTAATTTTCAAAATATCAAAAAATGGCTACGTACTTCGATGGAGAATATATTTGTGAAGCTACTGTAAAAATTGCAAGTCGATCCATGCAATGGTGTTGAAGCTGTGAGTGCGCCCAGTTTGAAAAAACCCGTTTCGAGAAAAACGCGTTTAAAGTTTTCGGAGCATTTAAATCCTTGAAATTTTTGTATACCTCTAATCTGCGATGCCTGCATCGTACATTTGGCCATCTCTATTAATGTCTGACTCCTCCTCTTCCTTTCTGGCTGATTTTAAGGACATCCGGACCTCTCTGGTATCGTCTGTTAGGGATCTCTCGGAAAACTTGATGCGACCTACGTCCGTCTACACGTAGAAATTATAGCAGTTCGGTCCGATTGTCAAGCCCAAGTGTTGCATCAGCTTCATGACACTTGAAAGGCCATCATTGTAGATACCTGCAGTAATATATACTGCGGTATCGAGCACGTGTTTGCCACTAGAGAAAGATTTTGTAGCCATAGACCAGACAGTCGCATTAAAACTTTCGTTGCTATTTTGTGTGAAGCCGCCTAAGCAACGCGTAAGTAAATCTTCACTGCTTAACTCTTTATAAATTGGTGAAATCGCTTTATAAACTTCTTCAGAGAGAGGTGGTTTATGTACAAAATATTCTCCAGTAGCTTGAGCCTTTTGCCAAGAGCACCAAGAAGTTTCTCCGCGCGGGCATCTTTCGTGTCTCGGTTGATCATCAGTAGACAATTTGTGGTCCAGCGTTGCGTAGATTTCATTGCGCAGTTTCTTCTCAGAATCATGATTCCTACGAATTGCTAAACCATAATAAATTGCCAACTCGTCTATGAGCTTGCCAGTAAGCTTGCCTTTTCCTCCAAGTCCTTTTATTTGTTTTTTCAAATTACGGTGAACTTTTCGTAGGGCTCAGTATCTATGATTCCTTTGAAGGTTTTTGAATCTCCGTCACCCACGTAATTAGCATAGCATTCCAAAATTCGCAAGCTTTGCAATATTTAGATTTCACCAAAACATCGACTACTTTGCCAGTATAACAGCCGATAAGTGAAACAAACCCGTAAAGAGATGAAAAACCACGCTTCCTCCACGAATCATCACCAGATTCAGTAATGCCATTTGGATCGTCAGTTTTTTCTCGTTCTTTTTTAGCTGCAGTTTTCATACTGAGCTTACAAACAGCTTCTGCTTCAATGGCAATTTTCTTAACAACTGTATCGTAAAACGATTGAAAAATTGGCCACGGGAGATCCATGAAGGCGCAAAACTTTATAATGCCATTCAATCCTATTCCTAGTAATCGCATGGCAAGAACAATTCTGCGATTAATATCATATCCTTTCTCAATAAATGGACAACTAGGAATAGTAATCTGATCACAGTTTTTACAGGAAATCACAATTTTTAAACCCAAGCCTCGCTTTCCAGTTTCGGTGAACGTTACATCGGATTTGCATTTATTAAAATACAAGAGCTTGCGATATCGCGGAGAACACTGCTACAAAATTCAGAATTCGGTAACCGAAACCTTCAATTCCTGCAAAATCATCGAAATTTACATCTGATAATTTTTTATCCAATGTACTAACGTTCTCCAGGCTTGGCTTTCCCAGCTCGTAACGGTTTTGCGGCCGTCGGTTTGATATTCTCGGTCTTTTTGCACTACTCCTTCCTCCTTAGCCGGGTTTTTGTCACAATACACGACTTTTCACGAACTCATATTGTTTATTCGAAAACTTTTACAATAACAAAACACGTTATTAATATTTGAACGAAAATGTACGGAAAGAAAATAAAGCGTCTGCACGGCGTCGCTTGGCAGCTGTACTAGTTCACACACACACACACACACACACACACACACACACACACACACACACACACACACACACACACTTCTATTCAGTGTTAGTACACCCTGGTGGACTTCTGAGAAACCACAATGACCATAAGCAATAGAATTTGGACAGGTAGGAGCACTACATAGTCGATAAATTAGAGCGCGCCGTGGTGGCTGATTCAGCCGTCACGGCGCGCTCCGAGGCACTGCGGCAAAATCGAGAATTGGACATCTTACAAATTTTATTTCTGTATAAAACCAATTTGATATGATTTTTAAGGGTCCAAAGTATCGCTTTAGCCAAAAAAAATCGATTTTTTGAAAATTTTAGAGTGGTCTTACCCCTTAATATAATCTTTCATAATATATATTATTTATTATTTGTTGCTAATTGACGAAATTTAAAAAGTGTTTTTAATTTTGACTATTTTGAATTTTGGGTCGGTAAAGATAGGTAATTTTAAGCTCTTTCAAATGCATTATCCTCTAATGAGCTTAGCGAAAATGTGTATTCAATCTAATGTGACCCAATCAAATTGCAATATTTCAAAAAAATCAAATGTATTCGACCAGAAATTTCCCACGTTGAGTGTACTATGTATATATAACTATGCATGCGAACGTTAAGCTATTCGATTACCCTAAAATAATTGTTATTTATTAACCAGTAAATTATTTGAATTGCTCTGCTTATGGTACTTGGATTTTGCGTTAAGGGATTAGTAATTTATTATTCAAAGTTTTTATTATTGCAAATTGCTTTGCTTGAAATGTTTGGGTTTAAAGTTTAGGGATTACTATTATTAATTCAAATTTTTAATTATTGCAAATTGTTCTGCTAGGGTAGTTAGGTTTAAGGTATACGGATCAGTATTTTATTATTTAAACTCTTTATTGTAGCAAAATGCTCCACTTTAGGTACTCGTAGCTGCGCTGTGTAGAGGTTACAAATTAAAATGACCAATCAATTGATACTATCATTTACTTATCCATCAATGGATATGAAGTAACTAAAAATTCCAATACCAAAACTGACTTTTTAAATTCAAAACTAATCTTTTGGTCAGAGCTGACCATTAGAATATGCCCTGCAGCCGTCCAAAAGCCAGGACTCGAACCTGACCCGTGAGCACGACTTAGTTTTATGAACTTTTTCAAACATCTCAAACATTTTTTGAAGCTACAATTACATTTATTTGTGTTATTAACTATATTAATTAACAAGTACATCACAAGCAGAGTAGATCATTTATCAAGCACGTATGAGCTCTACCGAGTTATTTTTAATAAATATCAGGCGATCAGAAACGGGTCCTTGCAAACCCATAGTTTTTTCCGTAAGTATACAAGTTACCTTTGAAGAGTATATACTTGCAATAAAGGCAACTTTTGATTTTATTTCCAGATGTTCACGAGTGCCATTTCGTTTTTTACCCTTCTGCGGAGTATGAATAGCTAAGTCATATTAATAGTTGTTATAACTAGAAACTCATCATATATACAAAAGAGTAATGGTTGTTTTATAACGCAATAAATCGGAAAAGAATATAATGAGAATATAAAGATGAAAAACGAGGAAGTGAGTGGGGGGGGGGGGACAAAATTAAATGAGACGGTATTTATGTATAGTATACATGTCTAAATACTTATATGTGTCTACGAATGTGTAGTTAAGGGTTGGGCCACTCGATAATTGTCAAAGATTACGAAAAAATCTATTTTTAAATTTTGCTATATATTGATTCTATATATATATATATATATATATATATAGAAGGGGGTGAAATGGTTGGAGCGGGCGTTTATGTATAGATACATATATAAATGTATGTGAAGTTAAAATGCTTGATTTGTAAGACTATCGAAATAATCGAGCAAAGCAATAAATTGGAAAAGTATATTAATGAGAAAATACAGAGGAGAATAGGAGGAGAAGGAGATTAGATAATCAAATGAAAGGAGACGGCACATATGTATTGTACATATGTCTAAATACATATATATATGTATGTATGTGTAGTTAAAATGCTTGAATTGTAAGACTATCATAATAATTGTGTAATGCAACTAATCAGAAAACTATATAATGGGGGGGGGGGGGCGGTGGGCGATGAAAGTATAGGAGAGGGCGTTTATGTGTTTATTTACGTTAATGTAGCATACATGTATAAATACATATATATAGAAAAAAGCCAATAATAAAATAATATATATATATATATATATATATATATATATGTGTGTGTGTGTATATATATATATATATATATATATATATATATATACAAAAATCGTAATTTCTTAAGAGTTTATTAAAGCAAAAGGTCGAAAAAGTTATACCTTGCAAATAAAAAGAAAAAAGCAAATAATAAAATTATATATATATATATATATATATATATATATATATATATAATTTTATTATTGGCTTTTTTCTTTTTATTTGCAAGGTATAACTTTTTCGACCTTTTGCTTTAATAAACTCTTAAGAAATTACGATTTTTGTACAAATCGGATAATTATATTTATGATACTTATTTATTTATCAATTTATATTTATATATATTGAAATGTAAGGAAATAAAGCGAAAATATATAATGAGAATAATGAGGAAGAGAAAATGTGAAGAGGGGGACAAAGTGACGAAATTGATGGAGTGGGCGTTTATGTATAGTATACATGTATAATTACATGCACACACACACACATATATATATATATATATATATATAATTCGTGATTTGTAAAACTATCTAAATTCAAATGTAAAGCAATGCTATATATAAAACTAGTCTGCCACGAGGTCTGCGGATTGTGGCCCGCAGTTGAATACAAATAAGCTATACTATTTGTGTTAAAAGATAATTAATTACGTAAAGTAAAACAATTCACTGTACACAGTACTTTTTTAGTTTTTAGTAAATCGATGGAAAACATCTGTACAGAAAAGTATAATATAAAAAGCTTCATATTTTAACTGATTTATGTATTTTTTATCTTTCCATATTTATCTTAAGGAGGTACGGGTGCTTTAAATCGACCAATTTATTTTTTTAAGTAATTAAAAATCATCAGTGTCGATATTTATATATGTGAAAGTTGTATACATTATGAACATAAATAAAAAATGTTATCAACGATTCTGATGTTTCAAAGATATTTATTGCCAATTGAAAAATAAGTTATTAAAAATGCAAGAACTTCTTCGGTATTCATGCAATTTTTATTTTTAAGGTCTTATTTTGTCCCTTAAATAAATTTCTTTTTTTATAAATCGACGAAAATAACATTTTTAAATAATTTTTTGTTGCTAATAAAATGCTTATAGTTTAAAATAAACTTATATGAACTCGCGTAATCTAATTAAACAATAAGATTTTTCGTAGCAACAAAAAATTATCTTAAGATTTTGTTTTGGACTATTTACAAAAAAGTATTTCAGGATAAAATAAGAAGACCAATAGGTAACGCATATAGGACGCTCATGCCATAATGAAATCGTATTATTCGAACAATCTAACTATCACTGTGCGTGCGCGTCGTTTTGCTCTTTCCGCCATTATAATATAATATCGTTGTTTTGAAGTAATTTTTAACAATAAAATAAACGATGCATAACGGGCGAAAAAGTGCAAAGGAGGTACCGCAATATATATGAAATGGACGAAGCAAGAGGACGGAAACGTTAGTGCGTCGGCTAAGAAATTAAGGAATTTGGGTCCTGACGATTTTGTAATAGAAAAAGGTTTGGTTACCGGATATTCAGCTTCTTAGCAGTTTTCTCTGCCATATCACAAACTGTTGTTTGCAGGAAATGCCATTCAGAAATAATATTCTTCAAAAGTGGAAAGCGTGGCTTAGGCTTCAAAATCGTCATTTTTTGTGGAGAATGTGATAATATCGTTATTCGTAGTTGTCCATATATTGAAAAAGCATACGAAATAAACCATAGAATCGTTCTGGCTATGCGGTTACTTGGTATGTGATTAAATAGAATACAAAAGTTTTGCGCGTTCATGGATCTCCCGCGGCCAATTTTTTAATCGTTTTATGATATGGTTGTTCGTAGGATAACTACGGGAGCAGAGGCGGTTTGTAAAGTTAGCATGGAAAATGCAGCTCGAGAAGAGAAAGAAAAAAATACTGAAGAAGGATACACAAATGGTATAACTGTATCTGGTGATGGCTCGTGAAGAAAGCGTGGATTTTCGTCGCTCTACGGATTTGTACAATGTAAAGTATGCACATTACGTGAGGGATTGTGACTCAAAAACTTATAAAGGTCTCTTGGATTCGCAGCTCTATGTATATCTCATAGTTTTGAAGAAAGAGTGCATCAACCAGGTGCAAAAGCGAATGAAAACTCGCCATCACAATTTGAAAAAAAGCGAAGGGACTTGGAGGAAAAGGCAAGTTAACTGGAAAATGAATCAACGAGCTATCCATTTATTATGGCTTAGCTACTCGTCGATTCTATCTAGAAACAACGCTAGATCACAAAGTATCTCTCCACCAAAGATGCCCGCCTGGAGATAATTCATGGTACTCGTGGCAAAAGGCAAAGGCCACTGGCACTTTAAAAAATTATAAGCACAAACCAGCATTGTGAAAAGAAGTTTTGAAAGCCATTAAACCCGTTTACGAAAAACTCAGCAGTAACGATCTGCTGACTCGCTGTATAGGTGGCTTCACACAGAACAGCAACGAATCTTTCAATGCAACCGTCTGGTCAATGACTCCAAAAACAGTCTTCAGTGGAAAGCATGTTCTTGACACTGCTGTGTATATTGCTGTATGCATATACAATGATGGTCTCTCAAGCTTCACGAGACTTATGGAAGCGTTAGGCATCAAAATCGGTACAAATTGTTATAACTTCTGCGTCAAAGTGGACGCGCGCCGTGTCAAGTTCGCAGAGCGATCGCTGACTGATGCTGCTAGAGAGGCTCGTTTGTCCATAAAAACATATAATTTAAGTGCTACGGAAACTTTAAACACGTTTTTCTCGAAACCGCTTTCTTCAAACTGGGCGGACAGATTATTCAAAAACAGTTGCATGGATTCGTTTCAAATTTTGACTGTGCCTTCACAATAATATTCTCGATGGTAGTACGGAACGGTTCTTTGATTTGGTGTAAAATTTATTTTTCATAAACAATTTACTACCTATTTTTTTGTCAAAATTGAAACTTTCTTTTCAAATCTGCACCATTTTCTTTAAATTAGATTTAAAAAAAAATTTTGTTACGTACTAGCACGCCTACTAATACGTACTTTAAGAGAAACGAGTATGAGCTTCCTTTGAACGTTAACAAATGTAGTTTTATGTCTTTTACGAGGAGAAAAATCTCTTTTACTTTCGACTACTTTATTCAAGGTTCTCAGCTCTCTAGAGTATATCTTGTTGAAGACCTAGGTATTACTTTCGAGTCTAATCTTTCTTTTTCGTGTCACATTGACGGTATTGTTTCCAAATCCTTTAAAATGCTTGGGTTCATTAAACGTGTCACTACCGAGTTTCGCAATCCTTCAGGAATAATACACCTTTACAAATCTTTTGTCCTGTCAAATATGTTTTATTGCCCCCAGATATGGAGGCCTTATACTAAACGTCTTATCGCAAAGCTTGAAGTCAATGAGAAGTCAATCAGTAATTTATTACATGAAATAGAGAAAAAAACAGAGACACAATTTCTACATGTGCTACATATCTGCTCGGCGAAACTCTCGACGCCCAATTGATGCGTATGTGTATACAAACCCCTCTCTTCCGCATTAAGAATTAATCAACAGTTGCAACAAAGTTTCGATACCTAACACACGCAAAATTGTATTTTTTGTCGGATTTACCTCGGAGCTCGTTTGGCTTTAGTTTTGCGCATTTACAAGAGAACGTCAAAAAAGAGTTTTAGCGACGTATTATTCGAATAATATAGTAATAGATGAAATAAACTTTGTGAAAAACAGAGAAATAGAGAGAGAGAGAGAGAGAGAGTTGAGTCGCTTCGCCAGACTACGCGAGAATAAAATATGCATGTACTACATATTTGATTTTTAATGTAACAACGATACGAGTAGCTAAACTTTCGTGACATAGACTTCGTGTTGTAATATGATCTGTGAAAGGTAGAATCGTCCACTTAATGCGGAACGCTATAATGGCACAAAATAATATCTATTAATCTATATATATATATATATATATATATATATATATATATATATATATATATATATATATATATATATAAAGGGTTCATATGTCATCGAGAAGGTGAAGGGAGTATTTCGTTTGTATTTAATGTTCTACATAGAGAAAAGTTTCTGATAAAAAATACCGTAAAACGGAAGACATTCTAACTCAGTAAAAAGAACGATGTTTAAACATCGCGTATTTTTACCCCCATGGAACATAAAATCATCATCATTTCTTATAGTATTCATTATTTCATGTTTATTATTTTACAGTTTTCCTTACGCACATTCAGGGAAAATTATTAAACACTTGAGGATTAAATTATGTAGAGAAAGTTTGACAATATTAACAATTTTTAGAGTTAGAGTTTCAATTTAATATTGATTTTTATACTATAAACAAGTAGTTTAAAAGGTTATTCAACTAATCCAAATATTTTTCCATAGTCTGCATGACATATGTATAGTTTACAAAATGTAATATTACCAAATAAATATAATGAGAAATTACTATTCATATATATATATTATGTTTCAGTAGGATATATTTTACCTTGAATTATGGCGACTTTTATTTTTAGTAGAGTAATTATTACCACGAGTTAAGGCAAATTTTATCGTTAATGTCAGGATGATCAATGTTTACTATGATTTTCGTCATTTATGATGTACGTGTCGATAATACTCCACAGATATATATATATATATATATATATATATATATATATATATATATATATATATATATATATATATATATATATATATATATATATATATCTATATTATAAAATTATTTCGCCACCAACGTGTATACAAATCGAGGCGCATGCTCATATCTCCGCTTTTGTACGTTATTTTGTTCCGATTTTTTTAATTTTTCGTTATTTTTGCGTAATTTATGCGCTATTTTATAGAATTTTATGTTATTTCACTTTATTCTACGTTTCTTTGGATCTGAGAATTAGAACCTTCTCCATAACTCCCTTAACCTACGTTAGTATGGCCTATTTTTTGGAAATTTTCATTATATTTACGTTATTTATGCGTTATTCTACGGTATTTTATGTTATTCTATGTTTCTTTGCATCTAAAACTCTAAATCTTCTGCATATTTCCCTTTTTCTACGTTATATTTACCTATTTTCTTTTGATTATTCGCTATTTTCACGTTATTTTTCCGCTATATTTCTTTATTTTATGCTATTCTACGTTCTTCTACGTTTCTTTCCACCTAAGAAAAAAACGTTCTCCATATTTACCATTTTTTACATTATATTGGCCTATTCTCTGGAATTTTTCGCTATTTTCAAGTGATTTATGCGCTACTTTACTTTATTTTTCACTATTCTACTTTCTTCTACGTTTCGTTGCATCTAAGAATCAGAACTTTTTTATGTCAACAGGAAAACAAGATTATTACTCCTCACACACTTCAGTAAGTGAATGTTTATCCATAAATTGCGTAACTGTTTATTATTTGTATGTTATCCTTATTATTATTTGTTGATATGTAATATTTATGTTCCAGAAAATAACCTATATTTATATATATAATTGGATAACTCTCTCGGAAATCGAAAACTAGAACATTTTTCTTTAATTTCAGAAAAAATGTTCCTTCTAGTATGTAGAATGCATGTAAATTATTTCAGATTTTTTTAAGCTCATAAGTTTAAAGTTTTTAAGAGCTAAATATGACCACATTTCCATATATATATACCTATATATATATATATATATATATATATATATATATATATATATATATATATATATATATCTTACACGAATTAGGTAGTTTTCAAGAAATACCAGAGAGCAGTATTCAAGGTGGAGGACAATCAGTACAATTACTGGCTGTCTACGTAACGCCTGTGGTGCAGGCTTCAAAAAATGGAAGAGCATGTAAGAATAATCACCAATCATCATTTTTTATTGTTTGTATCAGTGTGTCTGCCTGAAATTGCTCAAGGAACAAAATGAGACCATGTAAATTAGAATCCGATACAAAATAAAAAAGAATCTGGTATTTTGTCGAGTTGTTCTTTAAGGGGACGCCGGATATCTCTGTCCCTGTCTAATTGAATTTTCATTCATAATTTTAAGAGAAATCATATTTTTCTTTAAATAATAGTTGTCCCCGCTTCGTTTTATAGTTATCTACATATATGTCCAAGCTGGGTTCATATGATTGTTTTGTTTTCGAGAAAACTTTGACACACTAAAAGGGCCAACTACGTGGAGATTAACCTTTACATACTAAGTTGTCAAAGTTTTCTCGAAAACAAAACAATCATATGAAACCAGCTTGGACATATAATTAGGTTACTGTAAAACAAATTGGGGACAGCTATTATTTTGTCATTAAACAATTAACTTTGTAAATAAATAACGAAATACGTGTGTAGGATAGTAGGAATCTACTGTCGGTGTCCGACGTCTCCTTAACTGACGATATCAATTTTTGTAATATGCAAATTTTGTTGAAATAATTCTTTTTGGTCACTTAAAGTGTCCATCTTTTAAATATATTGTCACTCATATAATCAGTTTGTACCTAATTATTATACGAGGTCTGTTAAAAAACGTAGTATATACATCGTATGACCTCCTTAATGGGAGAATTAGAAAAATACTTTCTTTAAATCACCAAACGTTTAAAACGTCGGCAAAATGTTGTGTAATATAAAATAAACTCGTATTTACTCGTATTTGAAGTCATTTGACATTATAGCAATTTAGAAGAAGAATATTGTGTATCTTTTCACATATCCCAATACATTTTAACAATCGGGAGGTTCTCAAGCTTGCCGCAAATTCGTGGTGTAGCTAATGATTTGCACATAACCAATACTGCTCACATATTATTATGAGAGAACCGATCCAATGTGCACATATATTGTTATTACATTAATAATAATATTTATTAATTAACAATAATAATAATTAAATGCTATGACATTGTGAATGTTCGCGAAAGAGCAATGCAATCATCGACACAGCATACAGCGCAACTCTCGTGCATCCAAAGTTCGAGCCCAAGGCCAATCGCGCATTGTTCTTCATGATGCTGAGGGCCAAGTGCCCGGTACAGATGACCGCCGGCGGAATTATCAAACTGTCACTCGAGACTTTCAAAAACGTACGTATACATATTGTAACGTGATGGTTACTATGGCTTATTCTTATCTCGACACTTTACCAAATTTTCTAACTTAATGGGCGCCAGGTAAAGCGCGGCTAACTCGGCACGAGCCCTTTCCCAGAGGAAGTTCCGTGAAGAGGAAAAATCAGGAATTCATAGATTTATAATAAGCACTCACAATTTTCACTTTAAATATACTCAAGCTTTATTTTTTATCGTCGGGTAATACTATCGGTCGCAAATTTACAATTACTCTTATAACTAATTTATCTATATAACTAACATGGCTACGCTAGCCTTATCACGCGTCCCTCGCGACGACCAAACTCACCACGTCTCCCGAGTTTCCGAGTCGCGTGAATTTCCCCACACTAATACTTGAATTAAATACCGGTCCGACCCGCACTGATCTTACATACCGGTGTCACACCACAACGGATTTATTCTCCTAAGAACCCCGAGCACATGGCGGCGATGTACGACAATTGTTAATATAATTCACTTGCAAGTGCCGAGGGAAGCTCGGCAATTACAGTCCACTCACCGTCGCTACTCGGGCGCGTCTCGCGATGTCCTTCCTCGCTGGTCACAAGGTCGCCGGTTAATGTTAGCCCAATCTCTAGCTCTCCGGGATTATGTCTGCGTCGCCGACGGGCGGACGGTCGATGTCTCTCCACGCGGTCTAAAATGCTCGAACGGCAGGGAAAACTTTACTACGTCTATCGTTGCTGAAGGCTGGGCAGTCAATCCCAAAATCGGAGAGGGCGGAAATCTCTTCCAAAATTTTGGCTTTTCTTGTCGAACAACTTCAGCTCAAACACTTGTTGCTTCCGCCCTTTCCTTTACGGTGATTGGCCTTGATTTTCCCTAGATGCAAAAATCAAGGCCAAGTCAGCGGTGATTTGAGTCGCTACTTCTCATTGGCTCGCTCTGCGAATGCCGCCCTGTTTACGCAGCGCGGGCAATTATGAATTGCTAGATATACACGCGCGGGCAACCCGGCGTGTATATCTATATCGGGCGCTTTCGGTTTTGTCGCTGCCGGACCAACACAGTTGGCAGCGGCGACGTGCGCGCGTCGGCTTATATTATAATATTACAAAAATATAACCGCGAGGTGCTCATCAACAGATTCAAATTGTATGAATTTATAAGTAACCTATTTCAAACTTTTGATGAACATTTCACGCATTTATTTTATAATATAGTAATATTATCGTGAAAACTGCTTTATCAGAAACAAAAATTATTTATTCTTTTTTAGTACATTTTAATAAAAGCGTAGTCTTTAAAATTCTTTTATTTATTTTATTTAAAACTCCAAATGATGATTTAATTTTATTTTATAGGATAAAAACAGGTAAAAACAGGTAAAAATTAGCCTTCTTTGGTGCTCGTTTTGCGATGAATTTTTTTTAATTGTTAGCTTCAGCAATATATTTTTACAAATGTACAGCAAATTAAGAAAATTTGTGATACAGATTTTTTTGATACTCTAAAGTTTATGTTTTACAAATTTTTAAAAGATTTTTTCTTTTAAAGTATAAAAAATAAATTCTCACCTAATTATAATAGCTGTAAATAAAAATTGTATTACAAATTTATTAATTATATATACAGCAATTGGCAAAAAAGTTTGGAGAGAATCTATTGCAAAATTCATCGCCAAATGCACTTTGAAAGTTATAAATAGTAAACTCAAGAAAAGTTATAAATAATTTAGTTTAAACAAATTAAATTATAAAAAGTGATTGACTGATGCATTAAGCTTTTTCGCAAATCTCGACCCGTCTATACTCTCAATAAAATATATAACTTAACAAATTTAATTTAAAATTGTCTGCAATTTTCTTTTAATTTTATAATCTACAAATATTTCTTTAATAAATTATGTAAGCATTAATTATCTTCGCTCGGTTCAAGTTTGTTATTAAAATTTACATATATATCAATTATTATATTTCAAATAACAATGTTTTTATGTAAGATTTTCTTAGTAATTATTAAATAATAAGTTCTACAAATGGTAAGTTTTTCGAAATTTATTTTTGTTCAGTTTCGGAGCAATAAATCTGTTTGTGGAAATATAGTTTGATTATAAAAATGCGGATGAAAAGAGAATTGAAAGTTAATGTGTCAACAGTCGTGTGTGAATTTTGTTGTGGATGTATGGATTTTGTACATGTGAAAAAGTAAGCGAAAGGGAGGAAAACGTTTCGGTAACTCTTTCTTTCTCAGTCTCGCATAAGTAGTACTTATAAGTAGTACTTGTGTAACATTTCATAAAACTCAAAAAATTGTAAGGCTCAAAATTTCTTCACGCCCGAAATTTCTTACAGCCCAAAAAATCATGTGGCCCAGAATATCTTGAGGCTCAAAAAAGTACTAGACAACAATTCTTAAAACCCATAAAATTTAAAGACCCAAAATTTCTTTAATTTTATCATCATTATTCTATTCTGTAAAATACACTGCCCATGTCTTGTAGGCTTCAAATCGCTACATATATTTTTAATAGTTTTTCATTTTCTAATTACAAAGTTATTTTTGTAGATCTAAAAAAACTTTTAAACACACTTAAATATAAAAGGACTTAACATAAATATTGCTACATACCATAAAACTATTGAAATTAAGTGATATTTCTAAATTAAAATATTTCTTCACCAAAATACTATTAAAAATATATATATATTTTTTATTATAAATTTTTCCTTTTATTACATCATCATAATTCCATTCTGTATAATATACTTTTGAACTTTATCATCATCAATCAATACTATACTACACATGTCTAGTAGGCTTCAAACCCTGGTAAAAACTGTACCCAACCGTTCGCCACGTGTATACCAAATCGCAATCATTTGGCCAACGATTTAGCCATCGATTGGTTAAAAATCCATCTCATTTTGTCACGGAATATCCATTGTCGTTGCCCAACTGACACTTTATTTTAAAAATCTCAAAACATTAAATTTGTCACGTATCTAAATGTATGTGTTGGTCGTAGAAGATATCTAAGTAGTTATGGTAGTCGATGACAAGGTCCAGGTTGTGCGCTCAATAGTTTTTGACGTCTAGATGTACATGGTGTTCGAGGCAGGCGTCTAGGTGGTTATGACGGCTGATGACGAGGTCCTAGTAGTGCGCTCCATAGTTTTTGACATATAAATGTACATAGTGTTCAACGAAGGCATCTAGGTAGTTATGGTGACCGACGATGAGGTTCAGGTGGTGCGCTCCGCAGTTTTTGATATACCTATATGTACTACTCGCGGAAAGTGTCTACGTAGTTATGGTTGCCAATGACGAGGTCTTGGTAGTGCACTCCGTATAATAATAAAATAAAATCGTTTTGTGCGTATTTGTATTTGTATCTTTATTGTTTTTATTTTCATTGTTATTTTATTTTCCAAATGTTCAACTAATAAATATTTGAAATGATTTATATTAGCATATCTGATCAACCATTGACTAAACCGTTGATCAATGTTGTCGTTACGTGTTTCTATATATTGCCACATACATTATTGTTGATAAATACTGCTACATCACGTAAACCTATTGTAACTTGAATGTTAAAATATTGTTAAAATGGTGTTAAAATTAGGTGTTAAAATATATCTTCACTTTCACCAACATATTATTAATCTATACATCTTTTTTTATTAAAAATATTTTGCTTTCTCCTAAGGGAAGCTTCGTAATAGTAAAAAAAAAGTTTTTTTATAAACATGTTAGAAACATGTTTTGGGCCATTTGGAATAAAAATACACTATTTTTAGAAAATATCCGTATTCATGTATGTGTGTGTGTGCATGTGTGCGTATGCGTGTGCGTTTGTATGTGTGCATGTGCATGTGCGTGTGAGTGAGCGTGCGCGTGTGCGTGTGCGTGTGTGTAGCTCTATATCTTGAGTAATCCACGGTTAAATTTAATGTTTCAGGGCTTGCTTTTTTTGCTTTTTTTCAAGTAAGGGGGCTCAAAAATATACAGCGAAACGTCATGTTTTTTAAAGAGTTATATCTCGGAAATATATCATGGAAATGTAAAAATATTCAGATGATCAGTAACATCGAGTACAATATTCAGTAACATTTTAGAGCCATTATATTTTTCTCTTCCCGAGAAAATTTATGACTCATCAACTCATTTTGTTTTTTTAGCGATTATTCTATTTTACGTTATTCTGAAATCAATGAGGTAAATTATTTTGGTATGTATAAATAATATGATCGCTTCAGTGTAAATGCATTTGAAACATCATAAAATTGTCATAAAATTATCTATCTTCCCCGGGTGAAAATTACTTCATGTAAGAACATATATACTTATATGTCATCATTTATGATCATATAAGAAAATTATATATGAAGATATATGAATATATATGATCATATATATATATAAATATTAATCCATGTATGAGCATAAACCAATTATGGCAACTTATAAGTATATATGAACGTTTATAGTCATGAATGCCCATATATGGCTTTATACCAATATATATATACGAGTCATTCCAAACAAATTTTAAAAATCCGTTCGCACTCGATTCTTTGTTACTTGCCGCCGATTTTTTGTAAGTATGTACCTATGAAAAGAAGCTCTCAGAAAAATTTTGTAACCCTCACAGTCTACTCTGTGACCCGGTAGAGTGTACTGAATTTCAAACATGGCCAAAAGACGACTATTTTCAAAAAATTCTAGGAAGTTCCCATTTTTATCAATTGGAAAGAATGAAAAAAGAATTTCTTCAACTTTTTACAAACGTTAAGAAAAAATATATTCCTTAACAACTCAATGGGTTACCTCTACAGAGATAAATGTAAACCTTAACAGCTCAATGGGTTACCTCTACATAGATGAATGTAAACCTTGACAGCTCAATGGGTTACCTCTACAGAGATGAATATAAACCTGCAATTTTGTGTTTCTTAGGTTATGTTTGATCGTTTGCCATTTTACGCAATCAAAACGGGTTTAGGTCTACCACATCTGAAATTTTTTGTCATGTAAAGACCTTTAATTCCTATTATGGTACGTTCAACATTGTCTCGTATAACCAAAGTTACAGCCTATGAAAGTTAGGTACTTTCTCGGAAATCGTCAAGTTGGCATCCCAGTGACTTTGTTCTATTACAACCTTTTGGGATGTAACTTTCAGGAAACATAGTTCAAATATCCTACAAATTAATGCACTTGGTTTTGTTTCGCCATTTTAACATATAGCATAACTTTGAATTTTTTTCTAGCTTCCTTTTTCCATCTAAAGTAAACGACATTAAAACTTTTAATTTTAGTGGTCGTAGCATTATTGAGGATATTTGGATGAAAAGTTACGCTGGATTCAAAATTGCGAAAACATCTAGGTGGTGAAATGGGAAGCCTCAATATATATATATATATATATATATATATATATATAGTAACTAATATATACAGTTAAATGTTCTAATTTATATATATATATATAAATATATATATATATATATATATATATATATATATATATATATATATATATATATATATATATATATATATATAAATTAGAACATTTAACTGTAAAGTGAAATTTTTACAAAAATTTCACTTTACAGTTAAATGTTCTAATTTTTTTTCTCTATTTATCTTATTAAAAGTTAAAAATAGGAGTTGGTGAGCGAATAGGGGCGCCTTATATATATAAGGAAGATTTGCCCCTATTCGCGTCGTTCACCAACTCCTATTTTTTACTTTTAATAAGATAAATAGAGAAAAAAATTAGAACATTTAACTGTAAAGTGAACTTTTTGTATAAATTTTAATGTTTTGAACATATTTTTAACATATACAAAGGGTAGTTTTGCCGATTGATAATAAATAAAATAAAATTAAATATTGATGTTAACAAAATGTACTTCTGAGTGATCAACGATGGGACAAGCTTAAGATAACGTTAAAACACAATTTTACTATTGTATATAAAGAAAGAGTCTTTATCTTGTATCTTCGTAAAAATAAAAAAAATTAGTTATACTTTACTAATTGCATCCAAATTTTATCTGCTTTATACACTATAGTCTATAGTTGTAGTACAGTTATTATAGTAGTATGATTTATTGTACAACGATATCACTATAACTAACAGACAAACTTTGCGTGTGTTTGATTTACGGTAAGGAAGATTATTAGTTAGAAAAATGTATTACAAAGAATTACCTTTTTAAAGCATACTTCGGGAGGTAAGGGCTCGTTGATGAGAGTCTACATAAGCGCAATCCTGTGCTGTTATTGAGCTGTACTGTGCTGTGTTGTGCGGTCCGATTTTAGATCAAATCTATCTACGTCTGTATCTATGGTCTTTGAATTATTATTTTAAAAGTATTATTTAGATTCTTTAATAAATTAAAGATTTTAATAAAATATTAAAACAAAAACGTTATAAAGTAACGAAAAGATTTTAGTTTATGATACTATTACGTAGAATAATGCGTATAATTTATGTCGAATGTTTATTCGCTTTGTTCTTTTTACTTATATATATATATATATATATTAGTATACATGAGAAAGATCTATATACTATATATAAAGTGATATAAGCTGTATTTTGCAAGAATTAATTCTATTTAAGTATTATTTTATTGGAAATCTAAATTAATAAACCTATACTTATTTAATTACAACAATATTTATTACTTTATTAGTTTTTAACCACTTTATTCATATAATCATATTATATATTCAAATTTTTCATTACCTTACTTGATAACGTTTTTGTTTTAATATTTTATTAAAATCTTTGGTCTTTAATATTTTAAAACTATTATTTAGTTTCTTTAATAAATAAAAGATTTTTGCTTCCTCATAGAGGAAACTTTGTGTGGTAAAAACAAAAGTTTTGCTAAACACATGTTAAAAACATATTTTGAGACATTTTGAGACAAGTCTGTATGGATGTGTGTATGTGTGTGTGTGTGGATGGATGTGTATGAAGATTACTCTGAACATTCACGGTCAAAATTAATGTTTCAGAGCTCAACGATTTTATTTTTTAAAGGAAGGGGGCTATAAAAAAATTGTTTTTCGATGTTCTTTTTTAAATAAAATGTCATTATTCCTTCTGAAAATCTCCAGATAGGTAGCTTTTTACTATATTTTGAGACTGTTAAAATTTCAGTTTATAATGACCTTTCAATTCAAAGTTATTTGAGGTTATGTTTTTAAAAAAAAAATTAATGTTTATATCTTGAGAACGGCGCGGTCATTATTTGCAATCTAGGGCTCATTCTTTTTCGCTTTTTAATGAAGATTCTAAATTAAAAAGAAATTTCGAGGTTCATCAATCCGTTTTTTTTTTACAATGATTTCTTTATTTCGCGATATTTTACGATATTCTAAAATCGATAATATAAATTATTTTTGTATTTTAGAAATAGCATGTTTGTTCAATTCTTTCTTTCTTTGCATTTAATGGCCATGTGTCCCCTCTTTTTGGGACTCCGATATGTTACAATGCATATGTGATTTTGTATTTTACATTTGTATTTTATATACTTGTTTACGGGAGAGCGAAATCCATCACCTGCTACCTAGCATCTCAGACACTTTTGAGGAGGCTATATGGGCGTAGCGAATACGTTCTGTTCCAAAGCACCATGCGTAATCGGAGATCTTTTCCAGACGAAAAACCCTTGACAGCTGGAGCGTCTTGTATCGGTAGGCAAGCGTCTTACCCACTGAGCCAATGGGGCTGTATGAACGGATTATTTTGCATTTAAAAGAGTATAAAGCTACTTATAAATGGTGATATTTCTGTTTTTTATAACTTTTCCATTGATATTTTGAAATATTGATTGAAAATGTATTTAAAGATTAATAAAATAATGTATATTAGTAATTTTATGTTTTATTTCTTATAAATCTGGGTAAAAATGATACGTATAACCGATCTAATTATGTGATTTTAGCTGTTGTGTAATCAAATTCGAGATGAAACATATAAAATTAAAATTATTAATTAAAAAAAATAATGGTACCGAAATCTGCTTAAAACAGACTTAATTTATACATAGATGTAAATTAAAAATATAAATGTATAATAATAATAAGATTATGGCTACAGCTAGTTGAATTAACTGTTATGAATTAAACCATCAATGATAAATCAGCAATTTAAAATTAATTTATTAGAACAAAAAAAGTTATATTAGAACAATTAATTTAGTTTGAGGAAGCTAAGTGCCAATGAATTGGCAGCGGTTTTTTGTTTTATTCTTTCATTAAAATTGTTCGTTTATTAAATAATCTAAATGATAGTTATGACATATTAATTGAATAACCACAGATATAGATGTAGATAGACTTCTCCGTTCTAAAATCGGACAGCACAGCACATCACACATGAATACCCAAAAACACGGTAACAACTATTTAATATAGGAAGATATGGACATATCAAAAATTTCATTTGGATGTTCGATAAAATCCATGTATAGTCATATGTAAGCATGTAAGACCATATATGTATAATCATAAGGAAAGGTAAGAAAAGGTGTAAGAATGTGGTAAAATGTCTATAAATGTTGAAAAATGTAAGGTATGATAATAAATGTATACAAGAGTGTAACATAGTATGATTTATAATGTACTTTATTGGTAAAAAAATGTGAATAGAAGTACAAATTCAAGAAAAAGTTACATTTTTCACACTTTCTCACATTTATTATTTAGAGGATGAAATATAGATAATCATGATTGTAGATAGATTCTGAATTTTTATTGATTGATTTCTTTTTGCAGATCCAAACCGAAGAAAAAATCGCAAGTATAATCATTGAAAAAAGAAAAGTATTTAAGAGAGTACACGAGAACCTCAAGAAATCGTTTATGGAAGAATACGAAGAAAATATGAAAAAAGGCGAGATAATGGCGACAAAATTGCAAGGTTGTTGTCATTTTTTTTACTATTATCGTGGTTTTCAAAGAGAAAGTATTTAATTTTATTTTTATTATGAACAGAAATCCTAGTTATAAAGATAAAGTTAAAAAACGAATCACCAGAAAAAGTACTTATCACTGTAAAATATACTGACACTTTTCATAAAAAAGATATTATTAAAAACTTAATTTATTTTATTATCATTATTGTAAAGTATACAAACTTGATTTACTTTAAAAACATACCAATTTTTCTTGAGACTTTTATATTATATAATATAAATAATGTATATTTCAAGTTTGTCCCGTACCTTATCATTGTCTTTGTCTTGTTCATTTGCTTCCCCTAATTCTCCCGTCCTGTCTATTTCCTACCCTTTTCGACTTTCACAGTCCCTTCCTTTACCACTGACATAAGCACTACGTTACAAATACAATGTGGGCTCTACGTCCTGTATTATCCCGAGTTTAGTCACCCGACCTATTTTGTATGTGTGATGCGTGTATCCACCATCGAGAAGGACGGGCAGACATCGGCGCGGCGGCTCGCCCGAATCTAGCCGCTGACCTTAACATCTCCAGGTTGTCACTTATAATTCTCCAAGACTTGTGCGACGGCCCTTGGAAAAAGAGAGCGACCGACTGGAGAGCGAGATTGCTGTATTAATAATAATAGCCTCTGGATACAATAATCAAATTAGTAATATAAAAGAACTTAGTAAAATGCGCAAAGCTGTTGCTTGTAAGGCGGCTCAGGCAGTACTAACTGACACGAAGAGCGGGTGTATTGAGAGCGGCGACTCGTGCGCTCCCTCTCTCTAGACGCGAAGCCTCCAACAGATTAGATTCGATTAGATTAGATTAGATTATTGTTTATTGCTGTACACTCTGTTGTACAAAAATTAATATATGGTAGTATAAAAATATTTTCATTTTACATTATACTATAAAATGAGTTGATGATGAGATGTTCATGGGATGGGGTTCAACTTCACCGTGAGATCACAAAAAGCAAGACTGCAGTAGTCTAACAAAAGCAAGAGAAGCATTTGTATCAGAGGTTTACGTAATTGGAGGTTGATACTTTTTCTGAAAAAGTATAGACGATACATAAGAGCATGCGCACGATCACAAACATGCGTTATATGCTCTTCCCAAGATAGTTTAGAGTCAAATACCACCCCCAAATTATGTGCAGAGGATTCGAAAACGACCCTGACACCACCAATATCAATACAGCTGTTGGCAACATTAGGAAGTTTATTGATGTAGAAGGGGAATCCAATTACAATAGCTTTTTATTGACATTTAGCCTAAGATGATTTTGTGAGGCCCAGCTAATGATACGGTCTGCATTCGTGCTCATCTTAGTAGCATGATCATCAAGCTCATCAAGTGGACATCACACATATATCTGAAGGTATATCATTAGCATATGTGATGTGCGATACATCAAGATCCAGGAGAGACAAAGGTAGATAGATAGATAGATAGATAGATATACGATTTATTTGTCAATTTTGGCAAAAATACATTACATAAAAATTGTTATTTTGTCAGTACATTAAGTCTTTGATCACTATCACAGTTCGTCAGTGTATAAATATAAAAAATTGTTGCACAAATTTGTCATTACCTAATATCACAGTTTGTTTATATCACAGTTCCATAACAATTTCTGAAAGTCTACTCATTCTTGCATACACGTACATCCATCACGTCACCATTTAAAAACAATTACAATTCTGCCGATACATATACTCATCACACACGCAGATATATTTATTCTTTATTAAAATGTACTCTTTATATTTTGTACATTACAACATTTTTCACGATTAAGAATACAAAACACGGGAGAACGGATAAATTTAAATAAAAAAAATAAAAAGATACAATAAATAAATAAATAAATAAATAAATAAATAAACAAACAAACAAACAAACAAACAAACAAACAAACAAACAAACAAGCAATCAAGCAAGCAAGCAAGCAAGCAAGCAAGCAAGCAAGCAAGCAAGCAAGCAAGCAAGCAAGCAAGCAAGCAAGCAAGCAAGCAGCAAGCAAGCAAGCAAGCAAACAAACAAACAAACAAACAAACAAACAAACAAACAAACAAACAAACAAACAAACAAACAAACAAACAAACAAACAAACAAACAAACAAACAAACAAACAAACAAACAAACAAACAAACAAACAAACAAATAGATAAATAAATAACTACCCATGTATATGAATTCTCCGTCATCATGAAAAAATGTCAACTTAATCACCGTGCAGTTGACTGAGGTGCCTGCCTAACGCCGTTTTAAATTTACATAAGGACACCTCACACTGCAGGGGAGGGTGTTTTAGAATCGCGAACCTTGGGCTCTAAACGAATAGAGACCCTTATCAGTTCGCGATCCCGGAACCGATAGCTCTTTCACACCGCTCCTACTGGAAGTCCTAGCTGTGTTTTTACCAAAGAGAGCCGCAAGGTACGGAGGTTGTCCCATATTTATTGCCCTATACAATAATAACCCCGCAAAGTACGCTCTTCTTTCCTTTACTGTAAGCCAGCCAAGATATTTCCTGTGAGGAGTGATGTGCTCATCCCTTCTAACACCACATATGTATCTCACATATGAATTTTGAAGTCGTTGCAACTTCGTCTCGAGCTCATCAGACACATCAAGGTGAACCACGGAACAATAATCTAAGTGTGGCACTACTAGCGCGCATGCAAGCTGCTTTCTCAACGCCTGAGTTGTGCATGAACTAAAAAATCGTAGGCTGTAAAGAGCACGATTTACCTTTTTTCCAACTGCATCAACCTGCAGTTTCCACGTGAGTTTAGAGTCCATGACAACACCAAGGTTTGTGACCGAGTCAGAGAAAGGCACATGTACACCTTCCTGAAACTCAATGCCGGGCAAACCAAGATCCTGCAACCGATTGATGTTGTGCTCGGAGCCGAAAATGATCGCTTTTGTTTTGCCGACATTGAGTCGCAGTCCGGATGCTTAAGCCCACTCCGACACTGCCCGCGCAACAGCCAACATGCATCTGATACCCACATAAAGATCTCGCCATGTCACTTGAGTGTAAGTTTGCAAGTCGTCCGCGTATAGCAAGTGTTTAACATCACCATCAGTCAGTACGTCTTGTAAGTCATTGATATAAAGACTGAATAGCAAGGGCCCCAGAACTGAACCCTGTGGCACACCTAGATTGGTGGTTAGCCAATCAGATTCCACGTTGTTGTCAGTTATGACTTTTTACCTGCGACCAAAAATGTATGATTTGAGCCACAGAAGAACACTCCTGGAAAAACCCATGCGTATCAGCTTACGAAGTAATTTAGATGGTGATATAGTGTCAAACGCCTTACTAAAGTCGAACAGTAGCAGTATAGTCATTAGTTTCTTATTGTCGTTAATCCCAGTTCGTATGTCCTCGGTTAGTTTTAGTAGAGCTGTCTGGGTGCTGTGATGCTGCCTGAAACCGGTTTGCAAAGGATCCAAGATATTTTTGGATCTTAAGAAATCGGTAATCTGGTTGTGTACTATCTTCTCCAGCACCTTGGAGAGAAAGCTCAATAGTGCTATTAGGCGAAAATCTGATAAAGTAGATGGCACTGAAACCTTTTTTAGAGGCACCAAGTGAGCCCCCCTCCAAGCCCCTGGGAAGACACCACCAGACAAAGAGGAGTTGAAGACCCTCGCTATATGATGACTTACATACGGGAGAGCCTTAGCTACAACGCTTTGGGGAATACCGCCCTCACCCCTAGCCTGCGACGAGAAATGAGCAACAGCCAGGACTACGTCCGTCACTGTAACGTCTTTTAAAACAAAGCCGTCGTTACTGTCCGAGTCCAAGATGCTACCCAAATCAACGTCACCTTCACTCTGGGAGACCGATACCCCCGCAAAGTGCGAGTTCAGCTCACCCGGCGAGAAGCCATGCAACCCCCCTCCCCGTGCCCTTGGCAGGAGCCCCAAGCCCTTTAGTTCTTTCCAAATATCCTTCTTATTTTCTAGGGCTTCAAAAATCTTATTCTGCATGTAAGTCTCCCGCGCGATTTTCATGCGTTGTTCTGCTTCGACCGCGAGAGACCGGTACTCCTGCCAAAGATTACCGTTTTTCGTGCGCTGTAGTCGTATGCGTACGGCGTCACGTTTCTTTATTATGTGAGCCAGATCTGCGTCAATTCATGGAGGATTAGCTTTATTTTTTGGTGTAAATTGCTTCAGTGGAGCGAGTTCATCTATTGCCCCCATGAGATTGGCGCTGAGCTGTCCCAATAAATCGTTCATGTCGTTGTTGTCCAAGCAATCAAACGCCGCCCAGTCACATTTACTCAGGTAAGATAGAAGATCTTCCTGTTCTATTGTTTTAAACTCTCTGTAACTGAAAGTATCGGTGATGGGGCTATTGTTTAATTTAAAATCTATTTCAACATCTATAATTGTGCGATTGCTGGCAAAGGGCGCCGCCTGATTGCTGGCATTCAGCACCACGTCGTTGTCATTGACATACAGTGAAAATAAGAGGGGACTGAGGACTGAGCCTTACGGTACACCAGTGTTAAGGCTGCGAAAGGATGATAAATTGTCTGCACTATCAATGACCGCCTGCTCATGATTAGTCATATATGACGTTATCCACCAGATGACATGCTTAGAGAAACCAAAGTCTGGTAGTTTCTTGAGGAGTTTGGTATGACATACAGTGTCAAAAGCTTAGTTAAAATCAAAGACTAATAACAAGGTAACGAGTTTTTTGTTAATGCTAAGTCTGATATCATCCGTGAGGTTCATCAAATCCGTCTAAGTACTGTGGCTAGTACGAAAACCAGTCTGAAAGAGATTAAGAAAAACCCTAGATTCGACATAGTTGGAAATTTGCTAGTGTACTAGCCACTCTAGTGCTATTGATAGAAAGCATAGCTCGGAAATAGGACGGAAGTCACCCAGACAGGTTAGAGCACTCACTTTATTAAAGGCAATAACAATAGATCGTTTCCAAAGCACTGGGAAATATTCTTCATGTATTGAAAGGTTGAAAATTCTACAGATGTGAGGTGCAAGGAGCGGCAGTGCTTTACATATCACAGATTGAGGAATACCGTCAGATCCCCTGCCCTAAATGTTAAACTGATTTACCGCAGCTTAGACGTCAGAGATCTGAATCTCACTAAACGTCATATGCTCAGGAGTCTAAAAAGTCATTAATGGGGGGTGTAGACTGATCAAAAGATACTGCATTGAAGTGAGCATTGAGCTCTTCATTTGAGAAAATGGAGGGTGACGATTTTCCGGACTTTGTGATACCTAAATGCTCAAGCTCCTTCCATTTAGCATCCGTCAGTATGGAAAGTCGGGTGTGACAATATGCCAACCTTGCCTCCTCGACCGCTCGGTGAGCTATATCACGTGCCTGCCTAAACAAAAGAAGGTCATAGACAGTCTTGTCCTACGAAAACGGTGATACAGCCTATCCCTCTCATATATGAGCCCGAGATGATCGGTGGTGAACCAGGGATGACCATGTTTATTTGGATAGTGGGTGCGAAGAGGGGCTAATGTCTCAATAGCACTGATGACGTGTCGCTGTAGCTCAGCGCACAATCAGTAAGTAAGTCAGTCGCCGACCATGCACATTGACTAAGATATCGGATCAGAGCATCATCACGAATGGCCTTATAATTACGATATGTGAAGGACTCAGGCTCCGGTCGAAGCATTTGTAGGTCTAGTGTTGCAGTGATTAAATCATGCCTCGCTATGAAAGGCGTTTCGGTCTACCAGTGATCCAGAACACGATCCTGTTCATTTAAAAGGAACAGATTGAGCCAGGTGTCTGAGGTGGCCGTGTGGTGCATGGATCACCATATGGAATATTGGATAGTCCGTTCGCTTTGATTAAATCGCAGATGAAATTCGCGTCATCATAGAGAGAGAGAGAGAGAGCGAAAGAGAGAGAGAGAGAGAGAGAGAGAGAGAGAGACCGAGATTGATTTATTGTGGTTTCAACTATGGACTCAGTCGCAGTTATACGCAGTCGCGGCGGAAAAGCAACATGTTGCATAATGCTTAAAACAGTTTTCGCAGAGAAGTAGACGATCTCCCAAGTTCATTTATAATCTTAGACTTAATAGACTATTTAAGTAAATTTATACATACAATTAAAAATATAATTAAATAAAAAAAGTGTGTATAAAATATCGAAAAAAAATCAAGATAAAAAGAAGATAAATACATATATACAATAAATAAATAACTCAACGCAACTAGCTAGAAGAATACGCTATTGTATACATTGCGATTGATCGTCGCCTAAGTTGCTTTCAACAGATACATTTTTACTTTGCTAGATAACAGATTTCAAGGAACAGTCCTGCGCAATAATCTAGATAAGTTAAAACCATTGACTAAGTTAACATATGTTTCATGCTTTGTGGAATACATTCATTGCATTTCCATTGTAAGCAGGGAATATCGTGGTCAGATATAACTCGCTGTCAAACAGCAACGTCGAGTGAAAATAGTTACTTAACCAAACGTCCAACAGATCACGAATAGAACGGCAACGCTACTAGGCGAAATACCAAGCGGCCGTTCAACCGATCATTGATAGCATGGACACCTCAGTGATCAATGGGCAAAGGATACACAGGAATATACAGGGTTACAGCATATATACGGTGTCCCAAAACACCAAAGAATTCGACCTTAGAGGTCATATCAAGGTCAAGTTTTCGCATTGAAGGATATCTTGGAAAAGAAAACTTGACCTTGATATAACCTCCAATGTCGAGTTTCTAAGTACCCAAGGTCAGAATCCGATTGTAAAATTTTCTGCTCTTTTCGATTCCGGGAACCAAAGTAGGTGCTTCCACTTGAAGAAATCGACTTGACCTTGAAATGACCTTCAAGGTCATGGCCAAGGTCAAAACCAAGGTCACCATCAGTTAGCCAGGGAAAAATCCTGAACCCTCTATATCAAACATTTTTCTTAAAGCTCGAATTTCCCAAAATATCCAGTCGTTCCGTGACCTCCCGGATACCCTTATACGGCGCGCCAAATTCAAACGTATGATTCTAATTTCAACACTCACAGCAGTAGCATCGACAAGTATAATTATAATAAAGTCATCACAATTCGCAATTAGTACGAAATAAAGTAAACTGCGTTACGATAGTTCGTAAAAAACATTGTCTTTTTTTGTCACAAATATTAAATTGTTAAATAGCTTCCCGCACGAGTTTGAGACGTTGGTCGTAGCAGAAATTAATCAAATGAGTAGCTATCAGACAACTCATTGACATCGTACTGATCATGGACAGTACAAAATACATCCCTTGTCTTCTTACATGGCGACCGTGACAGTGCGACACTAAACTTTTTTTAGCCACCATGCTCTGAAATTACAAACAAAAACTTTTTAAAAAAGAAAACGTAACACCTAAGTGAAAAAACAGTTATAAAAGTACAGTAAAAAAGTATACTTATCTGAAAATGACTCATAACGGAGCCGTTGGAGGGTCATCTACTTACAATGGCATAAACGAGCAGGAACAATAGCAAATGAACATAAACAACCGTCGGCGTCGTCGGTCAAACCAACCACCAGTTCTAGACAGCGAACCCGAGGACATCAACGGAGAAAATCCGCCACAAAACGGGGCGATAAATCATAAGGATGCGCAGCCCGTCCAGGGAAATGAGATGGCACGTATAATGAGAGATCTAGCCCTGATAAAAGAAGAGCAATGACGAGAATGTGAGTTTACACAACGATCTATTGCCCAATTAATGACATAGTACAGTCTGGAAGAGATAGGATCTAAGGAGGACATCAAGATCAAGCGTGCATTGATGAAGAAGAGAGAGAGAGGGTTGGGTTGGGAATAATTGACGAAAACCGTCGAGACAGAATTCAAGATGGAGGTGGCCGTAGATCCATTCAATTAATACGAGAAATGTTACACATTCACAGCTTGAAATTTGAGGGAAACATAGCGAAAATTTATGCATAAAAATTGCTGCGAACATTTGAAGAAAATGCTACATCCGAAGGACTCAATGAGCGTCAAAAAATTTCTGCATTCACGGGAATCATGAAAGGAGAAGCAGACACGTGGATTGAAACCATGGAAGCTGAGTCTTGTCAACAATTAAGACGCGAAATCCTCCGAAAATTTTGAAACCAGCAAGTATAAAGGTCAGTTGTACAGTATATATTGGACGACCGACATGATTTAAAAACGAAAACGCACGGAAGCGTATTTCCGTAAATGATTAACATTGAATAGAAGTGTCGAATAGCAAAGAGATAACGAATAGATTATCGATTAAGACTCATGCATTCTACTAAGACTATGCATTTTAATGAACGCATTCGAAATAAATTCGAAATACGTGAGCCGAGAAACATCGAGGATACTATAGACATCCTGATTGGATTCGACAAGCTCAAATTCGGAATAGAGGTCAGGGAAATAAAGACGTACTAGGCGTTCAAAGATCGTTTTGGAAACAAAAATAAAAAACCAAGCGTTGATCAAGGAGAAAGTAGTGGACAGTGCAGCAGACCTAATCAAAATGGAGAACAAGAAAGCTAGAGACAAGGACCTCGCAAATATGCAGGTACTAACAATCCTCCGTTGAGGTAAACAGGTAATTATATAAGAATATTTCATAAAAATGTTTACAAATGTAACTTATCAATAATATTAATGGATACGGTAATTACTTTCTTTTCAGTTCAGGGAATTTCAAAACGAATGACAAAAAATACGCTTTAACTAAAAAACCTCATACGTTAGATCACGCTACTAAGCTGTCCTCCTACTCATTATGGAACAATAACTTAAGCGAGAATACTAAAACTTGAAAAGTTGGTGACAACATTCATAACACCCGTGCAGGCAGAAAACTTAAAAAAAATCTGAAAATGTAAAACATATTGTACATATATTATACTGTACTTAAAAGTCCATTAGGTTAAATTTAATTGAATCATAAATTTTGTGTCTAATAAATTCAAAATTATGTCCATTGTACAATGGTGACAGATCACGGTATTTATGTTTAGGCTACATATATTGCATATACGTTAAAAATATAGCACATTTGAATTAGTTTTTTTGTGCTTAAAAAGTTCAAATATACATTATTTTGAAGAACTTTAAAAGTTTATGAGACCATAATAATATTTCCTTTCTACTCACAATCAGTGTAATAGCGACTCTAAAAGTACCATATTTTTTCAATGACCCATATATAATTGGTTTAACCGTATATTCTTTATGCGAAGTTTCAAGTAATACAAAGGAATTTTATTGAGTAATCTCGACTTTTCTTCATTGAAGTCATGCAAATATCAACCAGTAATTTATTGCATGAAACAGAGAAACAATTTTTACACATTCTGCACGTCTATTCGGCACAACTCTCGATAGATAACTAAAACGAATGAAGAGAAATAAATACCGCTTTTTTTCGCATTCGAGATTAATCAATAGTCATAACAAAGTTTCGACGTCTACCTCATACCACGCGCAACTTTGTATTTTTTTCTCTGATTTTTATATTGTATTATCTGGCTTTAGTTTTGTGCTTTTATGAAAGTACGGATAAAAAAATTATGAGCAACATATTATGCGAATAATACAGTAAAAATATAATAAACTTTGCGGAAAATAGAGAAATACAGAGAGTTATAGTACATTAGTCGCCGCTTTAGTACTACGACAAATGCGCGAAAATAAAATATGCATGCACTGCATATTTGATTTTTAATGTAACAGCGATACGAGTAGTTAAACTTTTGTGACATAGGCTTCGTAGTATAATATTATGCATTAAACGTAGAATCGTCAACTTGGTACGGCACGCTGTAGCAGAACAATAGAATATAAACTCTATTACATTATATAAAGGGTTCGTATATGAACGAGAAGATGAAAAGAGTATTTTTTTCGTTTTTAGAGTTCTGACGATTACTTACATTACATATATTAATTATATAAATTACATATATATTGACGAGTATATCGACTCATCAATGCATTGTGTTCCATTTATAAGATAAACGTGAAGGTATAATGAAGCCTATCATAACGCCGATTATTGATCTCTATAAGTCAAAAACGTTAATAAAGTGTGCATAAAAAGTGCCATAAAAATAAATATATATATATATATATATATATATATATATATATATATGGGTGATTGTCAAAAAAGATAGACTTTGTATGTCTTGTGAATAGTAATGTTCTTCAGAACATAAACTGGCAGCAAAAAGTATTATAGTTATATAATTTATGAATCATCAGAAGATTTTTGAGTCATGCTTCATACTAAAATATAAAAATTGTCATTTTCCTAACATGTCTATTTACTAAAACATTCCACAATATAACAAAGTGAATCTATTGTTAATTTGACTAGTATATAAAGGTGAAATGATTGATTATTATAAGACATTTGAATAAACAAGACTTTGCATTTTTGCAGCGATTTGACGACTGTATTTCGGTACCGTCAATTTACTCACATTGATTGTTAGTCAATTCGTTCATTACATTCTAATCGAATTAAACAATAAGTTTTTTCATAGGTGCTATAAATTATTTTAAAATGTGTTTTTGGATGTACTATACAAAACGAAAAAAAAACTCAATAAGACTTCAATGATTAAAATTGCATAAAAAAAGAAAAAATGTATGAATATAATTACTTTTTTCTAAATTAACAATAATAGTACTTTGCAACATTATATCATGATATTTTTGTTTTATTATTATCAATACTAATAACTTTTAAGGAGGTTGTATTATCATATTGACCTCAAAATAAACACTATTGTTTTATTTTTTTCTATTACCCGTTAAATTTCAACATATTTACTCTTATTATACTGCAAAATGGGTACCAAAATAGTTTAAACTATTACTTACGTCTCGAACAGCCTCAAAATACGGGTTGCAATGGGGTCGGTAATATACAATAATGTAAAAATTAGCCGCGTTAAATCTAACCCAATTTTTCTCTTCACAAATATGCTACTTGTCACCTAATACATATGATAAGAAACTTTGAACATTTGCATCGGTCCGCACCCCAGAAACAGGGGTTAAAAACGGGGGAGAAATAAAAAAAATTTAACACGACCCTGTTTGATGGCATCCATTCATTTTCATCACAGATAGGTTACTTGTTATCCAATACATTTAAAAAACAATTTGAGCACCTATCTCAGCATACAACCCCAGAAACAGGTGTTAAAATGGGGTAGGATATAGAAAAAAAATTTAACACGGTATTGTTTGATCGAACCTAATTTTTTTCTTCACAGATAGGTTAATTATCACCCAATATTTTTAACAAAAAATTATCACTACACATCTCGGTCGGCCACCCCAGAAACAGGAGTTGAAACAGCGTAGAAAGTAGAAAAAAAAATTTAATATGTCCCTGTTTGATTACACATAATTTTTTTTTCTTAGATAGGTTAATTGTCATCTAATACATTTTGAAAAGAATTATCAGCACCCATCTGGATTCGCTACCCCAGAAACAGGGTTTGAAATAGTGTAGGAAATAGAATGAAAAATGTAACTCGGCCCTATCTTATCACATCCAATTTCTCTCTTCACAGATAGGTCAGTTATGAACCAATACGTTGGTCAAACAAATTTGAGCACCTGTATCGGTCTGCCACCCCATAAACAGAGGTTAAAATGGGGTGAGAAATAGATACAAAATTTAACACGATCCCTGTATGATGGCATCCATTCATTTTTCTCACAGATAGATTACTTGTCATGAAATACGTTTAACAAAAAATTATTAACATCCATCTCGGCCCGCTACCCCAGAAACAGGGGGTTGAAATAGGATAGGAAATAGACAACAAAATTTAACACGGCGCTGTTTGACGACACCCAATTTTTTCTTCAATATTATTGATCTATTGAATCTATTAGATTAGTTAACACCCAATACGTTGGACAAAAAAATTTGTGCACCTATATCGGTCCGCTACTTCAAAAACAGTGGTTGAAATGGGGTGGGTAATAGCAAAAATCTTGTAACAGGACCCTGCTTGATCACTCCTAATTTTTTTCTTCCCAGATAGGTCAGTTATCACCCAATAGATTGGACAAACAAAATTGAGTACTTATCTCGATCCACAGCCCCAGAAACAGGGGTTGAAATGAGGTAAGAAATAGAAATAAAATTGTAACACGGTCCTATTTGATTGCACCCAATTTTGTACGTCGCAGATTGGTTTCTTACGAATCAATACGTACGAGGTCTGTCCCAAAAGTATCCGACCTACGTTCATATCTTCGCGCGGAGAGACTCAGGCGAGCTCTAGAGGGTACGAACGTCACCAGCAACTCCTAACCTTCTCGTCAGTAGCCTGAGATACCGATGAAACGCCTTAGTTCCCACGCAGCGTGTATTTGTTTACAACGACTTTTTTGCGTTCGTCGCAATTTGCTTATTGCTAAAAATGGCAGAACGAACCGAACAGCGAATTTGCATAAAATTTTGCTTTAATCTCGGTAAAAGTTGTGCGGAAACTATTGAAATGTTGCAAAAGGCCTTTAAAGATGAGTGTATGGGCAAAACACAAATAAAAGAGTGGTATAGGCGGTTCAAAAGTGGCCGCACATCTGTTGACAGTGATCCTCGTTCTGGTCGACCTTCGATGGGAACATCGTCGGATAATGTCGAGCGTGTGCGTGTCGCAGTTGAACAAGATCGTCGTTTGACTGTGAGAGAACTGGAAGATGAACTTGGAATACCAAAAAGTACTGTTTGGCGAATTTTAACCGAGAATTTGGGAATGACTCGTGTGTGTGCAAAATTCATCCCGAAACTGCTCTCAGACCAGCAAAAAAACCTTCGATTAGAAATCGCTTGTGCAGCAGTATTTATTGAAACACAGTGTTGCGCAGCTCTGCCAGCCTCCATACAGTCCTGATATCGCTCCCTGCGACTTTTGGCTGTTTCCTCGATTGAAAATGCCGCTTAAAGGACATCGATTCGACAATAAACAGACTGTTGAAACTAATGCGACGAATGCACTAAAGGCGATTCCGAAGTCTGGCTTTCAAGAGTGCTTTAATAAGTGGAAACATCGATATGAGCGTCTTGTTCAATCAAATGGGGACTACTTTGAAGGATGCCACCCCCCGGATGACGAAGAATAAATCAAGCGCCGAGAAATCGAGGTAGGTCGGATACTTTTGGGACAGACCTCGTATACAAAAAAGTTTACTATTATCTCAATCCGCTACCAATAAAATAGGTTTTGCAGCGTTTTGTTGTACTTTTTAGATGTTTAAGAATTTTTTATCTTAATTTTTTTAATGGATTTTGTAGTAGTCTTTTCAGCAGTTTTTTAGTAGTTTTTGAGTTATACTATTTTTAGGTTTTTTGGTATGTTAGAAACAATGTAATCGATCCAGTGATAATTCATTTCAATCAGGATTTAATAACTTAACTTCTTCGACTTGAATATTTATATAAGATAAAACCCTACAATATTTTGTTATGCACGAAACATAATTTTTTGTTTAAACAGTTATCTTGGGATTGTATTATAAATATCTTTATGTTGAACATGTTCGATGACAAATAACCTATATATGAGGAAAAACAATGGGTGCGATCAAACAGGGCCATGTTACATTTTCTTTTTTATTTCTCACCCCATTTCAAACTCTTTTTCTGATGTTACAGACCGAGATGGATGCTAATAATTTTTTGTTAAAGGTAAAACGCCTTATTATATGACAAGTAACCTATCTACGAAGAAAAGAATTAGGTGTGATCAAACAGACCTGTGTTCATTATTTGTTCTATTTCCTACCCAATTTCAACCCCTGTTTCTAGGGTTAGCGGACCGAGGTAAGTACTCAACTATTTTTCTCAACGTATTGGGTGATAACTAACCTATCTGTGAAGAAAATAATTGGGTGCGATCAAACAGAGCCGTGTTAAATTTTTTTTCTATTTCCTACCCTATTCCAATCCTTCTCTCTGGGGTAGCGGACCGAGAAGGGTGCTGATCATTTTTTCTTAAACATATTGGATGACAAGCAACCTATCTGTGAATTAAAAGATTGGGTGCGATCAAACAAGGCCGTGTTAAAATTATTTTTATATTTCCTACCCCAATTTCCCCAAGTGCTCAAAATCTTTTGTCATATGTATTTGGTGAAAAGTAAAACATCTGTTAAGAAAATAATTCGGTAAGTTCTAACGTGGCTAAGTTTTACATTATTGTCTATTAGCAACCCCATTGCAACCCTTGTTTTGAGGATGTTCCAGGCGTAAGTAATAGTTTAAACTATGTTGGTACCAATTTTGCAAAATAATAAGCATAACTATGTTAAAATTTAACGGGTAATATAAATAAAAAATGTTGTCAATATCGCTCGATACGAGCGATGCAAACTTCAAAGTCATATGGTATTTAAATCAATATTATTATAAAACAGAGTATCCTCGTCTACCTAAAAAAATTTTGTTATCGAAATTTTCGTTCTTATTTCGTTTTTTGCAAAATTTGAGGGGAGCTTACCCATATAAAAATTTAATTTAATAGTTCATAAAATAGATGTACGAAATTATAAACAATTGGACATAACTTTACGTATTTGACAAAAACTCCTTATTTTATAATATATTAACTTTCATATCATTATGTGAGATTAAATGGCAGTAAAAATGGTTATTTTTTATGACATATTTATGCCAATAAACTTCCTTAATGATATAGAAAACTGCTGCAAATGTATTGTCACTTTGCTTCCTCAATTTTAATTAAGCATTCCAATATGAAATGATTTCTTCTAATAGTAAAGTATATCAGTATTACTGTTTTAGATACCTTTTTATTATATATATATTTAGTAATAGTAACATAATAATACAATTCAAAATTGTATACTATTTAGTTTCCAATATATAACCTGTTAGAAAAATTTTTTGTTCCGCATATGAAAAAATAGCAGTGATAGCTAATTCTAAAATTTTTGGGCTAAAATTGTGGGGCAAATGGTTACTTTATTTTTTATGACCCATCTTAATTTTGTTTTTACTTTACAAAACTTTATAAATTTGTGTGTATTTCAAACAAATTTGGGCTTTTAACGAATCATACTGTAGTAAATAATTGAAATGTCTGTATTTCCGCCCTCGACCCTGTAGGCCCGGTAGGACGAGACTCATAGGAAGGGCTAATATCATCACTATTGTCCTTTTCACCATTGCATCCAAGGCCGTTTAGGTAACGTAGTAGCCAGCAAGAGGACCAAATAACAACACCAACCTCTCAGAAAACATGGCGTAGAAATCAGTCTGTGCAGCGCAATTAGAACGAAAGGAATGAGTACCAACAACATCGCTCCTAATAGTACACGTAGAAAGCCGACTGGACAGCACGATGGCAATCGAGTGAAACGATAGCCACCTCCATCACCTTCACTACGACCAGCACAACCATTAACGCCAGCGCTAGAAACAGAATGACTTGCATTCTCAGACTATGGCAATCAGCGCCACAGGCATCTGGAAATCGTGAATGAAGAAATACATTTTAGTTCTAACTATACTGAATAAGAAATAGTTGGATAAAGTTCACAGACTAATAGTTGAGGCTGATTGCGAGGGAGTAAGCAAGTGTTACGGTTAGCGTTAAAAAGTCTATTAACTTACATCTGTGGAATATATTTTGCGGTAACAGGTCTCTTTATACGAATAGGAATGTATGGAAGCAACAGACTTACCTTTTCGCTGCGGCCATTTAGAATCTGTTGATGACAGAGACTTCTAACTAACTACTAGAAAAAAAACCATTCTCATCTTAGGACCCGAACAGCAGGTATTACTCTGTACCGCAAACAGCAGAAAGAAGACCCTTACTAGGGGCCATGCCAAGAAAATATGTACCAAAACATCTATGTGGTAGTAGACCACCTCGTGCCAATCATCGGGTAGGCTCACGGCTAGAATTTGGTAGGACTTATCATCATACCCCGAGCTGAATGAGCGCGATGTTCCAGCTGATTGCTGTGATTTTCTCAAGAGTGTGTTTCCACTACCTCTTATATCGAGACCTTGGATATGGCACACATGCGCCCACCCAGTACTGAAGAGATAGCAGCGACGAGAATACGCAGGAATTCAGCAGCTTTATAGCAAGAACATGAGCGGAGTAGACAAAACGATACTAAGCGTAAAGAACAAGTTCAGGAGTCCGATTTTGTCAGCCATGACTTTTGGAGACTATTAATAGACACAGTAGCTTATTTATGTCCCGATGATATCAAGGCTAGAGCCACTTCGTGATCTGACAGGCGGTGACGTTTAAGAATACCGAAGCAGTCAAGAATTACAGCAAAATATGAACCGCTATACCGAGTAGGGGAGAACGGGGTATTGGCGGTCATCTAAGCAAACATGCTTGTTATTTCTACTTTCAAATTATCTTTCATTAACTTTAAATAATGATTATATTAGTTCAAACCATTGACTTTAAATATTTCTTATTGGTTTAATATAAAATGTAAAATATCGAAGCTCTAAGACGAAATAAAAGAAAGCATTTTGACCGGATTTACTCCACATGAAAGGATAATACCGATCAGCCTTAGTCCAATTCCGGTTACTATTAAAAAGTTACTTTTATATCCCGTTCCTGCACTTCACTCTTTTATAAGTCCACGATCTATACTTCTCCCCTTTTGGTTTCAGGGTAGCCTTTAGGTGTGCATATCATATTGAACTATTCTCCTAAATCTCAGAGATCCTGAGCTTATCTTTATACATCTTTCTATTTCACTGTCTCTGAATTCCTCCTTGATTTTGCGTTATTGATCTGACAGTTTATATTTGTAACATATTATCTTATTATCTAATTTTAATACTTTGAAAATATAGACAAAAATTAATGACACGAAATCTAACAGTTGTCTGATAATTACCCATCTATCCATTGAGTGGTTTTTGGTTTGACTCTGTAAGCCAAGAACGCTGTGACCCTTTTCTTACATTATTTTATCTTCAAGGCGCACTTTCCACTTTACTCCAGAGATCAGAAACGCTGTTAATATTTTAGCTTCTCTGGATATTACTAGACTTCTACCAAAGAGTCGAGGTCTTTTGATAAGCTTCACCTTGTATTTGCTTGTAAAGTTCACTATAGTTATTTTCTCTGGACTAGCCGTTAAGTTAGACTAGCACTAGAACCATCATGTCATCGTTTTAGGTCTGAGAATAGAAGTACACGTCGTTAAGAGCCCTTAAAACAGTATCTACCGAAAACCTGGAACAATAGCATTGGGAACATAGTTATTCTACTTCTCTGCTGGCGAATGTGATCTATGTTTGATTTTTACAATGACAGCATTACAAATTGAATTATAAAATTACTTATTTTATTATAAAAAGTTATATATGAGAGATTCTACAGAACTTTTAACACTCAAAAGTCAACCTCAACTAATGCTATTACTTCGATTCCTGATGAAGCCCATTGGTCATCTATATCTTGAATTATTTGTTAGGTCGTGTTCTTCAGATCTTTCAACTTTTACGAAAGTAAGATCATACTTTTTTCTAGAATCTTTAAAAAGAAAACTTCTTATAAAGGACCTAATGGTAAGGTCTATTCTAGTGACTTAAATTGATTTACAGAAAAAAAGTTTCGTTCGAACTTCACCAAAATTTTACAATATATCTTTGAACCATATACTATAATTTAAGCCTGTTTCTAATTATGTGCCATACTTCATTGAAAAGTGTAAAATTTTTAACTTTTTAATTTGGCAAAAAATATTTAGCCAAAAGTGTCTTGCAAATGTACAAAATTAAAATTTTTATTACAGACCAATAGAGTGCGGCACATCATTCTACGATGGCTCAAATTGTTGATTTCGATATGAGGAATATGTTATAAAATTTTAAACGATATGGAACTACTTTTTTTTGCGTTGTCAACAGTATGTTGATACAATAGTCTAAGTAACCTCATTTTTTGTACTTTTTGAGGTATTTCATAAAAAAATGCAATAATGAAGATTAGTGAATTTTCGGGTGACTATAAAGACCACTTGCAGGGCACGGCACGCCTGACCTAGTTTTAAATGAAAAGTGAAACAAAATGAAATTCTTTTTGTAGACTATTATAACGTGGCACTCCACAAATATTTTAAGATCAAAATCAAAATCATCTGTTGGGCCTTTTTTGAAAATAATTGATTTTTGTATTTATCAAGTTCAAATGATTAAAACGCTATTTAAAAGACATGATTAAAGTTGATAAACGTTGTTCTCCTTAATATATTTTTAACTCCTTACAGTTCTTTAACAATGTACAAACTATTTTGATAATAATAATATACAAATTCATATAGTTTATGACACAAATATTACCAAAATGCCCACTTACTTACACTTATGAGATACCTACGAATACTCGAATATTATGAATACTAAATAAGCGATTATTTGATGGAAACATGTTTTCTGGAGTTAAAATTGGGCGTTTTTATTTCTGACATTATTTTCTATCTAATACCTTACAGAAAGTATAGAGGGGAGAAATGGGGTGGAAGTGGAAAAAATTTGTCTGCTATAATTCCGTGTTTTCTTAGAGGCGAAGACTATTTCTTCCAACGATTATATTTTTCGGAAGAAAATTAATGTATTCATGACACTAGATGTTCCCGTTTTTGCTTTTTGAAGGGGTTATAAAAATGAGATAACTATAAAAAATGAAAAGTATATTGTAACGGATAGAAATATCATGTGCTAAAGAAGCATGAAGTATGAAGCGGGCGTATAAAATGTAATTTATAGTGCATGTTTTATTGTACTGGGAGCATGGCAGTGGGCTCGCACGGTTTAATTCGCATCCATAGTGCGATTCGTTGGCTTCAGGCCCTAGTCGCCCCAGGACTATCATAGACCTCGTAAGGAGCTCGTCTTATACTTATGTCTGTGTTTTCCGGATTATTTGGAAGCGTAGGCGCGCGCTCGGGCTACGACAATCGTCGGTAGGGCCACGTGCATTGCAGTGGCGGGTCGATCTGCACGAGGCTACCGGTGAGAGAGCGACTGGGAGAGTGACGCTTCACTTCACTCTAGCCCTTCGCTATAGTAACTTCACATTTGTTAGATTACGCGATAGTTTAGTTAGCTAATTGGAATATTTTGTTAACATACTTTCGTATATTCATATTATAGTCATCAATTCATATTATAGGCGGCAATATTTAGATTAATTTATAAAACGTTGGTTTTAGGTTTTTAAGAGTTTTCTTATTTTAATATATTTTAAATTTAATTTTAATTATTTGTGTTAATTTTATGTATTATAAATCCATCCTACTTTATAATAAGTAGCATAAAATCCATCCACGAATCTTAAATTACAAAGGTGTTGTGATCGAGAAATAATCGTTGTAACATCTGGGGTCATCATATGCGTTACGAAATAGTATATTGTGTATCAAGGGCGAAAAATAGGAGATTACCGCGACTCGAGGGAAGCCGTAGGCCAGCCGACGGATGTCGAAGGGTCCTGGGACAATGGTTACAACCAGCACGAGCGTTAATCGCCTTCTACCCATGATGCACACGCTACTTTGACGTTATATGAAGTGGGCGTAAAGTGCGTTACTTTACCGCCCTAGGGTTGAGAATACCCACTTTCCGCCCGAGAGATTTATTTCTACCCGAAGTCGGTAACGAACCACTTTCATACAATTTTTACACAAATAGTACATTATGTAACAAGGGCAAAAAGTCGAATATGCCAAATACTGCGGGTGAGTTTACTGCCCGAGCGAGCGAAGCGAAGTGAGGGCAGTATCACTCGAGTAAAAAATCCACTTTTTTTTCGAGTTACATATAGAACTTTATGCCCATCTCAACTAAGGCCACTTTTTGACTTGGAAAGCGGGACTAATGGACTGTTAAAAGACAATATTGTTAAAAGACAATCGAAGTTCGGGTAATTGGTAGAATTTGATGAAATAAAAGAATTTGAACTAGTTTCTAGTGAAGTCACTTTTTTTCCGCTAATCCTTTCTGAGGGCAAAAAGTGTAATTTTGGCCTCGCTTTTCAGGGCAAAAAATGGCCGTTTTCGTGGAGATGGGCATAAAATACACTTTCTTACAGAAAATATAACGACTCCAGGAAACCAATGAATAATAGCAGATAAATGTGTTCCAATTCCACCCCATTTCCAGCTCGATACTTTATTTGAAGTCGTGTAAGAAATATAATGTCGGAAATGGAAAAACGCCCAATTTTACCCCTGCAAAACATGTTTTTACCACATAATCTCTGTTTTAGCGTCCTTAATAATCGAGTGTCCATAGATGTATGCTTTGACGTAATGGGTTAACACAAAGCTCAGTTTTGTTTCAAAAAAGGCCAGACCGATGATTTTGATTTTGATCTTAAAGTGTTTATGGAGTGCCTTACTACAATAATCTAGAAAGAGAATCCATTTTGTTTCACTTTTCATTTAGAACAAGCTCAGCTGCGCCGAGCCTTCTAACTGGTCTTTATAGTCCCGTGAAAATTAGATAACTCTTGTCAAAATCACGTATAATAATACACATTTTAGATATAAAAAATTGCATCAACTTAGATTGCATCAAAATATTTTTGACACCTATAAATAGGCTAATTATTTTTTTCAGAATTTTGCTTCCTCAACGAGGAAGCTTTGTGATAGTACAAAAAAGTTTTGCTAAAGACATGTTAGAGACTTAAAAAATCTAAATACACTATTTTTAGAAAATGTATGTATGGATGTGTGTGTGTGGGTATGTGTGTGCGTGCGTTTGTGCATGTGTATGTGAGAATATAGAGAAGAACGTTCAGTAAAATATATGAGTCTTGACCTCTTTCTTTTGACGAGGAAAAAATAATTATGTCAAAAAAGATCGATTCTCATTCTCCTACGATCACTCAAGTAAATCAGCAGCATTGTATCTGAAACTTTACAAAAAGATAGATTTTTACTATCTCATGCTCTGTATGTTTTTTCAGATCATAAGATAATTTATTTTATGAGATATTGAGGTTATGTTTTTGTTAAAATTCTTTTTTGATTGCTTATATCTCGAGAGGGGATGCGATAACTTTTTATCAATCAAGTTTCATTTTTTTTCGTATTAAAATGAAGATTCAAAATTAGAAAAAAATTTCAAGATTAATCGACTTGTTTTTGTTTTATAATGATTTTTTTATTTTTCGATTCTTGAGTTTTAATTTTTCCGGTTTCTTGATATGTTAGAAATATTATGATCAATTTAAAGTAAATGCATTAAAAATAGTATAAGATTACCTATCTTCTACAACCGCAAATTTTGGATAGGCTCTTTTCCTTCTTTTGTTATACAAGAAAAAAGACATATTTAGTTTAAACGGTTATATCTCGAAAATATATATTGGAAAATCGTTCAATTAATTTTAGATGATTAGGAATTCAGTGAATCTACGTACTAACATAAAATTACATATAATTTGAATATTTAAATAATTTTAATAAATTACGTACAGAAAAAAAATTGTTTTGATATATCAGGATGATTATATATCGCTATGTAATTTTAGAAAAAAATTATCTTTTGACAAACCATCAATGTTAAAAATCACACCTTTTTAGCTATTAATTAGAAAGAGATATAACAATTTAAAATTAATTCATTAGAACAAAGAATTTTATATTGGAATAATTAATATAGCTTGAGGAAGCTAAGTACCAATGAATTGGCAGCGGTTTTTAACTGCGGCTTGATCCCTTAATCTATAATCCATTGCATATTTAAAAGGTTTTAATAAACTGATGTAAAAGTTCTCTTGAATTTTTGAAGCCGAGGTAAAGTGCATTGTTATATTTTTTTTACCATAGTTAGACATCAAATTCTACTCTGAAATTCTACGTTATTTACATAAAATACGCAACCATTTTCACAAATATTCGTACAGTACGAACGATTAGCATTTAATGTAAAATTCCTGTAACACCTTAAACTTCCACTCTAACAACAATATATTTCCGCGCGATCACAAGCAACAAATCGCGTGAAAGACAATGGAAAATAACAACAAGGTCGTAACGTACGACGACGTGTCCCTGGTCTACAGGCGTCTTTTCCGGTTAATCGGCGTCTTGCCTCTCGATCGGTCCACGACCTTACGCACGATTGTCTCCTACCTCTTCGTAATTTACTTCCACGTGGTAAACGTGGTATATTACACAATGTACCTGGCCCACGGGTTACGCATGCTGGGGGGAAGCGAGTTCGAACTCGACTACGTCTTCGAGTTGGTGATCTGTTCGGGCATCAGCATCCGCTTCCTCATCGTTTGCTGGAGACGTCGCGGGCTCGCTCATCTGATGCAAATCTGCGAAGAGCTGTGGATGATGCTGGTCGGCGAAGCAGAGCCAAGGATGGTCAAATCATTTGAGATGAAGGCGCGTTACCTGGCGCACTTCATCGCCTGGACGACCGTGATTGTCGACATTGTTTATTCGATGTCGGCGCAGCTGGTGAGGCTGCCACCCATCGAGGTCAATGGGACCGAAAGAAGGGTTCTGCCGTTCAGGTTAGTACAGGTAGTTTTACACCCCAGTTTGTATATTAAATAGTACATTATGTAACAAGGGCAAAAAGACGAATATTCTTTCTGCGGGTGAGTCTACTGCCCGGGCAGTATCATCCGAGGGAAAAATCGACTTTTTTCTCGAGTTATATATAGTACTTTATGCCCATCTCAACTGTGGCCACTTGTTGACTTGGTAAGCGAGTCTAATGAACTATTAAAAGACAATCGAAGTCAGGGTAATTGGTAGAATTTGATGAAATAAAGGAACTTGGACTAGTTTCTAATCAATTCACTTTTTGCCCGCTAATCATTTTTACGGGAAAAAAGTGTAAATTTGGTCTCGCTTATTAGAGAAAAAATCGCTCGCTCCGCTCGGGCGTCAAACCACACGCAGGCATTTAATGGCTCACAATAGTCCCTAGGTGCATAATATACTATTATTATTTATATATTTATTCTAATATATATTCTATATATTTCCTTTGTGTAGTATTATGTATTTAACGTAATTTTAATAATAAGTCGTTCGTTTGTCTGTTTATTAATTAATACTCAAAAGATTATTTATGGTAACCTCAAAAAAAAAATTTTCTTCAGCCTATATATAGAGGGAGTCGAAGTAGTACCTCGACTCAAGAGGGTCAAAATTTTGTTCATTTTACCTGAAAACCTTTCCTTTGTCGAGTTTCGAACAAAAAGCGAATCCTAACCTCAAAATCGAAAATTTTGGATATTCAACTTTACCAATCGACAGAGGATGTCGAGATGAATCGATAACAGCTGTTTTCTTCCCGCAACATACTTTAGTTTTCGAAAATATAAAAATGTGTGAAAAGATGACAAAGATGACGAAGATGAAAAGAAAGTTCAGATAATCAACATTTAAATGCATCGTACACCTGGGAATTTTGATAATAATGAAAATCAATGGCAATGGCAATGGAACGGGGGTGTCAACAGTAGCCGATAGCAGTTTACAGATTACTTGTATCTAATATCGTTATTGAAATCCAAAACAGTGTAAAAAGATTACAAAGATAACGAAAATCGTATTGTGGGTTGGGGATGGCTTAGGCATATGGAGTGGGAGAAGCATGTTTAACTCGCAGACAGCATCGATTCGATCTGCATCGAGCTTATAGGTGCCGATGCCAACTATGCAGGTTTGGCTTTGCATCTCGAGCTTATCTAAAGCGGCTTACAGCCAATCAGCGTCGACTCTCCTTGCTTGTAGAAGAAAAGTCACTTTTCTTCCAGCCTTCCTAGTGGTAAGATTGGACGAAGAAAAAATGTTCTGTGGGTGCGGAATAGCTGCTCATGTGAGGGATTTCCGTTTGCAGAGGAAGGCTAGGGTAATCATGAAGCTGCCTTTGCCGCCATTTGCGGTGTGCAGGGCAAAAACCAAGCTACGCAAGGCAAAGGGCAGGGTGAGTATATTTCATTTTATATATGTATACATATATATATGTTAGCTTAGAATACTGATAAATATAAAAGTCGTGTTAAATAAGCTAATATTACAAATTTATAAGTCTCTCTCTCTCTTTTTCAGATTCAAAAACCCTCCCTCCCTGCTCTTCCTACGACGAGGAAGGAAGTGTTGGAGAAATAGGCCATGTTGGAGAGGGACCTCTATCTTTCGAGCAGCAGTAGTGGGGAGCCCGAGATGATGCAGTTAATGAAGGCGCGTTCTTCTTATCCGCAGAACGTACACTCAGATAACATAAAATAGGCATGAACAATATTGCTTATTACATCGATGTATATGTGAGTATCTTGTGTGTGAAATACCTATACATGCATTCTTTCAGTGTACAATTTAAACGCTCTGCTACAGCAGCTTTTGCGGGATTGCAGGCAACTCGAAACTGTAACACTTTTAACACTTTTATCCCGTAACACTTCGACCAAAGTGTATTTACTAAGAATGTCTACTGCTACCAGCAAGAACTAATAACCATCATTGTAATCTTTAAGAAATCACATGTCACATAAATTCACTTCCCAACAATCCATCCTCATTCGTAACATTGTAATTCAATCTGGAAGAATTTTCGTCGTATAAGTCTATGTAATGTATATGTAGCTTGATTACTTAACTATTTGTAAATACGCGTTTTCTCTCTTTTTTTATGCTGCTTTGATCTGCTTTTTTCAATTACACGAATCAAATAACGAGCTCCTGCATAACCAGCTTTATGTGAAGTATCTTAATATTGGTTTCCGTAAGACATTTTTACCACTACGCTATACTAACACTTTACATTTGAAACTTCAACCACTTTTTTTCACATTACTCTTCTTCTGCCTACTATTCACTTCGTCTACATCAGTTTTTCTCGCACATAATTCGTAATGCTGTGGCGTTCGTGCTTCTTTCTCCAGTCTACCAACATTTATCAAACTTCTTCTCTTAAGATTAATTTTAGCACTCAACGATTACTAATCAGCTTCAGTGAAGTCTCGCTTGATACTATAAATTTAGCAAGTTGTAATCTACTTATAGACACTTGATCAGTAGTTTTACTTTCAAAATATCCTCCATTAATTCTATAATATTCGACTGAGGAATAACATTATTGTCCAGGGTAACAGTCTCCGAATTATCCCATCTCAGACGATCAGATGCAGACCATTTCCAGTGTTGAAGTAAGAGACTTCCACTTCGCGAAAAACCCTTGGGCATACTGTCTAGAATTATCTCTTCAGAGAGAGGTATAATTGTGTCCTCTCATGATCCATATTGGATGTATGCTCATGACGTTCAATATTTTTAAAATGGAGATACCTCCGAAGAATTTGTAAATATTTAAGACATTTTTCATTAGTGAGAACTTTAGTAAAAAGAATGTCATGCATTTGAGCATTGAGTCGCGATAGATTATCACATTTCGTCTGTACAGTTAGTAACTCAACTTCAGAGTCGTCTTCTGCTAAGCTCTCCTTATTTTTAATATAATCTTGCTGTCGATGTGCTGTCGAAGCTTGAATTACTCTGTCGTATGATTCTTCTGGTACAATTACCATTTTACCTGAACGTTCCATGTTTTTAATTACTATGAATTTCCAGAACCACTGAGTATTTTTTAAACTATTGCACCTATTATTAGAGCCAGTAGTATAGGTAAAAATTTTCCACCGTCTTATATGATGACACGTTTTTTCTTCTGCAACTCAGTTGCAGCAGTACTATCTGCTTGGCATCCGTTCTGTTTGACATATTTTTCTTCCTCAGCCTCTTAGACACTAACTTTCGCAATACGTGTTTGTACTTTTTTAATCGTAATTTGTGTGAGTTTTTAATCTTTTCGATACCTTGCAACACACTTAATGCACACTCATATATACTTTAAATGAATTTTTTATCAGCCGACAGAAGTAGAGCCACTCGCTGTTACCCATCTGCGTGGCAGAGAGCGTTTAAAACTGCTACATACTTTTTGGTAAAATGTGCTGGTAAGCAGCCGCACTCGCTGCGCCATCAGCACGCAACTTGTTTTGTTTTCTCGATATCTTCGCAGCCATAGTTACAAAGCGACTGTAATTGACCAGCTTATTACACAGCTTTTTATCGATATTTTGATTTTGTTACATAAACGTAATGCATCCTATCATCGGGAAATACACATGTTCTAAAAGGAAATTCCTCTTTAGTACTTTGTTTTAAGTTGAGTAAAAGGTAGCCATGAGCGACTGCAGTACTGTCTAAATACGCTTCTTGCAAAAATTTTGGGTCTTCAGGATGAACTTGACGAGCAAGATACTGAATCTGAGAACGATCTCGAGGATTTTTAAAAATTATAATATAATTAGTGTTTAGCAAAATATCAAGCTGCCCTACACCTTTATGAAAAATATTTTGAGTAATAAAGATCAGGCTTATATTTTTATGATGACTACCCTTTGTGAAGAGATCGAGAATAGTATTATTCGATGATTCTCGCAGCAAATCGTTAATAATTATTAATTTCTTTTTATCATTGTCGTGAGAGTAGTCTGAAGCCTGTGGCAGATCTTCGTGAAATTCGATAATTCTTTTACCATGTCCAGCTGGTACAAATTCCGTCTCATAAGTAAGCTACCGTTCTGCGTAGTAAAGCAATATTCTATCGAACATCGCGTCACACATTGCAGGTAGATGTTCGAGGAATCGTTTTACAAAAATAGTTTTTCCACAACCGATGGGACCACTGACTATACACGTAAACGTTAGTTGTGCATCAGAGTCTAGAACATGACAAGCGACAAGCAGTGGGGGCAGCGGCTGCAACAGCGGCAGCGCGGCACACGTAAATATCAGCTGATTTATACGTGTGCTCAGCGGATACCAATTGACTGATGTGTGCGTGGATCAAAATCAGCTAAAATTACAAGAAAAAAGCTAAATAAGCGGCAAATTAGCTGAAACAACGGAGACTGACCAACCTTACGAACGAATGTTAAAGCTGTACTGGAAACATCCACACTCTGCAAGAGATTATATATTTTTGTACATATAATAATAATAAATAAAACAAGACTGGTATAATAAGTAAATTTTAAACTTTTTATTTATTTTTGACAATATTATACAATGTTTTTTACAGAAATATTAAGTGGATTTAAATCCAGACGGTAGAGAATACGTACATGTTATGTATCGCCGTTTTCTTAATACTACGCAACACGTTTTCGACTCATCTCGAGTCACAACTTCGTGCAATTTTGTTCTACGAATGGATTTAAATTTAATTTTTATTTTTCTACATTCATTATTTGTTTGTACACATACAGTCGCGTCATTGTTAGCCTTATCATTAACAAAACTTTCTATATAAGCATTTTCACAGTATCTTTTAAGCTCATCTGTCATATCACCCAGTTTTGATTCTATAACTGGGCTATATTCGTTCTCTGCATTATCATGCAAAGACACAGGAATCAGTATCATAATATACTAAACGTAAAGCTAAGCTCTGAAAGTGTTCGTAAAGTTTTAGACGCACCTGGGTGGTCGTGTACGCACCGATGACAACGCTCGTTTGTAGTGCAGGCGTCACAACCTCACCTCTATACTGCTAATTTACATACAGAATCTCATCGCTGACAGGCAATGTATCGTTTACCTCTCTTTCCGGACATGTGAGAAGTTTTAAAAGCAATTCAGAATTTTTTATAACTTCTGTTTGCTTGAAATTACACCGTTGCCCAAATTTACCCCAAAATGAATTCTTAGCAATGTTCTCTCTATCCAAACGTATACCCTCCTCTCGCTCATATTGATCAATATATTGTGTTTTTGCGACGTCATCAGTACACTACGAACGGCCAACCGCTAGCCACTTGCTTAATTTTCAAAAACATATTGACATATTCCGCAAAGAGCCCACCAGACCCTCGATAAATAATATAAATTTCCGTTACACGATAACCAAGTTGGACAGCTTTACGTAGCTCGTCAGCAACCCACGTACTCGATAATTCGCGATCCTTGATATCCTCATGATTATAGTCACCCTGACGCAATTTCTCACAACAAGATCGACAGAGTGCGAAGAGTAGACGACCGTGCATTTTGATCGGTAACAATGGTATATGTAAATTTCGCGGAGGTAAAATCCTACACTTAATTAAACCTTCGACGTGCGTCAGATTATCATTATCCCCCAGCGTCAACGCATCACATTCTCTACCAACGAATATGCGTGGATGACCAATAGAAAATTGACCTCTCTTACAAACGTATGGATAAAGAGAGCATATATCTGTGTATCAGATTTTTTCACCTTCTTGAATTTCATATTCAGTAACTATATTCTCTGTCTAACCACCGCAAAAAGCATCTCGAGGATTTAAAGTTACGCGACTCATTAAAGGATGATGATTCACGGAATCATTAATTTCATGATTTTCTGCTTTTATTCGATCAAATGCACATTCCTACATCTCACAAACCTCGTAACCGTGTGACTAAATTTTTTCAATTTTTTTACACGTATTTTCGAACGCTCCATCCATTGTTTGCCCGTAAGCCATTGTTTGGTCTCCTTTTTTATTGATTCATCGAGGACAACCACGTGTGTAACAGCCCTGGTATTCAAAAACAATTCCTTTAGCATGTTGCTGCTGTTACTGCTCGTCGTCCAGTGGAGGTAAGAAGCCATCTACGCGAAACCGTTCAGGAAGCATAAATTCGCGAGCTCTCCGAGCGTGTATTATCGCACGACGAAGTTCACGCTCACATTACACCAACCACTGCAGTGATTTTTGTGAATGTTTGTCTACGCGACGATACCCACCCACTGGTATAATACGTATTGTATTTACATGCAAAAAATTCTTCCTATATACAACTAAACATGCTGATGCAATAGTGGTGGTTTCTGTAAAAGGACAAGTGTTACCGCATATTATAAAAATATTTCGAAAAGCCATGCACGAAAGCCTTAAGCTATCCAAATCTAAACGACAATAGTCTAATAGGTCACGTTGCATGTCAAAATTATAAGAATCACGATTTTCGTTATACCATAGACAAAACTCTTCTCTTTCACTCGTCAACATTGAGTTTGAAGAGTAGTTACTGGATGCTGGTAAATGTCCTACGTATTCTTGATTTTCTAAGGTATTAAAGTAGTGGGAAAAATAATCTTTCTAATAGCCAGTGGTAGGACAAAAGCTTGCGGTAGAGAGCTTAACTTTATTTGAAAATAATTTAAACTATCAATAAATTTTGTTTGGCCGCACTGTAACATAATAATATTTTAACCATTAAAAATCACGTTAGATTCTATAGATGTATTTTCTACGATTTCTCTGAGAATAAATTGAGCATCGAACCCAACCCACGCGAATTATGTGCAATACAAATAATATGATCAAATTTTGATTTTTCACGAATAGTCAGCTCGAGCAAACATTTTACTGGGTTTTCACGAAAATCATGTTCACGTATACCACACGTTTCACGAAATTGACTAAAGTCTTCTATATAGAGACAATCATTGCAAACTTGTTGTACGACGCACCGATTCGATATATGAATTTTTATCGCAGGGTGGTCTTGGAAGGGCGAATCTGGACGAGTCTCAAAATCATAAAAAACATACATATTTTTCTTGGTATCACGCTTTTCGATAGCATTGGCTGAATTAGTTTTACAACCAAGCGGTTGAGTGTAATATAAATCGTTTACAAAATGTATTTTTCACCACACTGCGCGTAAAGTGCTGACTGTACGCCCTCTCAGCAGGCCGTACAGTACCGCATGGACTGCCTAGGGAATAAAGTGACTTGCGCATGCGCGATGCGCCTTTTTCCGCTCTCGACTGCGTCTCGAGCGGTAAAACAGCGCGTCGCGCGTACACAAGTCACTTTACTTCTAGGCAGAGCATGGGGTACTGTACGGCCTGCTGAGATGCGTACAGTCATTTCTTTACGGGGGTGTGGTGAAAAGTAGTATACGCACCTCTGGAGTACAGTAGGCAAGCATGCACTGTGTGAAATGCCGACCTCGCTTCGCTCGGTCGGCAACGTCACACAGTGCGTACATTGTCCACTTTACTCCCTTGATGCATAATGTACTATTATGACATATATTACACCAATTATAAACACATTCATGCTTAGATTTATAAATATTAATACGCTTACACCATACGGCACAAACTTTCACTACATCACTTAATTTTTTATTCTTTTTCTTATATTTCATTATTATCAAAATTCCCTGGTGTACGATGCAGTTTAATGTTGATTATCTGAACGTTCATCTTCGTCATCTTTGTTCTCTTTTTATTTATTGATTCATCTCAACATCCTCTGTCGATTGGTGAAGTTAAATTTCCAAAAATTTCGATTTTGAGATTAGTAATTCGTTTTTCGATCGAAACTCGACAAAGGAAAGGTTTTCAGGTAAAATGAATAAAATTTTGATCCTCTTTAATGGGGGTACTACTTTCACTCCTTCTACATATCGGGAAAAGAAAAAAAAATTTTTGAGGTTAGGAATTTGTTTTTCGTCTGAAACTCGACAAAGGTTTCAAGGTAAAATGGACAACATTTTCACTCCCTTGTATTAGGGTACTACTTTGACTCCCTCTACATATAGGTAATAGAAAAAAAAATTTTGAGGTTAAGAATTCGTTTTTTGCTCGAAACTCGACAAAGGAAAGGATTTCAGGTAAAATGAACGAAATTATCCCCTTGTATGGGGGTACTACTTTGGCTCCCTCTACATATAGGCAGAAGAGAACAAATTTTTTTGAGATTACGAATTCGTTTTTCGCTTACATATCAGTAAGATAATTTAAATTTCCCGACATTTTTTCTTTTTGTGTTGGTAATTAGAATTATAATACATAATTTTGATTTTCCCACAGCATGACCCCTCGTGGTAGGATATTAATATAGGGTTACCAATTTCCACTCGATAATCATAATTATAATAAATTATAAATTAAAATATTATATTTCGAAATTTGAATTTCACGCTGCAGCACCCTCTGGTATTCAGTACAGGAATAGCAACGTAGTCGATATTTGAATTTGCCGCCATCTTGAAACATTCTCTAGCGTCGATAATCAGAGATATTAATATTTAACATTTAAATTTCCCGCAACTCGGTCGGTAAGGTAGAATTCTGGGTTAACTTTTGAGATAGACTGTTGGGTTACCAATGCAAATGATAGTTTGAATTTCCCGCCATATTGCAGCGCCATCTATCGCCACAAGTTCGAATTTTGAATTTCAAAACTCAAATTTCCCGTTACTCTGTCGGTAAGGTAGATTTCTGGATTACCTACCGCTATCGGTACTGTGTTTGTTCAGTCGGTAAGGTAGATCCCCGTGTTAGCTCGTACACGAACCCTTGGCCGGTAAGGTAGGAACATGAAGTAAGCCCGTACCCGCATAGTTCATCTACTTTAATTGATTATCGACAAAAGGGAAAGACGATCACTGGAGAGTATTATGCCTCATTATTCGTGACACCTCAATCAAACGTGATGCTGAAAGTTAAACGGACTCATTTAACACAAAAAAATGTGCTGTATCACTAGTGTATTGAGCTACAGGGAGATTATTTTGAAACATAAATTAAAAGTTTGAAAATAGATTTGTTTTTATTCCAAAGTCACTGATTTATTAAACCACCCTCGTACATTTTTCTTAGTTACAGAATAAGTAATCAAATAAAACGCAACTATTTGTTATTTATTCGCCGTGTTAAGACCTCCCATAAGAGCAATGTATTTCTCCCTGGATAGTTCAGTTCTGTGTTTCGACACCTCATCTACATTATATGTACTTGCCTGGCGCCACTGTGCTTTTAACAAGGCGAATTGGGGAAAAGAAATACCACCGTGGCAACAGTGGCGCTAGTGAAAACGTACACGCAGGGTTGGGTTTGATACGTCGTTTGGAGGTTTCATACAGTATGATGTATGATACAAATATCATACGTATGAAACGTATGAAAGCCAGGTTTCATAAGTCGTAACCTGCTTAGTAAAAGAACAAGTCTCGAGTTGCTATCCTTTTAAATAATAAGACAGTTGATGATTGATTAAAAAATGGATGTTTTTTTGGGAAATTCCAGGGTTGAGGAGTAACTTAGTTGAAAAGTTAAAAATGAAATGTTGACTAGTTAAGAAGGTTCGAGCGGCAAGGTCTGATAAAAAATAACATATTCGTAAATACGTAGCTGATTAATGTCTAATCTTTAATATAATCGTGCTCTGTTACACTACTGGAAGTACTGCAAACATATTTATAAAAAAAATAATTTTTAACTTATTATAAACAAAAATGAAACAATTTTTCTAAAATTAGAGAGTATAATTGGTAATTTTTTACTATAAAAAGAAATATTTTATAAGCTAACTGTAAAAATTTAAAATAATTTAGGAAGATTTTCGTAAAGATATGGTAGTATAAAGAAAAAAGAATTTATTTTTATGCGTAAAGCAAAAAAGATTTCATGAAAAATACTTGACATTTTTTTACAATATAAAGAATCGTTACCTAAAGTCAATGTAAAAATTTCAAACATGTAAGCATTTATTTGAAAGGATATGGTACTTAACAGAAACATTATATATTCATATAAACAGAATAAAAAAAAATTCAAAAATTTTTTTCTCGTTAATGAGCTTCCTACATGACTTAACAATTTAGCAGTATCTAGTTACCGTTTTTCTTAACAAGTACCATTTTTTTTAGCTCTTTGCCTTCATTATTATTTTGGCGCTCGAATCTCCTTAAGAGAAGAAGCTACAAGCAAAAATGAAATCAGTTCATTGACAGGTATATGTTTGTTTTTTCTGTACATAATAATACATTAAAAGAACATATTTTCACTTGTTAGAATCCCGCTAAACCGTCATTAAAATATCAGTTTAGCCAGATAATCTAAAAAGCAACATTACTTTGATTATCGTTTTGAGCAACAGGTTTTAATCAGCTTGAAATTATGTATTCTATTAAATAAAACTTAAAAGTCTATGAAGCAATATTTTCTCTTTTTGCGTCAAAAAAATTCTACAGCTAAATTAAGTGTTTAATGTCTTATTTCCACAAAAAACATGTATTTTATTATTAATATTATCCAGCCGAAAGTTGTATTTAAACTTTGATCAATAGGTTTCAACATAGACTTATAAAAAATGTATTTAAAAAATAGATTACCGTACATTTAAAATAAAACATAAGCAAGGAATCTGGTGCTCAAAACGCAACTAGAAGTTATGAAAATAAAGAATTGAGAAAAATTACTTTAAAGTAAAATAGTAGAAATAATTAATAAAAGTTAATTTATTACTTTACAGGATAATTTTTTTTGTCCAGTACTAACATAGGATTTGGACTTCTACTTTGGGTTTAGCCTTGCTTAGGGCGCACTTAAGTAACTTTTAGTGGCATACAAATATTAAAAAAACATTGATTTTAAATAAAAGCGAAAATATTTAAAAAGATTAAAGCAGTTTAAAGATGTCAAATTTTTTTGTGTAAGCTGTTTCATTACTAAGAAAAAGGTTACAAATTAGTATAAAAATATAAAAAATCGTTTTTTTGTCCAAAAACCTGTATCTTCTTCCCTTAAGAGTTTATTTAGTATTTGTTTATATATGTTTATTATACGCTCACAAATTACGTACAAAACAGATAATCAATAAGAGGGTACTAAATACGATTTTGGAATTAAACTTTCAATCCTTCAATTTTACCGACAGAACAATAAGTAATTTGATATAATACGATGTATATACTTAATTATCCAAATCGAAGAGGTCATATTGCCCTTCGTAATACAATTATCTAACATTTTGTAAAGTTTCAAACAAAATCTTTAAAAACTGTTAGAATTGAAATTGAATAATAATTGTAATTGAATATTTGAAAGATTTGATTTGAAGTTTTCATTTGAAACTTTTCATGTGTAGATAATTGTTTTACGAAGGGCAATGACCTGTTAGTTTTAGATAATTAAGTATATATATTGAATTATATCCACTTATTCATTTTTTCGGTTGGTAATATTTGAGGCGGGGAATTTTAATTATCAAATCGACTTTGGTAACCCTCTAAGCCCAACTACTCAAAAACAAGAAACAATTTGCTACAAATTAAATAATAAAATACTAAATTTTTGTATTGATATGTAATCGAATTTGAATCTTCATTATTTGTTAACCAGCGAACGTGATTTAACGCGAATTTGGGGCTTTTACTTTATTTTTATTATTTCAAATTGTTTAACTTGGAGTAGTTGAGTTTTAAAGTTTAGAGTATAGGGATTACGATTTTTATGTATACTTTTTATTACTGCAAATTACCTCTTTTGTTGTAGTTGGGTTTAAGGTTTAGGATTTAGTGATCAGTGCGTATTTTATTATTTAAACGTATTATTAAAAAATGCTCCACTTGAGGTAACTGTATTTAAGGTTTAGAATTTAAGGATAACGATTTTTATTCAAATTTTTGAATAATGGAAATTTTTCTATTTGGGGTATGGATATACCTTGTATGGATTGTATACACCTAAAAAATTGTTGCTTACGGTAACTCTGTAAACTAGTAGAAATACGCATGATACGCAATTTTTCGTATGAAACCCTGGACATATCATACTGAGTATCATACGGAAATGAACATACGTATCATACGTAACGTAAATTACACGCCCAACCCTACACGCATTTCAGCCATGTTTTGTACGTTAATGAATAAAACCCGAAACTATATCTGTATATATGAAAAATGGCTGACACATGTGTACCGTACCAGAGGTCGTATGGTAAATTTAAACTTTCAATAGCATTGATAATATAGATATGGAATGCATTATCCTTAAAGGAAATATTAAGACCTTTCAAATTAAAGGTCTTGATCTCAGCTTATATACATGAATATCACACTTCCAGAACAAGACTATGACAAACCAAATTCTTTTTAATACAAGTTTCATTAAGGTAGTTATCCTCCAACTATGTGAATCAAAACAAAGCTGAAAAATAAATATCTCAATATACATGAATTTCTTTATATGTAAAATGAGAATAACAAAAAATAATTATTTTCATGTTATTTTAATGCAATTAAAACAATAAATATATAAATTACAAAGGAAACATCAACTTTTGACCAGTTTCTAGAGATGAGAATATATGCTTTATCAAGGTTTCATCTAATTTTTCCAAGATTTTCACACATTTCTTGACTTGCTCAAGCCTTGCTCAATCGCCAGAGCTGAAATAAACTCATATTCATGGATTTTTCGTTGAAATCGCCATAGTCTATTGAAATAAGACCCGAAACGCATGAACTTTGGATAAGTATAATTCAAAATATATATGGTACAGCGATATGAAATTTTGCAGGGATGTCCTTTAAGATAAAAATTGATTTTGCTCAAAATTAGGGGATAACTACCTTTAGAAAATAGTTCAAAGAAATATATAACCTCACAATACACTTTAAGTATTGATTGGAAACGATTGAGAAACGGTAATAGAATAATAATATTCTAATAAACAAATTTTGTCTGATTACAAATTGACGTTGCTAGCTCGGTTATTGAATAACATCAAATTTTAAATAGTTTTGTTTTTGGGATGCGATATGTATACATATATGTAAGCAAGTTTGACGTATATTACATATCTTTAACGTTTCCTATTAATTATATAATTTCTGGATTTGTTGAAAATAATTGAGCTATTATCTTAAAAGCGTTACTTCTTAAGTTGCTGTTTCTAGGTGGTACGCTGACGTTCAGGAGCAACCCTGGTACCAGATAGTATCGATTGTGCAGCAAATAATCATCTTGAGTTGCACGGTACATCTAACGGTGGTCGAGATCAGCGGACCTTTCCTGATCATGATGGCCTGCGGTTACCTCAGATCTATTCAGAATAGACTCCTGGCAATGGGAAAAGAAACGCTAACTGCCAACGTTTTAATGAACAATAATAATACGATTCAGTACAATGGGGATAAGGCGAATAAACTGTCGACACGATATGTCGTAGATTGCGTCAAGTTTCATCAAAAGATCCTAGAGTAAGAGTCTTGAAAATTCCGTCTGTCATTTTTTTAAATATACAGAATTTATATAATCTTCTTTTCTCAGATTTTGCCAAGACATCGAAAATTTTACTCGCACTCTATTCATAGTCCAGGTCATGTGTACAGTTTATAATCTATCTCTCATAGGACTACAAATTCTCGAGGTAAAAATCCATTTGAGCGAATACATCACTCCCGAAATGTAATATCTTTAAACATCTATACAGCATGACCAAAACACTCTCAAGTATTTTCCGGTGCTAACCTTGAATCTACTGCAGTTCTTTACTTGTCAATGGATTCCTCAACATCTTCTAAACGAGGTTTGCATCTATATACGAAACCCCATGTTAGTTCTAAGTGGGCGTTCATAGTGAGGGCCGTAGTTGTGACTCAGCATTATATAGGTATAATGTCACTATGATTGTTTCCCAAAATCATCCATAGTAAAGAAAACCGCTGCTAACTGCTTTAGCCAAATGCTTTCTCAAAGAGAATTCAATCTATAATATATTTGCTTAACCCTCGCTTTACCGTGCTTGATTTAGTCACATCGTTTACCAAGTGCGGTGAATCAATCACCCCAACAAAAATATTTGATTGATTTCGATCACTGTCAAAATTTATTTACAGAAGTTTTTAGAGGCGCTGATTACAAATCTGCAGTCTAAATTATAAAATTAAAAATAGTGGATCAAATATGGCCGGCCAACAGTAATTTATGTCGCTACTTATGTATTCAGGGATACGATCATTTTTAATTGAACTTTTTTGAATGAAAATCTTCCTCCATCCTATTCAAAGATAAGGTGATTTTTAATTGCTTTTTTTAGTGACAATTTTTCTCCTTATTTAGAGATACGGTAATTTATGTTTTAATTAATTGCATTTTTGAGTGAAAACTTTCCTACAACTTATTTAGAGTTACGATAATTTTTTAATGCTTTTTTGAGTAGTTATTTCAGGGCATATTGCTATTTTTAAATTATATTTGTATTTCGCGCGCGGCGCTGCGTAAAACATGAATACTAAATGAAAATATTTACTGATTATCGTCTCAAAAACGTTGTGTAGGGGCGATTAGGGTAAAGAGAGCTATTTGATTTTCTCTTGCAATTTTGATATTTAGTGTTAAAAAAAATTGAGAATATGTATTTTAATAGCCTGAAACTATGTAAGAAAGTAAACTTAAATTTAAATTATTGTTTTTAAATTAAAAAATAGAAACACTTTCGAGATGTTCGAAATTTGATGATTTTGATCCTACTTAAATATTTCATAGTATCTATAAATATTTTTGAATCTGCATTTTCCCAATAAGTGTATTAAATAAATTCTAGAATATTTAAAGGGAAAAACAGTACCGTAAGTCTGCAATTTACTTGAACTATTGCTTTGTAGCATGCTGCTCCGTAAATGATACTTACTCGGTGAAAAGCGAGCCTTGGTTAATATAAACTTTTAATACACGCTGTTATGTAGAAAAAAATTGTTTGTGTTAGAAAAGTACCTTTTTATTGTGTTAGTATTTTGAGTTTCTTAGTTTTATGAATTTATTAGTCAGAGTTAAATAAAACCCGTATTTTTTAATTTGTCTAAAATTTTCATTGAATATTTTGGAACATATAACTAGTTGAATTACTAAAATCACAATTTACCCCGAGCTCCTCCGGGGTAGTTATGCATATTCTTTATTTCTATCAATAAACTTTTTAAAGCTCACTTTGCCCCGGTCTTCCCCAGCCGTCACCTTTTTTATCAATCATATTAAAACTCACCGTAAAAAGCAATTTTAAATTCTCATTTCGTGGACGACTGTTGGAACTACAATAATAATAGTTAAGTGCATTGAAAGGTCGGGGAAAACGACAATTTTATCACTTTCCAAGATATTTGAGGTATTTAACCGAAATAGTCATTTTAAATACTCTTTTCCGTAGCCAGAAAAATATTATACAAGTCATTCTTTCCTAAGAATATCTCAAGATATTGCGCAGATTAATAAAATTATTATTTTCCCTAACTTTGCAATGCACCGTGCCAAAATTATTGCAAATTAGAGCAATGCGATTACCGACGCTGCATACAGCGCGTCTCTGGTGCACCCGGAGTTCGAGCCCAAAGCGAATCGCGCCCTATTCTTTATGATGGTGAGAGCCAAGTATCCGGTGCAGTTGACCGCCATTGGAATCGTCAATCTGTCACTGGAGACTTTCAAAAACGTATGTATAACATATATCATTGGAAAATTCATAATTATACTCTCATTTATTCTTACGGAAAAAATTCTCGAAGTTAATTCGCTATAAATTAACAAACGTAATTAAATGTCAATATTCATTTTCACTCGCAAAAATTGACTTTATGTTTAAGGAATTGGCGTTTCAAAATACATGTCTTAAACTATGTTTCAAAATATCGATTTCTAATGATATGGACAGCTGGAACCATTTTTAGGCCTTTTCGGAAAATTGTTATAACTTCTTTAATTTACATTATTTTTTAACTAAAAGTTCTTTAAATATTCTTTTAATGTATATCAATAAATGTAAATAAGTTTCCAATTTATACACTATATAGATTTGCTGCAACAATCATAAAATTACATGGTGATAAAAGAAAATAAAATGACTTCAGCGTCTTTTTATATAAATATAGACGTAGTTGAAACTATCCAAATATGTTCTTTGAACATTAAACTTTCGATATATATATATATATATATATATATATATATATATATATATATATATATATCGAAAGATATGGGTGATTCCACGTCAAGTGAGCAAGTAAAAGATTTTAATACTCTGAAATTTAAGAATATAAAGCATTTTATACATCCAAAATTATCATTAAAATTTTTTTCAACAAAATTGCTTGTGGCGCTTAGTTTAAAATTTCATTGCTGTCTTGGAAGAAATTTGGACCAATCAAAATCATTACATTAGGTTATGCAAAAAATATTATCATATACTGCATCAAATTCTCTTTCCAAAACATATGGACTAAAGTACTTTATCTTTTATAGTTCTCGAGATAAAAATACATATATTTTGAGAAAAATGAAAATAATGCAATTAATCATGTTTTTCAGCTTGGCATAAATCCTGAACCGATAGAGGTAAGGGTTTGAAATTTTTACATATTATGGGTATAAAATACACAATTTTCTTAAAGTTTCAGAGTATTAAAATCTTTCACTTACTCACTTGACGTGAAATCACCCATATACAGAAAATCTGGGGTCAACGACCAAATTGTCCAAAAAACTAAGATTAGAAAAAGTTTTTGATGCTTAAGAATGAAATTTAAATAAGATAATTGGAGTAAAATTAATAACAAAAGCGAAACCTACCATAGGGCCCATCGCTTGATATGTTACCAATCGATGAAGCCACCATAACTGATACATTAGTGTAGTTTTGAGTGTTTTTTCCATAAGATTATATAAGCTACCGCTTGAAGAATATTCCTACATATGCAATAAGGGCAACTTTTTTTTGCAGATGTTCACGAGTGCCGTTTCATTTTTTACCCTTTTAAGGAGTATGAACCAATAAGTTGCTTATAATTGAAAAAGAATTAAAAAAAAATAAAATGACGAAGAAAACAAAGCGAGTTAAATAAAATCGTAGAAAAATAGTATTTAACGTGATAAGATATACAGTTTGCAACATTCAGACCATTTCATTAATAATGTCTTATAATTACTATGTCTACAAAATTGTTATTATGTACCTATAGCCGATGGATTCAAATAAAAACAATTATCTCATCCGTCCCGATGATAAAAATCAAGATATCGACATGGCATTTTTTTATATGAAAATAGAAGGTCCTGACTAATATTAAAATATCTGCACCCTTAAGACACCATTCTTATTGTAAATCTTTAAAACTTATCAAAATAACGAATATACCGCTGCCAATTCATTTGCACTTATTTCCTCAAATTAATAAATTGTTCCATTATGAAATTAGTTGTTCTATATTATTTTAAATTGCTATATTTCTTTCTAATTTATAGTTAAAAATATGTGTGTTTCTTATCATCGATAAGTTTTCGCAAGATAAATACTACTAACATATTACATTTAGTTTAAATTAGAGTTTTCCACACCACCTTAGAGGTACTGTTATAGTCGCATTGGGTTTTTTCTTTATTTTAAAAATTAATTATAAATTTTGCTATCTCAAAGAGGAAGCTTTCTGTTTGTCTTTTGTAATCTCTAAAATTATTTTTGTTTTCATAAACATACGAAATCAAAAAAGTGTTAGTTTTAATATTCATTAAAAACTCATGAAAAGTGCCTTCGTGTATAACTATGAGAAGTGTTAGTCTTCGTGGTAAATGCTGTAATATGCTAATCTTCATGGGTTTCTGAAATGTGCTAGTCTTTGTAAGTGCCATCGATATGAAGACGCATATATACTCGGCTTCAAGTTTAAAACACTACTTGAAAATAGCGCCGACGTAAACATCGTCGATAATAATGGAAAGATTCCGTTGGACTATTTAATGCAGCCGCCAGCTGAAATTAACTTCTACAATAATATCCTATTGTTTCATTTAGAGAAATTGAATTTCATCAAGAAAGATCTCTATCGATGTACGTCTGACAAGATGACTTACAACCGTGAATTGGCAGAAATGAGGAATGTCGAAGTTTTCTAGGGCTACAATCTACGATTTTCTCAACGAAGAAGCGCTAGGGAATTACTCCAGGCTGTCGTGACAAAGACGCTAGGCTATAGACGAGATCGTCAGCTCGAGCGAGTTGTACACTCGATTCCCGCGCCTTGGCTGCCTGCTGAAGCTGCAATACAGAAAGGCTCTGGCATAGTTGAATCTGCCACAGGTGGCAATGAAAGTATGCGTTGAGCATTCTGGCAAGCTTCAAACTACCCGAAAGCCCAGACAGGAGCGATGCACAGAAAATGAACACGGCATTCCAAGAGCACTGCTCAGAATCTGTAATTAGACTTCGGAGTAACGAAGGTAAAAGAATTTGATAATTGCAACAGGAATAAGGACGACCAAATATAATCTTGTGTTGTATTGATTAGTAACGTGCGGTTTTTTGATTGTACAGTGCTGTCATCAAGCGAAGAGTAGATATATGTCAGATGGATTTTTCAGAATGCTTGGGAGTTGTAAGACTCCGAAAGTGTGTACATGCAATGAGCAGCCTCAGTGATCGTCGTTGTAATTGCAGTTTTATTTTTCGGAATAAACGTTCGGTTTTGCAATTAAAAAAATGTGTTCTTCACTTAGTTATTCTTAGAATGATCCTAAACTGATCATCAAATAGTTTATTATCCTTTAATGCTGAGATGGATACTTTCGTGATTTTTTTGTTTTGATCTTCAATATTCAAAAATTGGTTCAGGATTCAGCATTGTTATATTAATAATTAAGTGGTGCATACGATTCAGCAATAGGCTTTTCGTATATTTCGAGGATCGCTCTTTCTGATTGTGTACCGCAAATTATTCTAAATTTTTAAGCAAAAAAGATATAAGTAGCTTATTTTATTGAAATAAAGAAATAAAAAATATTTTAAACGCCTTTATATAAAAGTTGCACTAAAAAGAAAAAATAATTTTTAAAAAATTTTTAGGTAATAATTCGAATAGTATATTAAACGCAACATAAAATGCAATTAATCTAATGTCCAAAGAACCTTCTATTCAGTTGTATTAAGGAATTATACACAATCAAAGTGTAGGCCTACATTTCTTATAAGAAATCTGGTCTATAAAATAAGCTTTTATGCATATTATTTGTTGCTTTGTGCAGTTATTTTTTGCATCTTTATTAATTTGTACAATCTAAGAATACGAAGTAGTGATGAAAAAAGAGTATAAACCTATTACTTTTTTGTTATTTCAATTTAAATTACTAAGCAGAATAGGGGTAATCCCGGTCACAATGTTATTTATCTGACGCTCCCGAAAGTGAGACTGCGCTCTCGGGTAGGGCAACTTTGCTTAAGTGTTTTTGATTGAACAGTGGTTATGTTATTATATGTTTCACTATGTAAGTGCGAATAATAATGCGACGGATCATATAAAAGTTCATATAATTGATTTAAAGAAATTTTTCACCTATAAAAGTAACTTTCTAATAGTGATCGAAATTGTACCAAGGCTGACCAGTATTACCCTTTGATGTGGAGTAAATTCGATTAAAATGCTTTCTTTTATTTCAACTTATAGCTTCGATATCTTACATTTTTAATTAAAGAAATATTTATAGTCAATGGTTTGAACTAACATAATAATTATTTAAAGTTAAAAAAACAATTTGAAAGTGGAAATAACAAGCACGTTTGCTTATGTGACCAGCAATACCCCATCCTCCCCTATAAAGAGATGTTGTATTTATTCTTGATTATATTTAAATTATTAGCACGTAGCAAAAGAATTATCATAGACAAAGATTTATTTCTATGAGTTCTAAAACTTTTGTTTAAGGTATTTTTACCGAAAATCTAATCTGTTGAAGTTACCCGCGAAGTAAAGGCCTAAACAATCGCTCATGGCAAAGATTCGTTGTCATCGGCATTCTTGGGCATAAAATTTTCTCTTTATATCGTAAAACATAAAAGCGAGGGGCACTCATGTATATGTAATTAAATTATTATTGTGTACACAATGTTTTTATACTTTATCATGTAACAATTAAATTTTCGTAAGTCGTTTTACGAAAATTAGGTTTTTTTCCGAATTGTATATAATATATATTATATATATATATTATACCTATTTATTATACCTATTTATTATACCTATTTATTATATTTTTTGCTTTCTTATAAAGGAATCTTTGTGATGGGAAAACAAAAGTTTTGTTAAAAACATGTTAGAAAAATGTTTTGAGATATTAGGAGTCAAAATACACTATTTTTTTAAAAAGTCTGTATGGATGTATGTATGTGTGTGGACGGATGTGGATGAAGATTACTCTGAACATTCACGATCAAAATTAATGTTTCAGTACTCATTTATTTTACTTTTTTTTTAAGGAAGAGGGCCGTAACAAAATATTTGTTGTTTTTGATGTTTTTTTGTTTTTTAGCGGCTTTTCGATGTTTTAATTTTAGTTTTTCAGGTTTTTGGTATGTTTGAAAAATCATTGATTCATTTTTTATGCCTTTGAAGAAGCATACCTACTTTCTTTTTTCTGTTATACACGAAAAAGTCGTATTTTCTTTAAACAGTGATATCTGGGAAATATAACATGAAAGATGTTTGAAAAATTTGAGATGATTAGTAATATGGATAAGATTATTTTGTCAAATTTTTAAGCCTTTACTTATCTTTCTTTTGAGAAAAAAATCATTTTGTAAAAAAATCGTTTCTTTTTGGCGAACGACAACTTAAATAAAACGTAATTATTCCTTCTGAAACTTTCCAGAAATATAGCTTTTTACTATCTCTTGAGACTGTTACAAGCCCAGATTATAACGACCATTACAATCTGAGTTATTTGAGGCTGCTTTTTCCTATTCTTTTTGTTGTTTATATCTCGAGAACGGCGCGGTCATTTTCTTCAAATCAGGGCTCATTCTTTTCCTTATTTAATGAAGATTCTGAATTGAAAATAAATTTTGAGATTCATCGATCCGTTTAACAATGAATTCTTTATTTTACTACATTTTACGATTTTCTGAACTCGAGAAGGTAAATTATTTTAGTATTTCAGAAATAATATGATTGTTTAATTCTTTCTTTCTTTCTTTGTATTTAATGTCTTATATGTGTCCCTTCTTTTTGGGACTCGGATAAGTCACAATGTATATGTGATTTTGTATTTTACATTTGTATTTTATATACTTGTTTGTTGTGTTGTGCTTTGTCGGTCGAGCAAAACCCAACAGCTGATTACTAGCGTCTCAGACACTTTTAAGGAGGCTATATGAGCGCATACGTCCTGCATCAAAGCACACTGCGTAGTCGGAGATCTTTTTTAGACAAAAAACTAGAAAATATATCTATATATAATTTGACCAAAGCTAAATTGTGTACAATAATTATGTGTATAATTCTTATGTGTAAGAAACGCGATATGCCTTCTTATTTTTCTGAGGTTATTTTGGCTAATTTCATAGTTTTTTTCTGTGATTTATACCAATAATAGTACAATATATGAAAATATAACACATACAATCAATTTATTGTATATTTTATTAGTCGTAGTTTAAAAGACTTCCTTTTTAAAAAATTTTCATAAACTTTTACAAAGTACATTCCTTCATGTTTAGAGTAATAAAATAAATAAAAAAACTATCGTTATCTTTTATATTTTTACATTTTATACTATTGTTTATAGAAATTATGGATAAAAGCTATAAAATTAGAAAAAATAACCTCAACAAATAAAAAGAATGACCAAATTTCAGGCTATTTGTTTTTATTTAAAAAATTCAAAACCATAAAATTTGAAACATTATTTGCTTTATTAGTTTCACGTATTTTTTAAATTCTCCAAAATTGTATCCTGGTGTAAATTGTAAATAAATTACAATTTACGTTTACGGTTTTTTATCACGGGTACTTCATTAATTAAAATAAAATACTTTTTGGTTACGTGTTTAGTAGGTTGAACGTTAATTTGTTAGCTTAGCATATGAACAAATTTTGTTTTTTTTTAAATTATTTAAAATGATTTAACATATTTTATTTTATTAAAAATAAGTCATTGTATATTGAACGCATTCCCGCAGTGTTCGCTATATGTCATCAAGTAAACATACCGAATAGATATATCCATAGCTTTTCTTTTATTTTCGAAATACTTCAAATTGTAAAAAAATCTAAATTGTTGGTTATATTGCTAACTTGAATAATTATTTTAAAAGCCCATAAAAATGTCGTGTACCGATAAATCCACTACTTTTAGTCTACTTAGCCAGAAGAAATCTACGTAAGTTTATTTCTATATCACTTTCTATGCTTCTATACTCCACACAAGGGACCTGCCACATTAAATGTCGCTTACGTTCATAATGAAATGTAACGATAAAAGATCATTTTCGTTGTACAACAGCTTGGATTCGCTGAGCATTACACATAGTAAATAGCTAGTCAAAATATATGCGCTATTATTTTAATTTATTTTTTTTTTTTTTATTGGGAGGTATACATTATTTGAGCTTTTCCATAAATAAATTATTAAGAAATAACGCTTTAACATACAAATCAAATAATTATATTTATCCTATTTATGTATAAAAAGTTTAATACAAACAATGATAATTTCACTCTGTTTTTGAGGTTCAGTATATCTGTATTCGTGTCAATATATTTCAGTGCTTTAAAATAGGCAGATGAATACGACGAAAGTGTATATTTTATTTAAAAACTCCAAGTTGAATATTTGAAAGTAAGACTATTTATATCTTGTTTCTCAGGTACCCTCCACTCACAAAAAGTTAATTGAATTATCTTATCATATCTAAGCAAGCCATATTTCATTAGCATCTGTTTGTCAATTCTTTTTATAAAGTGGTTTGTCAACTCCTTATCGATAGAGCTCACTCAATGTGGAGAGGCCCTATGAGTACACACTTCTCCTTAGGGGCCATTCGCAAATTACGTCACACCGTTTTTGAGAATTTTGGATCCCCCTCCCCTAAGTAACGTATTTTCACTGATTTTCCTATGCTGTTAGTACACACCAAAGCGTGACGAATTTATGAATGACCCCTTATCTAAAATCTCTCGGGAATCCCCGCCTTACTTACTTACGTGCTCGCAGGTACTTGGACTCGCTGAGAGCGTCAATCCCGAAGCTCCCTGGAGGCGTCGGCGAGTCGCTGCGGGTAGGCCTGCCAAAATGGCGTCGCTTGACTCTTGATTCTAAAATGCCGCTGATCCCAGGCCTGCCGGACTATCAAAACAACAACAACAACAACAACAACAACAACAACAACAACAACAACAACAACAACAACAACGTAAACGACGACGATGGCGATAACGAGGGTGATTGCATGTTGCCGCTGCTGACTCGTCGCAAACTCGGCGAGAATCTGCGCGTAGCGACGCTCCACACGCGCCAGCAGTTCGACACGAGCGATCCGTACAACTACGAACTGCAGCTGCCCTACGAGGGACTGCACGATCCGCACCTAGCGCGATTCTTCCGCGAAACGGCGCAACTGCGCGATGCCATTGTCAAGGTGAAGAAATTTTTGTTGCTTTCTTTATTTTGTTGATTGCTTCTACAGGGGGTACGTTTAAGGAGGTATTGTAGGATTCTAATGATTTTTATCTAAAAAACTCATTTTGGTTTAATTTAGTATAATTATTCTCGTGATACGTGAATTGAAGAATAGTTTTCGATCCACTGTATGTTAAAATTAGAAAAATTAACAAAGTTGTAACATTTATAGTAGAATCATGTACAATGTATAATAGTATATAATATAAACTTTAAACTTTTCTTAAAATGCATTTTTCGGAGTTTAAAAAATATCTTGCACAAGGAATTTGAATGTACCTTTATGCAGCTTAAACAAAATATTTCTTGCTGTACATAACATAAATGATGTTGATTATATTGACGTTGTTTTATGTCCTCTAACACTGGATTAAAAAAATCGATTTCTAAGAGAATTTTCTTGAGTCAAATGAAAGATGTTATTATCATGAACACATAAAGAACGATTTTTTAAATGTAATCAACATAATTTCGTTTGTTATACATAAATGAACGTTTTGTGAAATATGCATACAAATTCCTTAAAATACCCTATGCAAGTAAAAGAGGTCAAATTCAATACATTTTTTTTTTCATATATCGATTAAACAAAAAATTGACAATTTCACCGTCATCAATCTTATCGATCGAGAAATATTTCAATTATTGCAATTGTAATGAAATATATAGACTGAAATATACAATAATATACAATAATTAAAATTTAATGTAAAGATTTACATATTTTCACTAATGCTATATTCCACCAAATCCTCGAGAGTTCTGTCTAGAGATTTCACTTGAATGGAATTCGTAAAAGCATTGAAACATTTACTTAACATTTTGTATAATGAAGACCTATGATGTCTTGGTTTTACATAATATGGACTAATTATTTATTGGTAAAAGTGGGAAAATTTGAATTTGTTAATGTTTTTTATCCATTTATCGATTTATCGAGAAGAAAATTCGAGAGTATTAATTTGCTTTTGCTGTATATTAATACGCATGTATATATATAAATTTCAAAGACGGGAATGGTAACGCCTCGTTTGGACGTTAAGTGCAGTTTGAGGGAGTACAACGCCTACAGAAACTACTTAAGAATAATTCAGGGAAAGCTGATCAGGAAGGAACTGGAGAAGAGGGATGAAATACACAAACAAAAAATGATGCTGGACATCGCCGAAAGACAGGCTATGAAAAGAAGTGAAAGGCAAGAAATATTTTTTGCAGTATATTATATTTAATTTATATTACCAAACGAAGATTTTGTTTATAATTTGATAAACTTAATAATATATTTTTATGAAGATATCAAACAAATAAGTTACAATAAATAATATTAATCTATAATTCAGGATAATTTTTTTAATGCATTTATTTATAAAAACTTTCAATTATTTATTTCGGTTTAAAAGTATTATAACTTGTATGTACACTTTTCTTAAAAGTTTTAATAAGTGTAACTATCTCGATAACTCACTAAAATACCTTTAAATCATTATTAAAAATATGCCACGAATCAACATTTAAAATAGATATTCGAGAAAGTATGAAAACGTAAGATAAAGAAGCAATATTTTTTGCATTATCTATCTAATAGCTCCAAATATCGTAAAAAAGTAGATAATGACGTGTAGGGTTAACGATACATGACTCAATACCTACATATTCATAATACTATTTTTTCCGTAAAAGATTGAAAAAGGACGAAATAAGAAATGGCATTCTAAATCATCTGAAACAAAAAGAGGAAAGCAAACTCCGAGAAATTCGACAAAAGCGCATAGAACTCAACGAGAGATTGCGAGCCCTAGACCAAGCAAATTGGCAAACTTGCCAGAGGAAAAAATTCGAGTCCCGACTGAAGAGCGATAGCTTCGGGAAGAAACGAGCAGCAATGGCTAAGCGAGAGCAGCAGAAGGTTCTGAACACGTTGAAGGAATGGCACGAGCGCGATGTTAGGCTGGAAAAGGCCTTGGATCAAAACTCGATGAGAAGAAAGAATGCAAACGTGACTAGAGCTTTGAATAGGTATGAATTGGCGTAAATTTTGAATGTCATTTTTAAGATTTTTAAGATTCTTGAGCACATTTGTACTGGGAGTAAAATTTAGTTAAGTATAACACATCATATACCGTATCATTTTGCGGAGAGCTTACTTTTTCCAGTCAGTATTCTAAAAAATTGTTAAACTTTCTAATGTTTGTTCAGACGTACTGTCGAAGAACTAGTTTTTCTTTTACTCTAATCCTTGAAAACGGTTTTTGACACATTTAATTACACTTTTCTGATATTCTTACATTTGCGCCCATATTTTTACATTTTCTATCCTTACCAATTTCTGAATTTTTCCAGTCCTATTTAAAAATATTCTTAAAAATTGTAGAAATACATGAAAAAGGGTAAAAATGTGATGAAATGTGTATAAGTATTGTAAAATATACAAATGAATGTAGCAATGTATAAAAGTGTATGACAGTGTATGCTTTTAATGGTGACTAATAATGTCCGTTGCTGTATTCAAATCAATGAATAACGTTCCAAATTAAAGTAAAAATCACATATTTCAACACTTTCACAATTTTTTTTTATATTTATATATTGTACATTATCTTACATTTTTTATTTATAATATATGAAATAGTTAATTATAATTCTAGAAAAATACTAAATTTTTATTTATGTATTATTTTTGGCAGATTCAAACTGAAGAAACAATCTCAAGAAGAATCACTGGAAAAAGAAAAATATTTAAGAGAATGCGCTGAGAAACTCAAGAAATCATTTATGGAAGAGTATGAAGAGAAGATGAATAAAAGTCGAAAAAAATTGCATGGTTATTACTGTTATTATGTTATAATATTTTTATAATGAGAAAGCACTACTGTATAATCTTATTTTTTATTATTAACAGAACTCCTAATTATGAAGAAGAAGGCTCTGAAAAAATCCGGTAATGTAAAAAAACGAATCAAGCGAAAAAGTACTTGTCACTGTATAATAAACTGACCCTTTTTTACGAAAACAGGTTTTATAATTAAAAATTAAATTAGCGTAAATAAAAAGTAAAGGCATATTTTAATCAATTAAAAAAATTAAACCCAAGACATTTATTGTAACTTTTTATCTTATAATTGTTGTAAAGTATAGCAACTTACAAGGAGAGTCCACGAGCTTTGGAAAACTTATTGCAATGAAAGTTTGAGAGGTATTTTCTGGTACCTTAAATGAAACCTAGTAACCGTAGATTCATCGAATGGGCTTTTGTTGTCAAGGTATAAGCTATTAAACTCCAATTGCGCATCATTTTAGTGAAAAATGGTACCTATATACTTATGACCAGAACTCCGAAAGTTTTTACGCTAAAAAAACTACTCAAGAAGTAATTAAGAAAAGATGAAAAGAGATTTAATTTAAACATTCTTTCATGGAAAAATATTAATCTGATCCAAAATTATTAGCTTTTGAAGACGATGACTTAAAACGTATGAATATTCTAAAAAATTTAACTCGTGCGCTTAGCTTTTTCAATCGCCATCTTCAATGGTTATTAACTTATTTGATCGAGTGTATATCTGCACATAAATCTTTTTTTTTTGTACACTTAACATAAGAAAGTTTTGGTCGAATACATTTGAAATTTTTTGAAATACTGCAATTTCATTGGGTCTCATTGGATCGAACGCACATTTTCGCTAAGCTCATTGGAGAATTTCAAACGAATTCGACCAGAAATTTCCCACGTCGAGTGTACATGAACACGACGTAGAATTCGTCCTTACGTTATACCGATTATTCATGAAAAAATCGATATTTTTGTTATTCCATGAAAATAATATCTAACCAAGGAAAAATCTTCTTCAAAGAATATTAAATATTCTTATGACTTGAAAAAAGAGTTGTTTATTGAAAAATAAATTATTTTTTACCATACGATACAGGTCAAATTCTATTTTTTTATAATATAGATGTTGTTGTCTTGTAATTCATATCTTTAACTTTCAAATTACTCTTTGCGTCACAAATGATGATGAATTCATCTGAAACTTGGAAGATATATTCTTAAAGATATTTCGTTGAAAAAGTTGGAAAAAATTTGAAAATAATGTCGCCTACGATCGCCATAGCTATAGTCAACTAATATATATTGTAAATGGGGTAAAATTCCTCCTTACTTAGGTCAGGAAAAATTAATGAAACCAAAATCCGAGAGGTGCGATCGCTTCCTCTTTACCTTCTCTATGAAATTATCATGTTTGATAATAATCCGCAGCTTCTACGATGTGCAAGAAGAAATAGTACATTATGCATCAAGGGAGTAAAGTGGGCAATGTACGCATTGTGTGACGTTGCCGACCGAGCGAAGCGAGGTCGGCATTTCACACAGTGCATGCTTGCCTACTGTACTCCAGAGGTGCGTATACTACTTTTCACCACACCCCCGTAAAGAAATGACTGTACGCATCTCAGCAGGCCGTACAGTACCCCATGCTCTGCCTAGAACTAAAGTGACTTGTGTACGCGCGACGCGCTGTTTTACCGCTCGAGACGCAGTCGAGAGCGGAAAAAGACGCATCGCGCATGCGCAAGTCACTTTATTCCCTAGGCAGTCCATGCGGTACTGTACGGCCTGCTGAGAGGGCGTACAGTCAGCACTTTACGCGCAGTGTGGTGAAAAATAAATTTCGAGGCGGCCAATTTTAGCAGGTCGAGGACTTTCAAAAGAACACGAGGATCGGCGGAGCGAAATCGGCGGAAAAGTTAGGACTTATTCCTCCACTTATAAATGCATATTCTTACAAAAAAATTAATAAATAATAGTCTACTTAATTAATAAATAATAGTCTACTCCTTTATAAGCATTAGCCGAATTCTAATTTCTAAAATGAAACGACAATTATCGTTGTAAAAAGTGTTTACTTCTTCGGCATTCGTTAATTATCAATCCTCTTGCTCAAGGCGGCTGAAGCTGTATGAAATTGTCACCAATTATAATATCTTTGTTTTCAAAGACCGCAACCTGTAAAATTTTCTTCGCATTGAAATTTATTTTTCTTCTGGTACATCGTAGAAGCTACGTATTATTACCAAACAAGATCATTACACAGAAGAGGTTAAAAGAAAGTTATCGCACCTCTCGGATTTTGATTTCATTAATTGTTTCTGACGTAAGTACGGAGGATACTTTTCCCTATTTACTAACTTCCCGTTGTTCCGTCATTCGTTTTTTTATTAGTAAAAAAACTATTACATACAGTTTCAATAACGTAAAAACTATTTCTTAAATCGACTTTAATTAATTTATATATACCAATATTTTAGCTTAGATATAAATTATTAATCATATGGCTCAAAGTCACCCCGAACACTGGAATATCAATATTTAACTGACTTTTTAGTGATGATTTCTCTGCGTACCTTATCAACGGATACAGCATTTTGAGTTGCATTTTATTGCTTTGAGCCGGTACTGGACCGGACCTATTAGTACTGGCAAAGTATGAATTTTCATGTCATCCTTTCTAACGTGACATTAAAAATTGATAAATAATATTTTTTCTTTTTAAATGGAACCGACTTCCAAAAATAATCTTCTAAGAAGTAAAAAATAATATTTTTCTCAACACGTGCGTGAAATAGACCCTTTTCAATGCTGGCAAAACTAATAGAAAACTTAGGCCAAGAACAGAGCATTTTAGCTTGACAAAATTAATAGCAGGATCGGACCAATGTCATTATGTCTGGATATAGTTGCTGATACTGGGTGCATAGTTTGATACTTCAATTTTCAATTCGTTCTTTTGTAATTAACGATTATTTATTAAAAAAAGTCATTTTTCGCGTTTTTTGCATATAACTTCGAAACAATTTATCCGATCGTAGTACTGTCTACATACGATTTGAGGGGCCTGCGGCGGCTCAGTCGGCAGAGTGTCGGATTCCCACGCCGGTGACCCGGGTTCGAATCCTAGTCTCTGCCGATTGATACAAGCACCTCTGTAAAAATTACATGTGCTTTGTTTACAAACACACCGCAGACCCCCGTCGTCGATTAGCACCACATGGGAGCACAAACATGGCGACGTTAAAAAAAAAAGAAAAAAAAAACATACGATTTGTAGAGAATAAAAAGACGAATAAAATGCGACCTCGAACGTCCCGATTGGATAAATAGATTCCGAGAAAATCCAAAAAAACTATAAAAAATGACGATTTTTCAAAAAGCCATAACTTTGTTAATATGTAGCGTAGTTCTTCTGGATTCAAGTGGGTATTAACATGTTCTTTGATAGTGCAAAACCTGGACTATGTCCGACGAATACTTTCGGAGTTATAGCGATGTCATTAAAATATGAGCTGCTGTTGTTGCTCGATTATCCCACTTAGACCAAGAACGATTTTTTGGAACATTTTTATGTGATTTAATCAAAATATCCAGAAAAGTTTTCAAAGTCTTAGGAATATCATCTGTAGCGCTACGCAAAAAGTCTGTCGGTGAATTATAATTATCCTTTTCAAATATCTGTGATCTAATATCCTGTAACACGATATGAGCAACTAACTCGACGATTCGCATGTTTTCTTCGGTTTCATTAGTTTTCCTATTATTATACCAACTATCTTCGATCGTTTTCCCCAAAGTTCGTTTGAAACAAACAAATCTATCGTTTGTGGTATGTATAATTTCAATTTCATCTTGAAAGTGGTCTTTTAGATACTTCTCTAATCTATCGAACCGTGGCAAATCCGTTTCTCCGTGAATTTCTACATAATGCTGTACAATATCTTTTAAAGAGAATTGACATTCTTCACAATTTTCTACTATGTAATCTATGATGAACGACACAATATTTGACATGCCTTCAGTTATTGGCCTTCCTGTAACGTTAGTTGATTTGTAATTATAAAATTTCACCAAACAAGGTGAATGATATTTAACAATATTTTGTGAATAATACTCATCAGTATTACTTTTTAATTCATTAACTCGCGATAATACTCGTATAATTCGATTGATTTCACTAGGCGGATTATATTCTATTTGTGCTCTGATATTATCTATTAAGCTCTGTTTCGTTACGCTTCTGATATGTTGCTTAGAAAAAGTGAATAAACCAGAACAGATAAAACAGTTACTTTCAAAATTGAAGGCACGTGCTTCCTGAGAGCGCCGACGATCTGCTGCCCATTTATCTTCCTTTGATTTCAGCGCCGTTTTTATATTTGATTCTCTGACGTACATAAGTTTACAGGTTGTGTGCACGGTGATTTCAGTCAAATTATGTAGAATGTTATCCTTATGGTCTTTACGTTTGACACTGGCGTGTATGAAACTCTCGATGCCTCGTTCTTTTACAACACAGGGTTTCGAATCTCCAAAGGTTTTGTCGCAAAGAATACAGATATCATCAGTGTATCCATGTGCTAAATCACCAGATGCAGTTGCACCTTCTGTGTAAATAGAGAAATTTCACTATTTAATACACAATGTATAATATGTACTATTATTGGTACTGTTTGAATGAAGTAACGACGAATTTTTTAATCCAATGTGATGTATAAAATCATTGGTATTTCTATATCATAAAATATTGAATTACAAAAATGTACATTTGTTTATTGAACAATATTATAACTTCAACAGTATAAATATTAGATTCGAAAATATATTATCATGTAAGATGATGCATCATAATTTACCTTTCATTTCCATGAGACGTAGATGCTTCATTAATATCAGGATCCATGATGAATATAACTTTTCACGAAGATGCACTGATACTTGAACGATAATATTGTAACTTGTATACTGAGACGCTGAGCTTAGACACATGTACTCGCTGCGAAGTCTGCAGATTGACTGACAAAATTTCAAACTAAAACGACCGTTAGGATGTTCAAACTCAGGTCAGATTTTCGGAGCATCTGTACCTGCTCCATGAAAGGAAAAAAGTGAGAGGGTGAAGGTCTGGCATCTGCTCCACGATGAATAGAGACGGAGTTTCAGTTGTGTATACATGTATGTACGTGTATATTCCTATATATACCTGCCATAAAGTGAAACGTAGCTCTGGATATTATTTTATTATACTTCAGGTTCGAAGAAGTAACCTTTTGAACTGCATTGTAAAATGGTGACCATTTGCTTATTACTGGCTGGGTCTATGGGCGTATTGCACTTTAAACATGCATTATAATTCCAGTGGGCGGGGAAAATACTTTCGGAAGAACATGAATAACTTCGGAAATGTAAAATCATGAAAGAAAGCAATTTTCCCGTATAACAAACCATCGTAACTGTGAAAAGTTAACAACTATTGAGAAAAGTTGATAATTTCTAACTGTTACAGTAATATTTTGTAAAATCGGGTGACAAAAATGGATTCTCCAAACAAAATTACCCCGGAATATGGAAAAAAAACATCCAGATAGCTTAATTCATAACCGAGATAAACGAGTGAAAAGATTAGCAGCGCGCGCCAGGCGCACTACTATATCTATAGATATCGCTTACCCTCTTCCCCCACTACTCGACTACTCGCTCGCGGACAACGGCTTCAGCACAAGTTCGCATCGATTTTTCGACCGTTAGCAATCATCTTTTTAAAAAAAGCGAGATGAGGTGTTCAAGTATTTTATCTATATTTTCCAAATTTTCAAAGAACGGGAGAATCGGATAAATACACGAGCATACAGCCCTCCGTAAAAAAGGGTTAAAAATTTCAAATCGCTATAACTCCGAAAGTATTCGTCGGACATAGTCCAGGTTTTGCACTATCAAAGAACATGTTAGTACCCACTTAAGGTGATGCTAAAGCCACCTGTCACCAACAAAAACGAGGATCCACTTTTCTCATTTCATTTTCAATTTTGAGTAAATATCTCTATGGAAAGTTGTTGTTCCAACCAAAAAGAACAACTTTTCATAGAGATATTTTCTTTAAATTGAACAATGAATATAAAAAGTGGTTCCACGTATTTACCAGTAACACGGGGTTTAACATCACCTTAAATCCGGAAGAACAGCGCTACATATTAAAAATTAACAAAGTTATGGATTTTTGAAAAATCGTCATTTTTTATAGTATTCTTGGATTTTCTCGGAATCTATTTATCCGATCGGGACATTCGAGGTCGCATTTTATTCGTCTTTTTATTCTCTACAAATCGTATGTAGACAGTACTACGATCGGATAAATTGTTTCGAAGTTATATGCAAAAAACGCGAAAAATGGCTTTTTTTCATAAATAATCGCTAATTACTAAAAAAAAGAATTGAAAATTGGAGTATCAAACTATGCACCCACTATCAGCAACTATTTCCACACATAAATGACATTGGTCCGATCCTGTTATTAATTTTGTCGTGTAACATGTACTTTCTGATCTCTGTAGTTTGGCCTAACTGGGCATTCCGAACGTCTTTGCTGCAGCGTGAGGGAATGTAAAAATTCCAAAGTTTTGACAAAATTCCAAATTTTTGAAAAAATTCCAAAGTTTTGACAAAATTCCAAATTTTTGAAAAAATTCCAAAGTTTTGACAAAATTCCAAATTTTTGAAAAAATTCCAAAGTTTTGACAAAATTCCAAATTTTTGAAAAAATTCCAAATTTTTGAAAAAATTCCAAATTTTTGAAAAAATTCCAAATTTTTGAAAAAATTCCAAATATTTGAAAAAATTCCAAATTTTTGAAAAAATTCCAAATTTTTGAAAAAATTCCAAATTTTTGAAAAAATTCCAAATTTTTGAAAAAATTCCAAATTTTTGAAAAAATTCCAAATTTTTGAAAAAATTCCAAATTTTTGAAAAAATTCCAAATTTTTGAAAAAATTCCAAATTTTTGAAAAAATTCCAAATTTTTGAAAAAATTCCAAATTTTTGAAAAAATTCCAAATTTTTGAAAAAATTCCAAATTTTTGAAAAAATTCCAAATTTTTGAAAAAATTCCTAATTGAGTAAAAATGAAATATATAATTATACATAAATTTTGTCTATACCCTGGCTGAAAGTACCATATTTTCTCCCGGCTCTGAAACTGAAATGTACCATTTTCGGCCCGGGTACGATGGAAAATAGTATACGCACCACAGGAGAAAAAATGGCTATCCCATAGCACGTATTTACCACCCTCGCCTTCGGCTCGCTAATACTGTTTTTGTCCGCTAGAACCACAACATCTCGTCCAGCGGACGAAAAGTGACAACTTTTCGCCCGCTACTGAAAAACTCGATATTTGGTATATAAAAATGTACGTGCAAGCACGTGTGCATACGTGATTTGACGTGTGAGTGCGTGTGTAGCAATTTTTGAAAATTTTGATTATATTTAAAATTTTGGAAATTTTGGAAAAAAATTTATTGATATTTTATTTTGGTTTTATAAATATCTGTTTACACTGACTCAAAAAATAGCCATAATTACACCCGCTTTAGAGGCATGAAAGAAACGTGAAATCAAGAAATATATGACAAAAAGTACGGTGTGTACCTTGGGTGAAAAGGCTTTTTTTCCCTTGTGTGATTGCAGTACTCGTCTTTGGCTCGCAATACGCACTCACCCTCGGCTCGTGCTTGCTCACCTAAACTCATACTACGAACCACAAGCGGGCAGAAAAAGGCTACTTTTCACCCTATGTACACAAAATACTATTTCAGCATGAAAAATGTACGTCAGTAGCTTGGTTTCCAAAAAGAAAACATAGAATTCTGAGTTGACATGGCATGGGGGAGAGTACCTAAGTATGAACACCCAATTTGAATATGAAAATTTCAAAACCTCTGGTCATCTACACTATATTAACGGAATACCACTATACACTACTGTACAAGACTTTCTGTTAAGATTATTTTTTTATGTTATAAATTGTAAAAGAAATTTCTTACGCCATCCTGCTTTTCTCTTGACATTCATCTTCCATCATCTTTCTCTTAACATGTTGTTTCATCTGCATTTATCTACTATCTACACACCATAATATTAACTGGGGATCCTCTAACGTGTGTCCGTACGGACGTACGTATACTTTCGAGGCTTTCTACATCATACAATCATGACTGAGGCTGCTGTCCCATGGCCTACAGAAAACCGGAATATCAAAGCCGGAATAGCAAAGTCGGAATGGCCGACCAATCACATCCTTTCCAGGAAATCGACCGTTTCGATTCCGATTTTAATCCTCGTATGTCCCATGGAGCATATTTTTTCGGTAAAATTTCCACCTGATATTAAATCAAAGCAATTTCTTGTAAAACTTTTATGCAAAAAACATTTTTTTATATTCTAATATATTTAATAGTAACTTTCTCGTGCAATCTTATGCTAAATTCCCTTGAGTTTAATAAAATTTGGATTATTAGTGATCGAAAGTGGGCAGGGACAGTATAGGGGTTAAAAATCGGAACTGGAATTCAATGGCTTTAAGGTTTGCCTTTAAATTATGATAACTATTACAAGCATGAGCTATTTTATGTATCTCAGCAGCATCAGATATATCGGATGCTGCAAAAGATTTTTAAAATGATCGCTATTTCTTAATGTGGGGTACGTACACGTATACAATATGATCACCTCAGACATGGTCCAGATGTCCCGGATGCTGCGAATCAATTCACACTGTTATCGATATTTTTCAACTATCGATAATTCTTTTACGCGCACGTTTGCGAGATGATCATCTCGAGTGCGATCCAGATGTCTGGGAGGCTACGTATAATTTTTCAGTATTATCGAAACTCCTGACTACATTACAATCGATAATTTTACAGTGAGTGTACGTCCACGTGTGCGAAATGGTCATATCTGGTATGGTAAAGATGTCCCGGATGCTGTGTATATTTGACTTTAATCGACAATTTTTAATACTGTCGTTAATTTCTTATAATGGTTGTACGTACACATGTGCGACATGGACAGCTCAAGAATGGTCCATACGTTTGGGAGGCTGCGTAAGATTTTTCAGTATTATCGATACTTCTTACTACTATCAATAATTTTACAGTGCGTATACGTGCACGTTGCGAGATTATCATCTCGGGAATAGTCAAGATGTTTCGGGGGCTATAGATATTTTTTAATACTACCCTGGTAGAAAATTATCTAGTTTAATCGAGGCCCTCGATTATTCCCACGGCAAACTAGATAGATCTACATAGTTCTAGATTAATTTTCCACCAGGGTATCGAAGATTCTTTATACTGTGTGTATGTGTCCGTGTGCGAGATAATCATCTCACTTATCTTCTACACCTATCTATATTATATTAACGGAATACCACTGGTGTAGAAGAAACTCTGTTATAATTATCTTTTTATGTTATAATGTCTGAAAATATTTCTTTTTTACCTTTCGGACTTATTCTATACATTTACATTCCATCCTGTTTATCTTGGAATATTTAATCTGTATTTATCTACTATCTACACATAATAATAGCGGATACTCTAACGTACGTCTGTACATACGTACGCGTGCGAGATAATCATTTCACAAGGAGAGGCTTCGACCTGGGGGAAGCGGTTCTCGATGAGGCTTTGGGAAGTGGTTGCTGGTACCTAAAAATGATGCCTAACGCTCGTAGCTTCATTTCATAGGCCCTTGGGGTCAAGATATGACCTTTTGTATTCAAAATACGCGATATTTCAGTAAAAAATTGTACCTATACTTCGAATCATAACTTTGCAAGTTTTCTTGCTAGACAAATGATGTAAAAAGATCAAAAAGTTGACTAAAAGCGATTTAATTTAAGCTTTGATTCATATAACAATATTGTTCTGTTGCAAAGTTATGAACAATCAAAAATGATAACAAAAAATGCATGGAAAACTACTTAATTCAAAGAGCGGAAAATCCTCTAATTTCCATGCATTAATCGTCATCATATTTGATTGTTCATAACATAGCAACAGAATTAATTTTTTATATGAAACAGCTAAGTATTGTGATCAGAAAGTATTAAAATTTATAGGTTAATAAATAAATAAATAAATAAATAAAATAAATAAGGTTTAAATTTAAACTTCATTTATTATAAAAACATTTTTCTGTTCCTCCGTTATTCGGAATTTAAGATGACGACTAAAATGCATGACAAATTAGTAAATTTATTTATTTATTTTTTTTTTTTTCATACTAACCTACAGGAATATTAATAATAGACTTAAAAATTATAAATAGACTTTAAAATTGTTTAGATCATAAAGCTGTAATCAACATTTTGTTGGCAAAATTTACTCGTTTACGATGCCACTGTATCCCGATTTTGAAGATTGCCTATACAGTTATAACTGTACTGCAGGTGTCCTTCGCCTATCAGGAACTCATTCCAGCTGATTTATTACTTCCATCCTTAATCAAGTTCCACAGCCACTCTTTCCTCAAGGCGTTAAACATATTGTGGCCAGTCCTCGTCATTTTGCTCGCAGTTTCTTGGCCGGCTTGGTGCAGACTTCATCCAGCTCGCAAGAGTTCATTCGTCGCTTCCTGGCGTCGTCGTCTCCAGCCTTGATCAAGCACCTAAGCTACTCATTGTCCAGAAACCCGAAGATCTTGTAGCTGCAGGACTCAGGCAGGCAAGTCCCCGTCAATTTGCTGAAAATCTCGGTCACCGGCCCGAGCAGTTCAGCCTGCGCCTTGCCGACGCGCCCACACGCCCTGATTAGCTTGCCATACTGGGGAAATCTCGTGTCCAAATCCGTGGAGGCCACGATTTCCTGAAAGATCGGGTTGGTCTCGTAGACGGAGAGCCTATTGGGGCTCATTCGCAGCACGTCGCAGAACAAGGCGAGAGTGCCTATCGCAACCCCGCGCATCTCCTCGAGCTCGGCTTTCAGAATCAAAGCATCTAGATCCTGGATAATATCAAGTAAAACATGCAATAAGAAATTTAATAGAATGCAATGTCATTGCTTTTAGGCTACTATACAGCATACCATTGTGTTCGCACGCTAGCCGGCAAATCGCAAGAATTTAAAGTAAGATTAAATTTGCTTATAAGCGCGGTAATAGCGTCGTGCGAAAGTGCAGATTTAGGACTCTTAAAATAGATAGCCCAGAACACGTGTAGCGGGTGAAGGGATGCGGAGTCTTTAGGAGAGTAAATAGGGTTTACACTGATATTAATATTAAGAAATCAATATATAAAACGAGCACTTATTACTTGCTCTTAAAATCAATTATTTACATCTTGCCTTAATATGTACTTATTAGTGTATAATTAAAAGAAAGTAGACTTTACACGCGGTCGCGAAAACAGGCGCCGCGATGCGCGTAAAGGCCCCGAACTTGCCATAGTCGTGGTCAATCCGGAAGAGAGCTAGCTCAGCGAGAACAATTAGCTTTTGCTCTCGCTTCGCCGAAATCAGGAAGGAAGAAGAGTGGGAGAAAGCGCGCACCTGTGTCCTTTCTCGCAAGAAATCGTGCGAGCGAGCGATTCAGATCTTGCGAGAGAGGGAAACACAGTGCGCGCGAAAGTATGAAATATAATAGGGCCGCTGCAAGTGTAAACGGCCCGAACACATGTTTAATGCTCTCAAATTCTGGTTTATCAACGTAATATATTATGGAAGTAAAATATGTGATTCCCATGTCTTATTTTTCTTTGCATTATGTTCTATTTGGTTCATTTATATTTTAACAATATACTGACCTGAATGACAAATTTGTATGTAACCTTCTACCGTAGTTCAAATGATTGACTAGATTAATTTTTCTTTAAATTCAAAGATGCATCTATAACAGAGAAATTACTTTTGTTTATAAATATGTTTATAATTTGAAATTCCTTCATTTCAGTTGTCATTGAGAAAATAACCTTGTAGAGTTTCACGTTGATTTAAATGTTAAGATACATAAAATATCAAAATTCCTAACATTAACCAAATCAAAAACTTCATTTGTTCAATAATAAGGTCTACAATTTAATATTCACTCTGCAATGCTGCCCACTCAAAATCCAAACAGAAAATTGAACTCCCGAGGTAGAAACTTTTTTCAATCAGTCACCGATGTAGTACCTTCTTCATCTGTCTCGACGATATACTGCACATGCACACAAATATACATACACATACACACACAATATGAAGTAGTGTAACGAAACAGAAATAAAAAATGCATAAGCGTACCTCAACAGTGCGTGCAACGCACTTTCTCCATCTACATCGCACACAGTGACATCGTCCGAGTGCGTTATCAGAAAGTGGAGCGCCTCGAACTCCTCAAAATATGCTGCCACGTGTATGGGTGTACGTCCTCTTCGATTGGTTACGTCCACGCCGGCTCCCTTGGCCACGAGCATCCGTATAATCTCCAAGTTCTTCTTCCCGTCCTCAAGGTACTTGTGCAACACAGTATTGCTTTCAGAGTCCCTCACCTTGGCCCAATTTCCCAATTTGTTGATTCGTACGTTTACAATTTGACAGGTGGAATCCTGAAGAATTCCATTCATCCTGAATGCTATCTTGATGTCGTAGTCCTCCTGTTCTCCTGCCAGGTAAAGCAGAATGGATAGCGAATAAGCGGCAATTGAGAGACTGTCTGAGATGGTAGCCTGGGATAATAATCGGATCAGTTGCCACTTCAGTTGATAAATTTAAAATATTTAGGTTAAAAATTTGAAAGGTATTATTAATTTGTATACTTCATACTAATTCATAAAAAAATGACATTGATTTACAAATAAAAATATAATACTTGCCAATTTATTAATCGATTTAATTAATTTCTTTAGCGTTTATTTCAGATTATCTGAATTAGTAAAAAATAGAAATATTTTAAACTATAATATTTTTTAAATAGTTTGTATACTTCATACTAATTAATAAAAGAAGAAAATTGATATACAAATAAAAATACACTACTTGCTAATATATTAATCGATTTCATTAATTTCTTTAGCGTTCATTTGAGATTATATGAATTAGTAAAACATGGAAATATTTTAAACTATATTATTTTTTAAATAGAATATTAGTTTAAGTTTACTATTTTAATTGTAGCGTATTCATGAAATTCATAATTGAACGTCTTATTTTGGTAATAACATATTTCTTTTAATTTATATTGTGGGTAATAATGAAACTTATACTTGCCAAGATTTTAATTTTTAGAAAGGTATTTTTTATAGTCAATATACATCTAAATTAACCCTTTAGAGCAATAAATCTATATTTTTCTAATGTAAAATTATCTTAAAGCATAAGTCAAAAAGTATGAAGTTATGTTTTTCAGTTGTGATAACGAATCAATTTTATTATTTTGAGTTTATGAAATATTCCAGAACATACAAAATCTTTGATATTGATATTCAATATTTTCAAGAACCATATTAGATACTGGATCGGCATAAGAAATATGCAAAAGAAACCTAGAGTAATTTGTTCTATTGTTTAATTTGTATCCCTAAATTATGAAATACGCTCAATTGAAAAGTTTAAATAACAGAGAAACATTGTTGTTTATTAGGTAGACCGGGCTACCCGTTACTTCTCATCAGATAACTCTCCTCTACAATACTCACAGTGTCTTCATTCTTCAAGCTTTTAGATACGTTTAGATTTTAGATAAGCTTGAAGCTTTTATGACATTTAAAGAATTAATAATATCAAACTCTTCTTTTCTTTTCTATGTTGTTTTTCGGAATCAAGAAAATAAATAATTTACTTTCATTTTAAGCTCGCATGATTTACACCCAAGTGAAAAGACATTAAATAAAAGCAAACATTCACACTCATCGAAAATCACCTATTTCACGTATTAGTTGCACATCGTACTATTATAATCAACTACTCGCCAATCTTGTTTACCAATTAAAATTCAGATGAATGAACCACTAGAATGAAGATTCAAGTGCGTTCCTGTCGCCAGAATTCTTTTTGCCTGCTTGTGTGTATGTGGACGTGCACTCTCAACTCCAAAGAGTACAAATTGACGTAAAAAGTAGAAATTGAACAGTTTACTCTTTTATAAAGAATAAAATCTTATAAATACCCTTTATAAAGAGTAAAACTGGAACATTACTTTTTGTAAAGATTAAATCCGGAATTAAAAACATTTTGCGGGACAATACGGTTTAATACAAAAAATAAAATCCAGTAATTAGTAAGTAATGCACGCCCATTTGAGTAATTTCTTAACTTTTTTATACGTTAATTATACATAAATATTACGCACAAGTAATTTAGATGTATGTTGACTATAAATAAAATAAGTGGGAGGAAAATTAGTTTCTGCGCCCTTGGATTAAACAAAAGAATATTTCACACTAATAAAAAATATAGATTAATATGCATCTATAAATATTACAGCATCATTGCAAAGCATGATTTTTACGTCATTCTGTTAGATTCTATGTAATTCTTTGTATGAATGTGTGCGTGTATAAATGATTGAAAGAGTTTATGAAGTTGCGAGGGTTTTGAGGGGCGAGCGAGAAGCCATGAAGTTGGCATATGATGTAGATCGGATAAAGAGAAAGAGAGGGATCGATCTCGCGGAGAGCTTCAGATTCAGCTGGACGGTCTTACGAGACGGACGTCTAGAGTCGGTGAGTTCATCGAGCGAATTAATACCTCAGGACGAGGAATTCAAACTTGGCGTTAGCGCCAAAGGCAATTGTGCCGTAATATCTCGAGTGCGGCTTTTTTAGAAGCGAGGCGGAATTAGAGTAAGGCAACGGGCCGTAAACTAAGCCAACGAGGTAACCGTAACGTGACCGAAAAGCCCTACAGTGCGATTGTATTCAAGTGCCAGTTCATAATAAATATTACCTTAACATTAAACTGTGTACGTTTAATTCCTGCATAAACTGCCTCTAATAATTCTTAGAAAATAATCATTAAAATGTTGTAATGAGTATAACTGTGAAATTATAAAAATAAACGTTTTGTTTATTACATAATATATTGTCACGCTGTACCATTTTGAACTGATATTACGGACATAAATAATTCTATGTTTTCTTTTTGGAAACCAAGCTAGTGACGTACATTTTTCATGAAAAAATTGTATTTTGTGTATCTAGGGTGTAAAGTAGCATTCTTTGCCCGCGTGTGATTTGTAATATGAGTCGAGGCGAGTGTGTATTACGAGCCAAAGACGAGTACTGCAATCACACAAGGGTAAAATAGTATTTAGTGTACTGAGGGCGAGAAATAGGTTTTTATCGCCCCCGTGAGTTTGCTGTACGAGTTGGAGGCGAGCAAGCACGAACCGAAGGCGAGTGCGTTTTACGAGCCGAAGACGAGTACTGCAAACACACAAGGGCGGAAAAGGCCTCTCGCCCATGGTGCACACCGTCTTTTTTGTGACACATGTATTGATTTTTGCGGGTTTACGTGTCTATCAAGTGGAACCAGAGTGGCCATATTTCGACATGGTGTAACTGTCGGCCTGTTTTATTAAGAAATGAAATATGTGTACTAGAGTTGTCCAAAATTTTCAAAGTTTCGATCTTCTTTCTTGTAACCCTTTCAAAAGTTGACAAATGTGAAAAAAATAACTCTCCTGCAAGGCAAGTGCTGGACGTTGATATTTAAAGGTATCTACCTTGATTTCAAAGCTTCTTAAGTGCATTTATGTATTTTTTTTAATAAATTCGGTAATAAATGAATAAAACTTTATAAATCAAGGCAAAAAAATGTTATTAACTTACCACATCACTAAAATGAAAAGTTAACCACATCCGCTTCATCAAAATTTTTTTTTCCTCTATGTGAAGTGACACATGCATAAAATTTTAACAAAAAAAACAGGTTATATTTGAACATTTTTCAAACTCTAATTTTTGATGATTTTTCAAAACCCTAAATTTTTTGGATTCCTTGTTCCAAATAGAATCTACATAAAAATTGGCAAATGTAAATAAATCTAAATATAGAAACTGTTCCAGTCCCAATATTGTGCAATTTTTCCAGCATCTTGAATGGTTTATCTCATAGTTTGATGTAATTTACTTCTGGTAGTTTCCATCATGGAGACTTGTACATAATTTTAGTTAAAAGCTGATAATATGACCTTTAATTTGAGTGGTCGCAGCATTCCTGAAGTTGTTTGGATCAAAAGTTATGTCCGTTTTAATATTATGAAAATTCTCAGGTGGTAAGTTGGGGATCACGTTGTAGGACCGTATTTTGCATTGTACCAAAATAAATAACGTAAAAATGGAGATATAAAGAAAGTTCTAATCCCTAGATGTAAAGAACCACAGAATAACACAAAAGAAACGTAGAGTAGCATGAAATAAGAAAATAACGAAAAATTCTAAAGAATAGGCCAAAATAGCGTAGAAAAGGGAGATATGAAGAAAGTTCTGATTCTTAGATGTATAGAAAAATACAACAACGTGTAATAGTGTAAAATAACGTAAAGAAGCGCATAAATGACGTGAAAATAACAAAAAATGACAAAAAGTAGTCCAAAATAACTTAGAAAAATTGAGATATGGAGAAGATTCTAATAGCGATATATAAAGAAACGTAGAATAACGTATAAGTAACGTAAAATAAGGTCAAATAACGTTAAATAACGCATAAATGACGAAACATTACAAAACATAGGCCAAAATAACGTAGAGAAAGGGATATATAGAGAAGGTTGTAATTCTTAGATGTAAATAAACGCAGATTAATGTAAAAGTAACCTAATATAACGTAGAATAGCGTACAGAAGCACATAAATCGTGTAGTAAAAACGAAAAATTTCAAACAATAGGACAAAATCACGTAAAGAAAAGAAGATATAAAGATGGTTCTGATATTTAGATTTAATCAAGCGTAGATCAACATAAAAGTAACGTAGAAAATAGTAAAATAACGGAAAATAGCGCATAAGTCGCGTATAAATCACAAAAATTCGAATAAACAGCCCAAAATCACATAAAAGAGGAAGACATGAAGAAGGGTCTGATTCATAGATGGTAAGAAACGTAATGTAACGTAAAATAATATAAAATAATGTAAGATAGCGCATAAATCACGTAAAAGCACGAAAAATTACAAAAAAAATGGCTACAATCACGTGTACAAAAAGAGAGATATGGAGAAGGTTCTGATACCCAGATGTATGGAAACGTAGAATAACGTAAAAGTAACGTAAGATAACCTAAAATAGCGCATACTCCCCGTGATACTCACGAAAAATTCAAAAATTGGGTCAAAAGACGTAGAAAACGGGAAATATGAGGAAGAGCCTCGATTCTTTTTCACGGTGGTGAGCGGCAGCGAAATAGTTTTATAATATAGCGAAGATATTTCATCAAAAATGTTTACAAATGTAACTTATCAATAATATTGATGGATTCGGTAATTACTTGCTTTTCAGTTCATGGAATTTCAAAACGAATAACCTAAAAAATACGTTTGAACTAAAAAATCCTCCTACTAATTATGGAACGATAACTTTAGGTGGCTTTCTAGTGATTTTCCAGAGATTTTGTTTAGTCGACAATAAAAATTTGAAAAAATTACCTAATATTCGTAATATAAAAAGTATATTTTACAGAAATTTTCAGATTTTTTACCTTCCTAGATTCCAAAATATGCACACATTAGTCACTTTTAGACCAGAATAAAGTATGTTTGGAATAATTGGTTTGTGTCAATATATGCAACGGACACTTTTAGAAAAAATTGAGAACAAATTTATCATTATTCTAAACATCAAAAAGAAGAAAAGTTAGCATTTATTATACTTTTAAGTCTATTAATTTACTTTTAGAAATATAATCTATTGAAATCATAATTAAATGTCACATTTTCATGATTTCTGTCATTATATGTCATTAGTAATTCAATAAAAGTACATTAAAAAATGCTAACTTTTGTTCGAAATCATCAACGATATTTGAAAAAAAAGATTCGAATGATTCACTGAATTTGTTGATGCAAATGAACTTTAGCATACTGGAAAACTTGAAGCTGAGAAAATCGAGCTTTTTTTTAAAAACAAGACTAAAATTCTGATATATTACGTATTGCATCCTTTACATCACATTTATTAAAATTTTTTAAATCTTTCTTGTATCAAATATATTTGGTACTATATTAGGTAACTATATTAGGTACTATATTAGGTAACTATATTAGGTACTATATTAGGTAAACAATAATTAATTATAAATATACTAAACTTTCAAGTCTTCATTCTATTTGGTAAAAAAGCGTAAAAATGATAATACTTTATTTTATATGTATTACTTCCACTATAAAAAAAATGTTTTCTTCTGCTAGGACTACTTGTATGTTCTTCATTTACGAGTAAAGAGCACTTTCTGCAATAAATTTATTTTCAATTCTTCGGTCAGAAATTACCAGAAAGCTACCTTAAGTGAGAATACTAAAACTTATAAAGTTGGAGGCAACATTCATAAAACTCGTGCAGGCAGAGAAGTTACAAAATAATCTGAAAAATTAGAACATATTGTGCATACAATATACTTTAAAGTCCATTAGGTTAGAATTAATTAAATTGTAAATTTTGTATCTAATAAATTCATAATTATGTGAATTGTACAATGGCGACAGGTGGCGATATTTACGTTTATCTCGTATATATTACATATACGTTAAAATATAGCATATTTGCCTTAGTTTTGAGCTTAAGAAGTTCAATTATACATTATTTTGAAGAACTTTTAAAGTTTATGAGACCGTAATAGTATTTCCTTTCTAACAATTAGTGCAATAGCAACTCTAAAAGTATCATTTTTTTCAATCACTCATATATAATTGGTTTAATCGTATATTTTATATGCAAAGTTTCAAGAAATATAAAGAAAATTTATTGAGAAATCTCGAATTTTCGTCTTTGAAATCATGGAAATATCAACCAGTAATATATTACATGAAACAAAGAAACAATTATTATACGTTCTACACGTCTATTTGATACAACTCTCGATAGATAACTGAGACGAATGAGGAGAAATAAATACCTCTTTTTTCCCATCAGAAATTAATCAATAGTGGCAACAAAGTTTCGACGTCTACCTCATACCACGTGTAACTTTGTATTTTTTCTCTGATTTTTATATCGCATTGTCTGGTTTTAGTTTTGCGCTTTTATGAGAGTACGGAGAATAATAATAAATGTATGAACTACGTATTATTCGAATAATACAGTAAAAATATAATAAACCGCGGAAAATAGAGAAATATGGAGAGTTTTATAACATTAATCACCGCTACAGTAGTGCGCCAAATGCGCGAAAATAAAAGATGCATGCGTTGCATATTTGATTTTTAATGTAACAGCGATACGAGTAGCTAAACTTTTGTGGCATAGGCTTCGTGGTATAATATTATCCATTAAATGTAGACTCGTCAACTTGGCGCAGCACGCTGTCGCAGAACAATAGAACATAAACTCTATTACTTTATATAAAGGGTTCGTATATGAGTGAAAAGTTGAAGAGAGAATTTTTTTCGTATTTAAAGTTCTAAAGCTTAATATATTAATTATATTAATTCTATAAAATTACATATATATTGACGAGTACTCATCACTGCATTGTACTCCATTTACAAGATAAACGTGAACGTACAATGAAATCTAATCATAAAGTCGATTATAGACTTCTATAAGTCACAAGCGTCAATAATGTGTGTATAAAATGTGCCATCCAACATGACATATATATATCTTCTCTATATTATAAAATTATTTCACCGCTGCCACCGTGTATAAGAATCGAGGCTCTTCCTCATATTCCCGATTTTCTACGTCATTTTGGCCTATTGTTTGGAATATTTCGTCATTTTTACGTGATTTATACGGTTTTGTACGTTATTTTGCGTCACTATTATGTTATTCTACGGTTCTATACATCTACGAATCAGAACCTTCTCCATATCTCTATTTTTTACGTGATTTTGGGCTACTTTTTTTAAATTTTTGTGATTTTTACGCGATTTATACGCTTTTGTACGTTATTCTGCGTTATTTTAGGTTACTTTTGCGTTGATCTACGTTTCTTTACATCTAGAAATCCGAACCTTCTCTACATCTCCTTTTCTCTACGTGATTTTGGCAATATTTTTTTCGTGATTTTTACGTGAATTATGTGTAATTTTACGTTATTTTACGCTATTTTACGTCCCTTTTACGCTAATCTGTATTTCGTTGCATCTAGGAATAAGAACCTTCCTCATATCTCCGTTATTCTACGTGATTTTGGCCGATCTTTTGGAATTCTTCGTGATTCATGCGTTATTCTACGTTATTTTACAATATTTTACATTGTATGGCGTACTTGACGTAACTTGTACATTATTCTACATTTCTTTACATTTAGGAATCAGAACCTCCTCAGTATTTTCCTTTCTCTACGTGATTTTAGCCTATGTTTTAGATTTTTGCATGGTTTTTACGTGATTTATGCGCTATTTCACGTTATTTTACGTTTTTGCGTAATTTTACGCAATTTTTGTTCTTTACGTTATTTTACGTTATTTTACGTTATGTAACGTTATTTCACGTTACTCTTACGTTATTTTACGTTACCTTTACGTTAATCTACGTTTCTTTACATCTACGAATCAGAGCCTTCACCATATCTCCTTCTTTTTACGAATTTTGGCATTTTTTTCAAACGTTTGTAATTTATACGCGATTCATGCGTTATTCTACGTTATTTTACAATATTTTACATTGTATGGCGTACTTGACGTTACTTTTACGTTATTCTACGTTTTTTTATATCTAAGAATCAGAACCTTCTACATATCTCCCTTCTTTTTTGTTATTTGCCCTATATTATTGAATTTTTTTGTGTTTTACGGTATTTTACGATTTTTACGTTAATAACGTAATTATGTTCCGGTTACGTTATTCTACGTTACTTTACATCTAGGAATCCGAACCTTCTTCATATCTCCATTTTCTATGTTATTTTGACCACTTACTTGAAATTTCTTGTTATTTTTACGTACTTATGAGCTATTTAATATTATTTTGCGATAATTTATGTTATTCTACATTATTCTTCATCTAAGAATAGGACCTTCTTCATATCTCTCTTTCTCTACATTATTTTAGCCTACTATTTGAAATTTTTCCGTATTTTTCACGTAGTTTGTGAGCTCTTTAACGTAATTTTACGATAATTTATGTTATTCTATGTAATCTTACATCTAAGAATAGGATATTCTTCATGTCTATCTTTCTATATATTATTTCGCCTCTATTGTCATTGAGCATCTGCATAAGATACTAGCCAGGTGAGTTCTCGAAGCCAAACTCGTTAAAGTCCGACAACGACATCTAGTTCATTAATTGACATGAGTCCATGGTATTGCACTCAACGACACACTCAATGCTACACATCGCCAGGCAGAACTTCAGAATTCAGCTATATTTGTTCCGTAAATAAAGAAATTATGACATTTGATCCTAAAGCGTATTTCTTGAGAACAGCGAACTTGTTAAAGCGATAGTTTAATTTTTTATTACAGTACCATTAATACATATATAATAAAAATAAATAAGATTAATATTTTACGCATTTCAGCGAGTAATATATCAAAGTTAATTGACAAAGAATAAACGGTTATCAGAATCGTTTCACTTTTATCACTCTGGTATAATCCGCTTTTTTAGCAGGACGCTCAGCTGGTAGGACACGATTTGAATATCCAGGCATTGACTGTTAATGAATATTCATATCGCCGTTTTCAAATTCAAGATTAGTAATAGTTAATGAATATCATTAAATATAACTAAGTCTTTTGGTCAGAGTACAAGTGTCCAAGAGACTTGGACGGAAAGTGGATAAGTTACGGTGGACTCAGCCGTGTATATACAAACAGACATTTCTATAATCACCCATGGATCAATTAAGTGCTTTTCGACTTAACTCTCTAGATAAGCCGGAAGCCTAGAAAGCCCTTCTGTAAGGCAAGAACGCTGCGACTCTTTTCTTACATTATTGTATCTCTCCACCTTACTCCAGAGATCAGAATCACTCTCAATAGTGTAGCTTCCCTGGATATTACTAGTAGTAGTCTTCTACCAAAGAGTCGGGGTCTTTTGATAAGTTTCACCTTGTATCTGCTTGTAAAGTTCACTATAGTTATTTTCTCTGGACTAATCGTCAAGTAGTACGAGTCCTCAACTGTAGCCAAGGCTCATTGTACATCAGCGCCATTAGGACGTCTTTATTATACACCATCACCAGAACTATCATGACATCAATATAGGTCTGAGAACACAAGCACACACCATTGAGAGCCCTTAAAACAGCATCTATCGAAAACCTCGAACCATAGCATTGGGAACATCGTTATTCTACTCTGCTGTTGGTGAATGGTTTCCTCTGGTTAGTGAATAGTTATGGATCCTCCCTAAGATATAAAAAGTTGCATCAACTTAGATTGCGTCAAAATATTTTTGCTGCCTATAAGATGGATAATGATTGTTTACAGAATTTAACTAAGGCTTGTCCCCTTAATTTGACTTTGTTATAAAATGTACGTTTTCACTTTTATTTTATAATAAGTACGTCCAGTAAATTTTTTTTACAAATAACGATGACTGTTTCTGCAGTTCTATAATTCATTGCATATTTAAAAGGTTTTAATAAACTAATCTTGTGAAAAGTCTTGTGGATTTTTGAAGCCGAAGTAAAGTGCATTGTTATACTTTTTTTATCATAATTAGACATCAAATTCTACACTAAAAATACTATGATATTTACATAAAATTCGCAACCTTTTTAAAAAATATCCATACAGTACAAATGATTAGCATTTAATGTAAACTTCCGTTAACATCTTCAACTTTCATTCTAGCAAGAATATATTCCCGCGAAATTGCAATCAAAAAATAGCGTGAATGACAATGGAACATAACAACAAGGTCATAACGTACGACGACGTATCCCTGCGCTACAGGCGCCTGTTCCGGGTAATCAGCATCCTGCCTATCGATCAGTCCACGACCTACCATACGATGCTCTCCTACTTCTTCGCGGTTTACTTCCACCTGACAAACGCGACTTATAATACAATGTACCTGACCCATGGGTTGCGCATGATGGCGGGAAACCAGTTCGACCTCGAGTGCCTCTTCGAGTTGGTGTGCATACAGGGCATCAGCGTCCGCATCCTCATGGTCTACTGTAGACGCCACGAGTTCACCCGTCTGATGCGAATCTGCGGAGAGCTGTGGATGCTGCTGGCCGGCGAAGCAGAGCCAAGAGTGGTGAAGTCATTCGAGAGGAAGGTACGTTACCTGGCGTACGTCATCAGCTCGACGACCGTGTCGATCATGATTGGTTATTCGATCTCGGCGCGACTGATGAGACTGCCACCCGTCGAGGTTAATGGGACCGACAGGAGGGTTCTGCCGTTCAGGTTGGTACAGGTAGTTTTACATCCCAGTTTGTATATTAAATTTAATTATACAATACTTATGAGTACATAAAACAGAAGTAGTTTCATAAAATGTATTTGTAATAGACGAAATTCGAATTTAACGTATAAAAATGCCAAATTGTCGCGACAATTTGCGAATAGCTGCACGAACGAAAATTCGCATTCAGAAGGATTTTCGTGTACGTCTGTATAAGGTAATAGCAGCTAATGTGTCATGAATTTCGGTGTGCGTTTTATACTTCTGTAAAATTAATATATTTAACATTGTTGTGCTTCAAGGAGAATTGCCTATACAGAGAACCTTAACTCACACTACCATCGCAAGTAGATTGCCACGCGTAACACAACATGTTATTCCTTTATATAGTATTATGACTAGTGTCTCATTTTACCGCAGTCTGCCTATTCTTTAACGAATTTTTAATAAAAAGTCGTTCGTTTCTTTAAAATTATTTTAGTCATTTATAGCAGTTCTTAAACACAATTATATGTATATTTTTCTTAGCTATAGAATAAGTAATCAAAGAGAAAGCGACTATTAGTTTTTTATTGAGAAAGAAAAATTCTACCACACAACAGTGGCGCTAGTGAAAACGTACACCCGCTTCAGCCACGTTTTGTACGTTAACGTAGAAAACTCGAAACTATATCTGTATATATGAATAAAAATTTAAAAAAGAAAATGAACCCACTTAGGAAAAATCTCTAAAAGGAATAAAATTATAATCGATATAAACCTTTTCGAAGTCGGCGCCGAATTTCAAACTACCTTATAGAATCTTTCTTATGGATATGATTTATTTCAAACTACATTGCATTGCAAAATTCATTTTGTTAAATTAATATAGATAATTCAATACAAAAATATTATCGGAACGACCTATCGCTAGTCATCCTTGAATATGATGAGTAACACAAATGTGACTCTCTGGTAGTGTATATAAACGGTCTGACCTGGTTGTGCAAGCATCCGCTAAAGAGTTAGTGTACGTGCGCAACTAAATTTGTAACTCTGTTGTGTCAAGTATATCAGTTACGGTGGTCTGACTTTAGAAGCATTATAAATATATGTGTTTAGACCCAATCCAGTATAAGTTCTAAATCATATCCATCAGAAATATACTATAAGTCGATAATATCGATTATTATATTATTCTTTTTAGAGAAATCTTCGAAGTCGGTTCATTTCGTTTTTAAATTTGTAATTTATACTTTTTAGTTGTACTGGCAAAATTTCATTTTATTTATCCAAATCCAAAATTTTATCCAAATCAGTTCAGTAATTTCGGAGTAATTGGCGGACGAGTTACTGGAGGTGACAAAAAATCGATTTTCAAACTTAAGAGACTAGTGCCAAAATTCATAAAAACTATATAAATCAATTAAAATAATTAATTCTGACATTGTAACTTTTATAATCTTGATTTATAATAATTTCTCTAAGTATAATAATAATTGTTTTAAATACTTGTTTTCTCAGTTTTTTTGGTATTATTAAATTTCGCGATAGGTGGTTGCTACATTTCAGGCCCCTGACTTACGAAATAGCAGAGTAGCATAGCCACACCTCGGGCGATCGGTAAAGTTAAGCATTTTTATAAGCGGTTAGTACTTGACCTCGAGCAAACCCCGTGACTAATATAAATAAACCAACCAACGAACCAACCAAAGCGGATTTCATCCTAATACAAGTATTCCACACTTTACAGGCATAATCTGCGGGATGTGATTAGGTACAATAATATAAAAGTAAGAAAAAAATATCTGTGAGACATTTGCTATGCCAAAAGGCCGCATAACATACAAAAATAATTTACCTTATCAATTTCAGAAAATCGTAAAATAAAAAAAAAGGTTTTAATAAAAACGAATCAATGTATCTTTAATTTTTATTTCATTGAATCTTCATTAAGAAACGAAAGAAATGAGCCCTGTTTGGTAAGAAATGACCGTGCCATTCTCGAGACATACTGGATCAAAAAAAAATTTTAAAAACACATAACCTCAAATATCTTGAAATTTAAAGGTCGATGTGATTTGGGCTCAGAACTCGTTCAAGAGATACCGTTTTGGAAAATTTCAGATCAAATTCTGCCGATTTACTCCATAATTCACTACTGAATAAAAATCGATTGTTTTTACAAAAAGATATTTATGTCCATCTGAACGAAAATTACACTTTTTTCCCGCAAAAATGATTAGCGGGAAAAAGTGACTTCACTAGAAACTAGTCCAAATTCATTTATTTAATCAAATTCTACTAATAATCCTGATTTTCGATTGTCTTTTAATAATATTGTCTTTTAACAGTCCATTAGTCCCGCTATCCAAGTCAAAAAGTGGCCACAGTTGCATTACAGAGACTGCTATAACTTGCATATTTTGATATCCCATGGTGTGCCAATTTTTCTGTTGATACTATTTGGAAAAAATATTCGAAATAATTTTTGTTTTTAATCGATCATAAAAGATTTAGGTTATAAAAATTTCCAAAAATAGCATGTATTGAGTCAAATTTTTGACGACTGTTAAGTAGAAGAAAAATTGTTTTTGCAGATTAGGATGCAACTGATTTTCAATTCGAGTAGTATAATCAATTGCCAAAACCTTTTTTAGCATGAATAATTGAGTATTAAATATTTAATTTGCGATTTTATGAAAAAATTACATAATTCTCTTTAAAAAACCTTAAATTTGAGGCAGCCACTTTTAAATGTTGACATTAAGCACCCAGCTTGCAGGAAACTTATTTTTGTGATAAATATCAACTTTTTAGAGGCTTACTCTTGATATTTGAAAACTTTGGGGAATTTTGGACCACCCTATTGTAGATAAATCCGTCATAAATGTCTTCAAGATTATCCATGTTTTCTTTTTCTCGTAGAAATCTATAGTTAATCAAGATGACAGAGCTATTTGACGATAACGACAAGAAGAACGATGAAAACCGCGACAGTGAGGTACTCGACAAGATACACAAAGAGAACAACGAGAACAGGGACGGTGATATGCGCGACAATGCCCACAAGAAGAACGGCAACCATATATATAGATTGTTCGGGCCGGACTAGTTATTACGCGCGTATTAATTGTGGTGTTCCGCGGTTAACGCCCCCCAAAATCACGCGATGTATTCTTCCGCGGTTCGCGACTTTTCTCCGACTTTCTTCCGCGTTTCTACGTATTTAGATGTACATGAGCCGCCGGAGAAGACAGTTGATCACACCACGCGTTCTCTAGCACGCGCGATGCGTTCGACCTTTTCACAGGCATTTTAATTATTACGACACACTCGCTTTCGATCCACTCGTGTTCGCCATGAGACGGCTCAACTGTGCCGTCTTTTTTGCCACTTTATCCTCTGCATACGCTAGGTGCCAAAAGAAAGTAAGCTTAGTGTCTAGTTTGCATCCCAGATACAGAGCCTCCCTCCTCGTCAAAACCTCCGTGTCTCCCACATACATGGGGAAGATGGTCTCAATCCGTTTGCCGGTGAAGGGCACGATCTCTGTCTTAGGGGCTGCCAAGTCGAAACAGTGTTCCCCCATTCAGCGCGAGATCCTGCGCATCGCCTGGTTCAGCAGATATTGTGCTTTTTTAAAGTCCCGTGCGATGATGACAAAAGCGATATCATCAGCATAGCCTGAGTCGTAACAGGGCAGCGTTCAGAATGTTCTAAAAATCAGGGCCAAAGATCGACCCCTGTACCACGCTGGCGCTGAGATATTTCTCCCGTTGGCCTCCTTCTATTGCGTAGCGGAGGATACGATTCTTTAGGTAGTCCTGTATCACCCGCATGAGGTACTCTGGGACTCTGAACTCGTTCAACGCGTCCAAGATGTCTGGACATCTGGCCGATTTGAAGGCGTTCGTAACATCCAGTATAACGAGAAGCGCGATGTTCCTGGAAAAATGATTTTCAGTCCATGCTCTCCTTCCCAGCCGAACTACCTCTCATATAACCTCCACCGTGGATCGCCGTTTCCTGAAGCCGTACTGGTTGTCGGCTAAATCGCCGGCAGCCTGCACAGCTCCCTGTAGCCGCGGGTTGAGTAACCTCTCGTAGAGCTTCCCTGCGTGGTTCAACGTGCACAGTGGTCTGTTAGACGACGGAAGCCGGGGATCGCCTTCCTTAACTTTGCTGATCAACACGAGAAGTGCAACCTTCCAGGAAGTGCCAAAGACACCCGCCTTCAGGCACACGGTGTATATATGCAGCAATAGAGAAGGTGCTTTCACGGTGATTGAGATTTCAATATCTCAGCGAGTATCCCGTCGGACCCAGGAGCCATTCCGGTCCGCATCATTTTCGCGACAATCCCCAATTCCTCGGTGGAGAATAGGGAAATCTCACCTACTTCAGCGACTTCCTCCTGCTCTTGCCTTGGCGGATGTGTTGAGAACATAATGTCCACGATTCTTAGTTGCGCGATTTTGTCAGACAACCAATAAGCTGGGCGTTTTCCATGTCGCAATCTGTCGCATGGCATGGATGTGTTGCAGGCTCGATGAATGAGACCCTTAGTCTCCCTCATGAGAGCCTCCGCTCCGTCCCTGCTTACGATGGCGTTCATCGTCGGTAAATTTTGCTGTCCTAGCAGTACCTCGACTAGTTAGTCGGTATTCAACTTGGCCAGGTTCCATCAGGGTGCATTTCCCGCGACTCGAGCCTGCAATTGGGAGTTATTGCTCAGCTGAAAGGTGATGTATTAGTGGTCGCTTCTGTTGTAATCCACTACCTTCCAATCCGAAGCTCTACGCGTTAAATTTTCGGATGCGAAAGCACGTCCGGATTCGTCTCAATATGCCCTACCCTTCTGAATGTCGACGTGTTCCCAAGGTTGAGAACTATCAGGCCGAGTCTAGATACCATCTCCATGAGGGACTTTCCATTGCTGTCCGGCACTGGCATGCCCCACTCCAATGCTCGCTAATTAAAGTCGGTGACTACAATCTCCCCTTCTATCTCATGGATCGCGTCTTCTAGCTCGTCCAGACTCCGCCTGAACTACTCAATACGGACGTTCAGGGTAAAGTAGCAGCTCACGTAAGTTACGTCTCTGCTTCTTACCCATACAAAGCCGCGTCCGGCTCCGTGTTCATCCACTGATGGTTCGTGGGTCCTTTCCGTTACGTACCTTCCAGTAACAGTACTGCTCGCTGATTAGCAGCACATCAGCCTTCGTCTCAGATATACTCTGCTGTGCTTGGTCTACTCCAAGGTCAGTACATAAGACGCACCTCGCCTAGGTAGTCTTGCATGCTGCTCCTTTGTGACCGTCCGCGCCACATTTGTAGCAGGCCTTACTTGTGTCTGAGCCATGACAGTCGCGCGCCTAATGTTCGTAGCACCTTCTCAGTCGGCAGTTCATGTTGCCGATTTTTAGGCGGTTCTTCTCGAGGAGGAACTCTGCCTTTTCCTGGTCCATCCCTACGATGGCCACTCGCTGCTCTCTACTATTGGGTTTGGTTAGCGAAGCGCTGATCTCACCCGTTGAGACTCCTGCTTCGTCAAAGACCTTCTTGATTACCGTCTCCACTTCTTCTTTGGTGGTGAGTTGTGCAGTTGTTGTCACAGCTACTGTCACTGTTGTTGATTGCGCTGCAGCTATTGTTGTTGTGTCAGCTGCTCAGATTGTTTCTGTTGCTGCTGCTGCAGTTTCTTATCAGCAGCTTTCTCCTTCTTTGACAGGACAGTCTCAAAATCGGCGATCTCCGAGAGCCCGATCTGAGGCTTCTTGCTAATGACTGAAGACTCAGCACTATCGGAGTCCGCGCCTGGCGATCGCACCCTCTTATTTTGAGACCGCTGGCTTGAAATAGCCGCGGCTCCCGAAGTGTCTATCGCGCTGTACTCTTCGGTGTTGGTGAGCAGGCGGTCTCTCCAAGAGTCGAAGAGTTAGACGGGGTGGGTAAGCTGTGCTTGATGTCGATATTCACACCAGGCTGCCTCTCTAACCCTTTTCCCATTTTCTTGAAAAGTTCGTCCACCTGCTTCACGAACTCCTCATCTGTTCTGATTTGCGAGCGGCTGGACTGTTGTTTGCCACCCTGCGACGTGTGTGAAGGAAGCTGATCCATTACCACTATCGCTTCTGTGCATGTTTGGGGTTTATCTGCCTCCTGGTTCATCTCATTATTTTGTAGACATTTTCTTTCTTTATTGTTGGGAGCGAGTGAAATAGCTAGGAGCGGGTGAACCCTCGAATACTTTGATCCTACCCCAGTTCCCTGAGACCCAGCCTTCGTTTACCCGGTCCCAGAATACACGAACGGACCAGGGCTCGCCCGTAGCAACAGGGATTTCGATCTCCCTGCCCAATACGCACTTTCTGATTAGGGTCCTAAGCGGTCGTCTTCTGATCCCACACCGAAACTAACCGCCTTGGCTGAGCTAGACTCACATCAGCCCTTCGCCTATGTCGATAGGAACAACCGACAGGGCTCCGGGCACTCCCAGCGTGTCCCGGCGCGAGAACAAACGGGTCGGCCGGTTTTCTGTGCCTTTGCCTCACGACTAGTCGTACCACCCAAAAGAAGATGTTTGAATATGTTGTTCAGAGTAGTGAGTGTAGTAAGTGTAGCGTAATCAGTGTAATGGTAAATGTTTGTGAAGTGTGGGCCATTGTCCGCAGCAGTTTATTCAATTTATTCGTAGCTAACCAGTTATAGTGGTCACTCCCCCATGCGCAACCTGGAAATACGTCTGGTCGCCTGGCCTAGGCGCCCCTGCGTTCGCCTACGCGGCGCTATCACAGGGGCAGAATAATAATAATAATATATACAAACGTAATTTACCATTGTAATTTATATAGAATTGGATAACGAAATGATATTTTCCGGCAATGACATTATGTTGTTCTACTTTTTGCTAATTCTATTGCGTGTGTATACCAACATTTGGCATATGTTGTTATTAGATATTATTATTATTATTATTATTATTATTAATAATAAACACAACAGAATTAGCAAAAAGTAGAACAACATAATGTCATTGCCGGAAAATATCATTTCGTTATCTAATTCTATATAAATTACAATGGTAAATTACGTTTGTATATATTCCTCAACTAACTGATGTTGCAAGCTCAAACATGTTTAGCATTATATTCTTGCACTGCACGTAACTTTTGGAACTTCATATTTTTTGCCTAAATCGTTTTGAAGTCAGCAGGCAAAGATTCTGCAGCTTGTTCGCTATAAATCCAAAACCTTTCTTAACTCGGTCACAAAATTCTGGGACATGGAACAATACAACATGAACTTTAAGCGTAATTGCAATGTTCAACGCAACATAACTTTTATCAAATTCTTGCATGCTGACTTCAAACGATTTGGACAAACTATAAAATTCCAGAAAAGCATTCCCATATATATATATATATATATATATATATATATATATATATATATATATATATATATATATATATATATATATATATATATATATGGGTAATTATCAGGGAAATAGAGATCAAAAAAATTTTTTTTTATTTCTTGGGTAAAACGTTCTCCTTGGTATGTAAAATGTATATGAATTTTTTAAGATTATTTGAAACCCTTAGGTTCAACGTTGATCACGGCTAAATATGAGCATGTAACCATTTTCACATTTTTTAACAAATTTCAACCTCCATTTAATCAACAAAATGAAATGTCTTTAAAAAATAACAACAAAACATTATTAAGCAAATTTTCTAAATTTTTCATAAAAAATGGATTTAAAACCTTTAATACTTCTTTTGATTAATTACTCTCATTTTAAAACTTAAAATCCTGAAGAAAGTGTCTTGAATTACTCGAAACAATTACACCAAAAATCATGAAGATAGCTTTTTTCAGTATAAAAATCATTGCCACAGTTGCAAAATAGCAGAAGTGCAATATTGATATAATACAAAACAAACTAACATAAAATATTGTTAAAAAAATATTAAAATGCACTTTTTAGCAATAAAGTCATATTTAGCTTCAAATAACTAAACTGAATATATGGGCTTTAAAACATATATAAAAATTCGCGACTATTTTATAAGCTAAAAGGAACATTTTTTCTAAAATTATAAAAAATGTCGACGTATATTACGTTGATGTAAGGTTAATGTATATTACATATTCTTAATGTTTCCTATTTCATTATCCCATTTTTGGATTTGTTGAATATTATTCAGCTATTATAATCTGAAAAGAGTTACTTCTGAAGTTACTGATTCTAGATGGTACTGTGACGTTCAAGAGCAACCCTGGTACGAGGTTGTAACATTTGTGCAGCAAGTAGTCGTCTTGAGTTGCACTTTAAATATAACGGCGGTCGAGATCACCGGACCTTTCCTGATTATGATGGCCTGCGGTTACCTCAGGTCCATTCAGAATAGACTCCTGGCAATGGGAAAAGAAACGCCAAGTGTCAATGATTTAATGAACAATTATAATACGATTCAGTACAATGGAGATCAGGCGAATAAACTGTCAACGCGATATGTTATAGAGTGCATCAAGTTTCATCAGAAGATCCTAGAGTAAGATTCTTGAAAATTTAGACTGTCGTTTTTTTAAATATACATAATTTATATAATATTCTTTTCTCAGTTTTTGCAAGGACATAGAAAATTTTACTCGCTCTCTATTCATAGTCCAGGTCATGACTACAGTGTACAATATATCTCTCATAGGAATAAGACTTCTCGAGGTAAAAATACATTTAAGCAAATAAATTACTTCCGAAATGTAATATCTTTAAACACGTATACAGCTTGATGACAACACACTCAAGTATTTGCCTTATTTGCCTTTGCTAATCTTGACTCTGCTGCAGCTCTTCGCTTGTCAATGGGTTCCTCAACATCTACTAAACGAGGTTTGCATCTATATACAAAACTCCATGCTAGTTCTAAGTGGGCGTTCATAGTGAGGACCGTAGTTGTGACTCAGCGTTGTATAGGAATAATGTCACTATGACTGTTTCCCAAAATCATCCCTAGTGTAGTAAACCACTGTTAACTGCTTTACCAAAATACTTTCTTGCTTTACCGTACGCCATTTGGTCACATCGTTTACCAAGTTCAGTGAATCAATCACCCCAACAAAAATATTTGATAAATCCAACGTTTTAACTTCGATTACTGTCAAAATTTATTTACAGAAGTTTTTAGAGTCGATGATTACAAATCTACAGTCTAAATTATAAAATTAAAAAAGGCAGCCCTAATATGACCGGCCAACAGTAATTTATGTCGCTACTTGTGATTTCAGTGAGTGCCTCCTTCTAGTTCAGAGATAAGGTGATTTTTAATTGCTTTTATGAACGAAAATGTGCCCCCTTTTTATTCAGCGATAAGGTGATTTTTAATTCCTCTTTTAGTGACAATTCTTCTCCTTCTTATTTAGAGATACGGCAATTTTGTCTTTAATTAATTGTTTTTAGTAGGTTTAGGTAGGTTTTCAGGGTATATTGCTTCTTTTAAATTATATAAATTATTACACGACAAATATTCCACGCGTTTCTTTCATATTATTTTTACGCAAGCCGAACGCCATTTAAAAGAATTTGCGAGCCCAATGTCGCTATAAGGCGTCATATCCTTTTTTTCCGAAATGTTAAACTGTCAAGCCAACGACATAAGCACTGACAATTTGAAAAGAAAGCTCCAAGGAGGAGGTACCCGCAGAAATTTATCTCCCACGACTAATCGTAACCAAAACATAGTATAGTAGGTGTATATGTGGCAGTAGGGTGATTAAAAATTTTCAAAGTTTTGATTTTCCTTCTTGTAACCCTTTCACAAGTTGACAAATGTGAAAAAATAGCGCTCCTGCAATGTAGCCGCTGAACTTGAGATTTAAAGGTTCCTACCTCGATTTCAAAGTTTCTTAAGTGCATTTATGCATTTGTTTAAATAAATTTGGTAAGAAAATGATTTAAACTTTATAAATCATGGCAAAAAATGTTATTAACTTACCACATCACTAAAATGGAAAGTTATCCACATCCGCTTCATCAAACATTTTTTGTCTAAGTGAAGAGCTATATGCATCAAATTTTAACAAAAAACAGGCTTACCTTGAACATTTTTCAAGAACAAAAATTTCGATGATTTTTCAAACTCCAAAATTTTTTTGAATCTTTGTTCCGAATAGATTCTACATAAAAATGGGCAAATGTAAATATATCTAAATATACAAGCTGTTCCAGTCTCAATATTGTGCAATTTCTCTAGCATCTTAAATGGATTATGTCATAGTTTGCTGTAATTCATTTCCGGTAGTTTACATCATGGAAATGTGTACATCATTTTAGTTAAAAGCTGATAACAAGAATTTTAATTTGAGTGGACGAAGGATTTTTTAAGTTGTTTGGATCAAAAGTTATGTCCGTTTTAATATTATGAAAATTCTTAGGTAGTAAATTGGGGATCACGTTGTAGGACCGTATTTTATATTGTCCCAATTTACTACCTAAAATTTTTCGTAATATTAGAAACAGCATATCTTTTGATCCAAGTAACTTCAGAAATGCTGCAACTACTCTGATTGAAGGTCTTGTTATCAGCTTTTAAATAAAATTATGTACAAATCTCCATGACGTAAACTACGGGAAGCAAATTATATCAAACTATGATAAAAAACCATTTAAGATGCTAGAGAAATTGCACAATATTGAGACTGGAACAGCTTCTATATTTAGATATATTTAAGTCTACCAATTCTTATGTAGATTATATTTGGAACAAAGATTAAAAAAAATTTTGGGTTTAAAAAATCATCGAAAATTAGAGTGTTGAAAAATGTTCAAGAAAAGCCTGTTTTTTGTTAAAATTTGATGCAACGGCTCATCGCTTAGAAGAAAAACATTTTTGATAAAGCGGATGTGGATGACTTTCCATGTTAGTGATATGGTAAGTTACTAAAATTTTTTGCCATTATTTATTAAGTTTAAATCATTTTCTTACCAAATTTATTTATAAAGGTGCATAAATGAACGTAAGAAACTTTAAAATTGAACTTTGAAAACTTTAAAATCGAACTTTGAAAACTTTAAATTTCAACGTCCAGCGGCTACATTGTAGGACAGTTATTTTTTTCGCCTTGTGATAAAGATACGTTTTTGATTTTCTCTTATAATTTTAGCATTTAGTGTTAAAATAATGAGAATATGTATTTTAATAGCCTGCAATTATGTGAGAAAGTAAACATGAATCTTAGTTCGTTGTTTTTAAATTAAAAAATAGAAACACTTTCGACGTGTTTGAAATGATTTTGGTCTTGCTTAAACATTTCAGAATAGGTATCTATAAATATTTTCGATACTCCATTTTGTCAATAAATGTATTAAATTCTAGGATATTTAAAAGGAACAGTACCGTCAGTCTGCAATTTATTTGAAGTATTTCTTTGTAGCATACTGCTCCGTAAATGATACTTACTCGTGGCAAAGTGAGCCTTGGTTAATATAACCTTTTAATATATATTGTTAAGTAGAAAAAATTGTTTCTGTTATAAAAGTAATTTTTTATTGTGTTAGCATTTTGAGTTTTTAAATTTTATGAATTTATTAATCAGAGTTAAATAAAAACCGTATTTTTTAATTTATCTATAATTTTCATTGAATATTTTTGATCATATACCTATTTGAAACAAAATTAATTTTATCTAATTTTTACGACTTAATTACTAAAAGCTTACTGTACCCTGAGCTCGAGATAAAGTGAGCCCAAATGACTTTTTTGTTATGTACATTTTTTTCTTTTAAAAATGTTAACACTCAAAGGTATTATAAATGAAAGTCTAAAGTGTAGTTTAATTTACAATGCATTTACTTTATGCATATTCTTCATTTCTATCACTATACTTTTGAAGGCTCACTTTGCCCCAGTCATCCCCAGTCGACACCTTTTTTATCAATCATTTTAAGACCCACAGTGACAAGCAATGCTAAATTCTCATTGGGTGGACGAAAGTTGGAACTACAATAATAATAGTTAAGTTCTTTGCAAGATCGGGGAACGCGACAATTTTTCACTTTTCAAAATATTTGAGGTATTTAACCGAAATATCTTAAAAACTCTTTTCCGTAGTCAGAAAAATATTATACAGTCATTTTTTCCTAAAAATATATCAAGATATTGCACTGTTTAATAAAATTATTATTTTGCTTAACTCTGCAATGCACAGTTTCATAATTATTAGTTCCAACTTTCGCCACCTCATGGGAATTAAGCATTGGTTTTGGGTGCTAACTCTTCTGTGATTTAAGCGAAAGATTAATATAGTAAGTGTACGTATCATCGCGGGTATACGTATTATCGTGGTTTTTTTTCTTTGCATAATTAAAATATGAAAACGTGTATTTTATGCTCCAAAAAGATTATATAATGAGATAAAGACATATTCTATCGAATTGAAAAAAATAAAAATATCTTTCTTTCAATTAGATATTTGTAATATGTATTTGAAATTCAATGATTCAAAAACGGTGTGAAATCGTCCATTTAACTTCCATTCTTGCTACCAAAGTGCTTTTATTCAAATGCTTCTGGAATTCGCTAATTTATGTAAATTGGACAGATAAACCCTTTTTTGTTATTTATAGACCTTATGTTATTATATTCAATGTAAAAAGAAATACTTCATGCCTGTTTATTTAAATAAATAATCCCACGGCATTGCGTACGCTTAAATCGTGGAAGCGCTCATTTACCGTGGTACGAATTCGTCGAGCAGGGTACGTATTATCGTGGCGGTAGCCAGCGAGGAGGAGACTTAACCTCATTTCTAACCTCTATCTCTTTTCAACTTCATTCGGAGAGTTTATTTACAAGGTGATTTTCAAAACAGAAATATACTAACTATCTTGTAGAAATCGTGTACAGAAAATTACAACAAAATTTACCTATGGAAAAGGAAATTTAATAATAACAGTTGATGCGATTAAACAAGGACATATATAAAACATATGACATATTTATAACTGCAGCTAGGTAGTAGGGAGTCAACAACCAGTAATGACCATGTTAAAGGGAAGTGTGTAAATAAAAGACTTGAGTATCATATATTTTCCGAAAAATTATATATATATTAAGTTTTAATTTATGTTTAAAGTTGTTAACTTGTGACTAGATTAACCTACTAGAATTACTGTGATAATTTTATTTTTCATTCTTAATATTTAATACTTAACAATAATATATGTTATCATCATTGATAATATTAATAAACATTAAGAAAGTTGATCGTCATAAATAATTTTTCTAATGGAATACATAAATAATTCCTTTCCTAAAAGGAATTCCTTTTCATCCTATTTATGATTAAATTCCACACCGCGATAATACGTACACGATAATATGTACATGGTGGTTGTCCGTCCGCAATAATACGCACAAAATGCTACTTTTTCAATTTTGCGATATTTTAGCATGTTCCATTAGGTTATAACGTTAACTAATTTTGTTACGCATTAAAGACAGCATATACTTTTTTAAAAACCTGCCATAAACTGTTATTTCATTAAAAGTGAAAAGAAATCGCATAAAGAAAGTCCAAACATGCTTGACACCGCGATAATATGTACAATTACACTCATTCAACTGTTAATAATTATTGAACTCATTAACACTATTATGGATGTTCGCGATAGAGCAATGCGATTCTCAACGCTGCATACAGCGCGACTCTAATGCACCCGGAGTTCGAGCCCGAAGCGAATCGCGCCCTATTCTTCATGATGGTGAGAGCCAAGTATCCGGTGCAGTTGACCGCCGTCGGAATCGTCAATCTGTCACTGGAGACTTTCAAAAACGTACGTATAACATATATCATTGGAAAATTTATAATTATACTTTTATATATTCTTACGGAAAAAATTCTCGAAGTTAATTCGCTAATTAACAAACATAATTAAATGTCAATATTCATTTTCACTCACAAAATTAACTTCATTTTTAAGGAATTGGTATTTCATAGTACATATCTTGATCTATGTTTCAAAAATTGATTTCGAATGACCTGAACAGCTGAAACCATGGTCGCCAAGGAGAAACTTATTTTAGGCTTTTACGGAAAATTGTTATAACTTCTTTAATTTACAATATTTCTTCACGAAAAGTTCTTTAAATATTCTTTTAACGTATATCAATGAATGTACAAAAGTTTCAACTGTATACACTATATAGTTTTTGATACAACAATCATACAATTTTATGGTGATCAAAAAAAATAACATGGCTTCAGCGACTTTTTATAAAAAATATTGTCGTAGTTGAAACTTTCCAAAAATATTCTTCGAATATTAAACTTTCGATATATGTAAAGAAAATCTGGGGTCAACGAAAAGTGCTTATGCGCATGTACACTGAGAGAGCTAAGTCAACAAATTAGCGCTTTTTTTACGTAATAACAATAATTTTTTGTTATAAACATAGTTTTTATTGCGTAGAATAAAATCTAAATAAGATAATTGGAGTAAAATTAATAACAAAAATGAAACCTACCATAGGCCCCGTCGCTTGATCTGGTGCCTACTGATAAAGTCATCATAACTGATATTTTAGTGTAATTTTGAGTATTACTTGAGTGTTATTTTTACTGTAAGTATATTCGAGTGTATTTTCCGCAAGATTATATAAGTACCCTTTGAAGAGTATTCCTACATATGCAATAAAGGCAACTTCTTATTTTTTTTTGCAGATGTTAACGAGTGCATTTTCATTTTTTACCCTTTTAAGGAGTATTAACAACTAAGTTGATTATAATTAGAAAATAATTTTAAAGAAATAGATAAATAAATTTTAAAGACTACGGGGCGGTCGATGGCGCAAGTGGTAAACGCGTACCGCTTAAGACGATGGCCGCTCAAGGGGCGAATATTCGAATCCTCGTCAGTTCCAATTTTTCGGGGTCATTTAAAGGGGATCTCTACCATTATTGAACCAAAAAATCGATTTTTTTTATTTCTTTTTTCGATTCTTCAAACCTTTGTTAAGGGGGGAATCGCACACACACACCAAAAAAGGAGGGAATTTTCATTGATTGTTTTACATAGGAAGAATTTATTTAAATTTAATGTAACTTTTACTAGGTATTAATATATACTAGGAATTGAAGACGCGATGCACGCGTCACAATTTCATCTGTTGACGATATCGATATTAATATGAATTACAGAAAATAGATATTAAATTCCATTTTGTATATAAAATCATTTATAAGTATTATTTATAATATAAAGAATATAATTGGTAATGTTATTATATACTTTTCACTTAGGTATCAAACATGTATATTTACATAAAAATAAGATGATGATACCACGACAAAAGATGTAAATAAAAGAATAAAGAATCCCTTATAGAAAACGTCAGATGAGTTCTGAATAAAAGATCGAGTAAAAAATACCTTAAATTTTAACAAATTTGTATGCACATATAGTCATTACTGCAAATGTGTTTGTGAATAAAATTACTATTGTGCATGCCTATGTGCATGCAATTACCACTGCGCCTGCGTGCACGAAGTCACTACTGCGCATACCTCTGCATACCCAATAACTTCCGCGCACGCTTGTGTGCTCACAGTTAGTAATGTACATACTTAAGTGCACATGAGCACAACCGCAATTCTGTACGCTCCCTCTTTCATCCCCTTTTACTACACTCAACCCAGTCATATTTTCTTCATTCTTTTACGCTACCAGGTCTCTCTGACCAATTCACTTCATTCGTCGATGCACTACTTCATAGAAAACGGAGAGTTAATTCTGCGTCTCACTTTTAGCGATTACAATCATTATTTTACTAAGAGAAAATATTCCTTCATGTCACCCACCCTCTCTCCACTTTTCGTATCGATCCTAATTTTGTCCCCTTATAGTACCCCACCCATCCATCATCTTCACACTAATCCTCTTAGCACCATGTTAAAGTAATAACACGTTTAATTTAGCATTGCGGGGCCTATATCATTATTTTCATTATTTTATTTTTAAAAATACCCCCTCCACGTTCCACATACGCCACGCCCACTTTTAATTACTACCTATCCTAATTTTATCCCATTATGCTATCGTACCCTTCCACTATCTAGCTATTGATCCTAACCCTATTGATTAGCGTTAATAATATTTTATATCATTATTTTAATTATTTTGTTTATGAAAAAATACCCCGTCCACGTCACCCATACCCTCCTTCGCATTTCCTACCTCAACTAATTTTGTCCCCTTGTGCTACCTCACCCATCCATCATATCCACACTAATCCTCTTAGCGCCATATTAAAGTAATAACACGTGTAATTTAGCATTGCGAGGCCTATATCATTATTTTCATTATTTTATTAAGAAAAAATACCTCTTCTACGTTCCCCATACGCTCCGCCCACTTTTAGTTACTACCTATCCTAACTATTTTATAATATGTACATTTATACATAGGTCATACGCAGCGACTTTGACGTTGAGTCCTTCAATCGGCGGGAAACCTAGCATATGTTAAGATGGTCTGAAACCAAAAAATAAGACAAAATAATTTACTTTTAGTATGAATATACGTACCGGATGAACTACGTATTGCAATATAAATAAATAAATAAATATATAATAAATAAAGAATCAAATTAGTACATTATGATACGTGTGACCTAAGTAGTCCTTTACAGCACGGCGTGTATTAGCTAAATGCCGTGCTATGAAGGACGACTTATGACACGAATATCGTATACTATTTTATAGCACTGCCTGCCCTAAGTCCGCTGTCACGCCTATCCGTGCCCTAAGAAGTCCATTGTCGCACCGTGCAGTAGCGAGGGCAATAAGCACGGTGCATTAATGGACTACTTATGTCACGGATAGTCGTGACAGAAGTGCGAACTTAAGTCACGCAGTGCTATACAAATTTTTTTGGGACTTAGAAAAAATTATACGATTTTAGCAAAAAAAAATCAGCTTTCATTTTGCAATAAAATAATTATAATATTATAATTTTTTCAATATTCATGGTTTATCTGGCGAAGAATGTAATTTTGTATAAGTACATTCCCAAATTGATTAATTGGTTGAAAATTTGTCGAGTTATCTTTCTCGCCAATTTGAAAAAAGTCGTTTCGAGAAAAATGCTTTTAAAGTTCTCGGTTGAAGTTTATGTATTCGGAACACACTCAGTGATCTTGCCTATAGCTTCATTTAGACGTCAAATATTGAGCTATGACTTTGGGAATATGTTTTCTACATGTATTTTCTACAGGTATGCACTAAATCAATAAACAGAATGATTTTTTTGACCATCTATATGCGATTCCCCGGTTAACACAGAAACGCATCGCATTTTTTATTTTCATCAATTTTTTAGTTGGAAAATGACATTTTAAAGTATGATTATACATTAACCCTATGAGACCTAAGTGATTACCAAGTTGAAAAATATATTTTTTTTTAATTTAGTTATGTTAAGAATGATGTCAAAGTGTAAAATCTACTTTTAAAATTAGAAAAAACTTAGATTATATATGAGTATTAACCGTTTAAACTAAAAATACTAATTGGTAATATTACCTTTAAATTCGATGTAGTCAAACAATTAATGCAGTAATACCATAGCTATGGAGCTAATTATCATATTCCCGTTAATTATTAGACAAATAAAACATTATTAGTTTGATTCTTACAGCAAAAACTGTAACTCATACGCATTGCTTTGGCGACCGTTGTCGTTTTATTCAAAGTCGTCCTCATTATTCTGATACTAATAGCAAGTTTATACATTTTGTATGTATCTAAGGGCGACAACGACGTCTTCTAGGTTCAATTATATTAATTATTCCGGCGGAGAGCCTACTTTACCAGCTATGATATTTTTTAGAAAGGTTTACACGCTAGGCCTTAAAGGGTTAAGGTAAATGTACTTTGTTTAAGGGGGCAGGCCTGGGTTTACCCCAAAAGAACATGTTTTTATTAGAGTACAGAAAATTTTTTATATTTAAAAGAAATCAGTCTGAAAATGTTTATGCTATCAATACACATTAATATTTTAAAGTTTACCATTGTAAAACCTCAAAATCTTGATCCTACACGCCACAATAAATCATTATTTTCAATACCATATTGATTAAAGGAACTTTGATCTTCACCCGATTCTACGTGACATGATGATCGAAAATTTATTTTACGACGGATATTTGACTTCTTTTGACGTGTATTACAAAATGAGCGGAGCACTTTTTCGTTAAATTTGTTTTATTATTCTTTTATTATATTTAATTAATTTATTTTTTTAATTTATTAAACAAATTTTTCAAAAAGTTGTTAGGATCTCAAAATGAGGTTCTAAAAGATAGTAAACAAAAATTTACGAAAATGTGTTCCGCTCATTTTGTCGTACATATATCAAAACGGGTCAAATAACCGACAAAAAAGAAATTGCGTTCATGTCACCTAAAATTGTGTGAGGAACAAAGTTCCTTTAAAAAATATGGTATTGAAAACAGTCATTTATTGTGACGTGCTGGGTCAAGATTCTGAGGTCTTACAACGGTAAAATTCAAGATATTATTAAGTATTGACAGGATAACACATTTCAGAATGATTGCTCTAGTACATAAAAAGTTTTCTGAACATCTAAAAAAAGATTTTTTTTTGGGTTTAACCCAGACCTACTCCCTTAAGGAGTTATACGCAATTAGGATTTTAAAAAAATCGATTTTTTTTCATTCATTTTCGTAATGTACATATTTTCAAGTATTTAAATAAAAATTTTCATGTCGATCCGATGAATATTCTCGAAGTTGCGCACTTATTTCCAAAGACGCCTCTATGCATTTGATAGTAGGCGGAGCAGAGGTTCGAGCGTTTTTCTCAAAACTATGTTTTTCAAGTCAGTGTGGACGATTTCTCGAAAGCGTCTGAACCGATCGATCTCAATTTTTTACGATAGCTTTAGAACTATATTTTCTAATTCATAATCGAAGGTTTTTTCCCGATAAATATTGTTCACTTTATAAACAATTAAAGATTAAAATTTGCATGAAAAATCGAAATCTTATTTTGAGAAGCCGCCATTTTGTTGAAATGCATTCTTTTGCTTATTCCTTCAATTAAAGACAGCATATTAACTAATTATTTACTGTTTTTGATTTCACACGATCCACTCCAGAGATATCGTGCACACCGCAAGACGCCTTTTTTAAGTACTCCCGGAGATCAGCTGTAGCAGCTATAAAAATTATTATTTTTATAAATAAAAAATATAAAAACAAACTTAAATAACACTTGAATATGTGTAAAAATTTTTGCAATAATAAATGCAAATGTTTTTGCACAAAAATTAACCCCTTAACAAAAACAGCTTTTTCTGTAATTTTTGTTTTTCTTTATTCAAAACATTACAGCTGTATTATCAAATAGCTTTTGTCGAAACTTTTTGAAATTAATATGACATATTCGATTTAGCGTTATGAAGAAATTTGTGCATCGCCAAGGTACTGTATATTGATCTAGATCAAATTAAGAATAATTATTTATGAAAAAAGCTATAAACTACGTAAAAACACTGCTTTATTGAAATATAATGATCGCATTTTGAATTATGATTACTTTTATTCAATTTTGGTGAGAATGCACAAATATTTTAAAAATAATATAAAAAGTAAGTAGGAATTTTTCTAGACTGTATAACAAATTCTGTGTGCACTAGGAACTTTTGGCAATTTATCTCATTTTGACTAAAAATATCATGAATTATAAATACGGTAAAGTACGGAGAAGTTTTTCAAAAAACTTTCATTTTGGGTCATATATATAAAAATTTTAAAAATCCATAAGCAAGGGGCAAATTTTATAATAAATGGTAGGGATCCTTCTTAAAGAAAATGTTTTTTCGGATTTTTCAATGACAGAGATCGGACCTGCAACCCGCTAACTTTATAAGGGCAGTAGATATGCTCATCAAGAGATTCAAATTCTTTAATTTATTAATTAAATAATTTGAACCTCTTGATGAGCACCTCACGCTTTTAATTTTTGAAATATAGTAATGTAATCGCGAAAATACGCTATACATACGTAAGGCATTTGAAGCTTTTGATGAGCTTTTACGCTTCTACTTTTTCTAATATGGTAATATAATCGTGAAAACACTCCTATACAGTATACATTTTAAAAAAACGTAGTCTTTAAAATTTTTTTATTTATTTAATTTTGTACTTCTTAGTCATTAAATTGTTAAAACAAAATTTCTTGCAACATCTCAGTTATACACACATACTAATACACATACAAACATATTATACATTATACACAAATACACAAACGCAGTATTTAGTAAATATGAATCATCTTGATACACGCAAAAAGTATATATACACTGAAAGAAATTTGGTCCAGAAATAGTTCCGGACTCTATAGAGTTCAATAACATTATACTTTCATAAATTAACCTTAGAGTTATAATGTTTCCAAATTAGTATTGTCAAAGTTCAGAGACGTCTGGAATGCAAACATTTTAAGCATCAGTTAACTGTACTACCGATTTGGTAGCATGAGGATTCAACGTAGCGGCGAATCCTTTGAACTTCACCCAATGAAATTCAAAGTACAATCGCATTTTGAATGCGTATTTGTGTGGGTACACGTTGTCGCGCAAAGGGTTCGCCGCTACATTGAATCATTATGCTGCCAGATCCGTAGTACAGTAAACTTTCGTTAAAATATTTTCATTCGAGACGTCATTGAACTTTGATAACACTATTTCGGAAACATTATAACTCTAAGATTAATTATGAAAGTACAATGTTATTGAACTTTATAGAGTCCAGAACTATTGAAACTTTTTCTGGACCAAATTTATTTCCTTAATATACCCATAAAAATAAATAATGTTAAATTTCTGGGTCCATATGATGTGTAACAAATTTTTTTTTCATGTTATTGTATAGTAATTGAGAATACATACATGTGCAAAATTTAAAAACCTAAAGGTGTTGGAAATGCCTAAAAATCGATCGCACGATTTGACGCAGAAAACAAAGCAAGTTAAATAAAATCGTAAAACTATCCAAAAGTCCAGACAGGAGCGATGTACATAAAATGAACAGCAATATTGGAGGAATCCAATAACAATGTAACAACAGCCTATTGGCATTCCGAGAGCACTGTTCAGAGTCTGTAATTGGACTTCTTCTGACTAACGAAGATATGAAGAATTTGATAATTGCGAGAAGAGTACTAAATTCAATCTGGTATTGTATTGATCAATAGGGTGCGGTTTCTTGATTGTATAGTGCTGTCATCAAGCGAAGAGTATTGTCAGATGGATTTTTCAGAACTCTTGAGAGTGTTAAGACTCCGTAGCTGTATACGTGCAAGGAGCAGCCTCAGTGATCGTCGTTGTAACTGCATTTTTATTATTCTGAATAAACGTTTGGTTGTGCAATTAAAAATAATGTATTCTTAGTTTAGATATTCTTGGAATGATCCTAAACTGATCATCGAATAGTTCATTAGCCATTTAAGGTAAGGTTACAGTAATTTTTTTATAAAAAAAATGAAAAAAACAATTTTTTTTGAAAAACAATTTTTATACATCTGTAATCCAATGTTATTTTGACAAAATTGTTTTTTTCAAAATCCATATTTTTATTATTTAAAAGTGTCGTTGAACGAAGCTTTTTACGGATCTGGAAGTAACATACAGGAGAATTCTTAGAGGTATTCGGATGAAAAGTTAGCTTAAATGATTGTAAAATTCATACTTAAAATATGATTTATCTAATTTGTTTACTAAAAAAATGGACAATTCAGTAGATTTTTGTTAACTTTTCGAATATTATTTTTTTTTATTAAAACAAGTAATATTTAGATAAAAACTAAAGCTAGCTTTTTTTATATTTGGCTAGCAAAGTAAAAAAATGAAAAATATAAAGTTCAAATATTATTTTTATCCGCGTCTTTTTCCTTCCATCTGTCGGAAATTTTCGAAAAACTATAAGTTTTAATTGTAGATATACTATAGAAGGTGTATGCAAAATTTTAGTTCATGATTTTTAATAGAAAATTTTCAAGACGTGTTTTTGTTATGGACGCACGGCGGACATTAACGCGTGTTTTGATTCCGCAGGCGCTGCCATTCGTGTCTATTCAAGGCGTTGTAGTGCTTATATATTATATAATTTTGGCGATTTCCTACTCTATTTCTATGCAAAATATATAAATTTTGATCGTTATTATCTCATAAACAAATGCGGTAAAGCCTCCTACAATTTTAACAGGGTTTAGCTTATATAACTAAAACAATGTTATACTGTAATATAAAAAATTATTCCATATTTTTCTTTAGTCACCAACCTCCTTAAATATAAAAAGTTTTTGAACAAAATTTTTTTGGGTTTAACACACAGGCCTGCTCTCTTAAGAGTATGGGATACAATAAATCTAACTATTTCTATAATCACCTATATATAATTACATATAGTTGTATAAGATTTAAATATAATTATATGTAGTTACACATGATCTCATATAATAGTACATTTCGACACGGGTAGGGAAGTAGATTATTTGTAGGTAAACAATCTACTTATGCAATTACAATCAATCAACAATCAAAGCTAACATTTTTCACAACATAACGTACAAGAACATGTTTCATCGTATTATATTAGAGTGATCAACAATTATTAGTTGCAAAATCGAACTATCCGTCCATAAAATGCATACAAATTCATTTTTATTCTATGCAAAAGTTTTTCGTTTTTTACTGAGGACTGTTGCGTTTATTTAACAGCTTTGCTTTAAAACGCTTGTACGAGTAGTAGTAACTTCAGTCATAATTTTACCTCTTTCGTAAAGTTTGTTTGCTTTTTGTTAGATAAATTATTTTTATTACGTCCACTTATTAATAATGAATGAAGCATTATTGAAGCAATTTTTTTCGAAACGAACAAAGTCCACATCAAGAAATAAATTCTAAAAAATAGTTTCCATGTCTTTTTAAAATGTATAATATCTGATGACTTTAAAATACATGTAAAAATAGAACGTGAATCTGTGGTAAAAAGAAGTTAAAATTACTTTAAAAATAAATCTGTTACAAGATTCTTTCCAATATTGATTCACTATATCAATAATACGTTCAATTTCTTTACATATAATCCCCGTTAGTAAAATCTTCCGTTGATATATTTCTTATTTACTTTATATTTTTACATTTAGAAGCTTCTTATTTACGTAACAATTATCATTCGCTTTCGTCTAAAAATCCGAATCTGCTTTATATTCCTTAAAGTTTTTTAATTACGAGAACGCGAAACGTAAGGTTATCAAGTGTTACTCTCGCAACGCCAGGCTGTATTTATCAAACGTGATTGAAAACCTTGTTCTCAAGTAGGCTCTGCGACCAACGTTCATTCTGAACGAGAGACAAGGAAACTTCCTATGGCAAAAGTTCGATCTCCGACTAGATGTTCGTTCGCGCTTGCTCTTCGAATTTCTAGCGAAACTCCTTTGATGCGAAGATGTTGGGTATCTGGAGAAAATTCTGTAATATCTGTAACAATAGAATTTAGTTATTATTTTCTTAACCAATATGTAATAAATATACATGACAATATAACGTAATTTTGCCGTGCACCAGTTGCAGGTATACATTTATGGAACGAAATCACGTGAACATCGATAAGAAGAATGTTAAAAAACGGCGTTATTTTGACCAACATTATAATTTTGGAAACATGATAATCTCACATTCTGCTGCCAATTCATTGGCACATAGCTGCCTCAAACTTAATTAATTGATCTAATACGAAATTCTTTGTTCTCATAAGTTAGTTATCTCTCGTTTGTTTGGCCTGTAGCTGTTTCCGCGCTAGGTTATACTGCCTACGCAAGTTTATAAAGAGGCGTCGAAAATTTTGCTGAGCGCTCGCGACTATGGGAAATGTGCGTCGAGAAGTTTCTAACATGTATTTAGCAAACTTTTATAAAAAAAATTACCATGTATAAAATTAAATACCCAAGAAATAGGCAATATAAAATTAATAAAGATAATATATCCTCAAATACCTTAAAAAATAAAAGATTTTATATTCTGGCCAAAGAGATCAGACAAGACTACCAAGAGATACTGGAAACATTATACATCTTCATTTTTTTATAAAGATTTTCCATCATGTCTCCAAAATATCGCCGTTTAAAAAAGAATGATCTTTTCGTGTATATCAAAAGAAGGAAAATGACTTATAAAAAATTTCGTAAAAAAAACGAGTCGATGAATCTTAAAAATTCTGTTTAATTATGAATCCCCATTAAGAGATGAAAAAAATGAGCCTTAGTTGACAAGCAATGACCGAGCTATTTAAGAGATATAAGCAATAACACAAAGTTTGAAAAAGAAACATAACCTCAAAGATCATGAAAAATAAAAGCTCTCATGATCTGGACAAAGAACTTAGCCAAAAGATCGTTAAAAGCTACCTTTCTAAAAATTTTCAAAAAGAATAATGCCATTTTACTCAATTTATTACACACATACACACCCATGCATACACACACGCACACACTCACACGCAGACACACTAACGTCTACCGGAAATCCATTTGGATATAATTGTACTTCAACTGTATTTGGTGGAAATCCTAGTTGATTTATGACTAAATTTTCAGCTAGATTTCAGGCTTATTCCACGTAGATTGTCGCGTAGATATTTGTGAGAACGAGATGGACTTCCATCTAGGAGAATCCACGTATGTTTTTCAACTACATTTTCTGCTATATTTCCTTAAAAACCGCTTTTTAATCTAAAACTAAAACCAGTACCTATAGGTTCTACAAGGTCAAAAAATATTACGACGTGAATAAAGTAACTTTCTTAGAAAGTCAGCAGTAAATCTAGCAGACGGAAAATACACAGCCGATAATCCATTCATTTAATCTGACTAAGAACCCAGCACTCACAAATCCATCTGGATCAATCTTGAAATACAGCTGGAAATTCAGCTGATAAACACATTAGATTCTAACCAAATGCAGCTGAAATCCAATCAAATCCACACGGACTTCCGCTGAATCTCCAGTGAAATGTCGCGCGAGAAGCCCCTCAGGCGTGGATTCTCGCTTTCTTATTTTCTGTGTTTTCGTGTAGGAGATGTGATTGGAAGGGTTAAAATAAAAGAAATCGATTAAGCAAGAAAAATACGAGTTTAATCGCTCAAACCGAGAGGGGAAAGCCGTGCGGTATAAAACCCCTCTCGTTGTATATACAAGCTGCGGGATTGAACGATAAACTGTGAGTCGTTTGCCTGTGTGTACGTGTGCGGTGTATTCGAAAGATCCATCCGAATCTCTGGTCTCGTGTTCGTGAGTGATAGCGATCACTTATCGAATGGGCTAGACTGTGGCCTTAGTTCCACAGCATAGTCCCTCGTTCGATTCGCGCGCGGACGCGATGGTAAACCGGTCGCGACCCGTACCCGAGTTCCCGTCACCAAGCGTAGAGAAAGATAGAGAAAGAGACAGATATACACACAAAGAGAGAGAGGGATAGAGCACTACACCCACTACTTTTAACAACGATGATGTCTGCGGATTATCGGAAGAACGTTCGGTTTTCGTGACAATGATCTGATGTCAGCGTATTCACTCAAGAGCGGGCGTGGCGATGTCGTTCGCTTGGCTGCTCAAAAGCGACTGCCCGCGTGTTCGACTAGCGGCGCGCGACACGAGGCCAGCGGCGCCGCCAGCGCCAACAGCGAGTCACGACGTTCGATTGCTCTCCATCCAGCCGGGAGAAGGCGCCACGTGCTCTACGTCGATTCTGACGGGCCCGCTCGACACCGTCGCCCTTCGTGAAGCTAAGCCCGGAGTTTCGACGGAACATCCAGCATGATCTTTTCTACGGAAATTCTTTTCAACAAGACTACCAGTCCACCTCACATGTACCTTGAGCCTGCTCGCGGTGCACATGGGCTCGCTGAGGAACTAATACTCGTCGCGGGTCTTGTCCCGGTACTCGGCGTACTTATCGGATTCGGCGCCTAAGGTCGCCATGTCCAGGTCGAGCAGATAGTGGGCATCCTCGCCGCCATAGGTTCCGTCAACCTTGTGGGCCTCGGTGCTGTGCGTCGTCGCGGCCCTCAGCAGCGCCTGCGTCTTCGACAGCAGCTCCGGGTCCTGGAACAATATTATTTTTTATTTACAAAAGTATTGCTGTCCTTGGAGTAGTTACATTTACAGTATATGATTTTAATATTACAAACTTTTGTTACTTAAAAATAGATATCCTTAAGTTATTGTAGTTTAAGATTTCTATTGTTATATATTTTAGGGTTTAATATCAAAATCGATCAATTGGTGACCTGTCACCAAAATTTAATCACCGCCTAATATTCAAAATCGCTCTGTTTACTTCCAATCGTCCAATTTGACAACACTGTTAATCTGGTCCTATAGTAATTATTTTATTTTCTGCTACTTTGTTACAGTACTTACTGTACATTTTTAGAACAGAAAATTATTTTATATTGGCAATATTCGCAATAAAAACAATTTTAAGGAACGTAATAATTAGAAATTCTCATTTTTCCTCCGACCTTTATTGCATACAATTCAGCGTGTTTCTACGTTAACCAAATTCAAACCCGTGTCTAAATCTCCTCTATACTATTCAGACAATCTTCAGAAAACATAAAAAATTATTAGAAAAAAATTTTAATCGGTGTTCTGCGATAGAAAAGAAATCATCAGAAAAGTATTTCTTTTTTTTTACGAAAGTGAGGTTTTATCCAATTATGGTTTTTCAATGTTCAGAAATTCTTATGCGCATAGGATTACGATGAATTAATCTGAAACTTTAAGGATATCTTATTAAACTTATTCACATTACAACCATAAACTCCGAATTTAAAAAAAAATTATAAAGAAAATGTTGCCCATAATAGAGTTAAAAATTGTGGTTTTATTAGATTATATTTACAATGAATATTCAATATAATTTTATTTTTCTCTATAATTGTGTTTTTAAAAATTTAAAGTTCACAGTTCTGTGTGGTATAGGTGTTAAATATTACATAATTCTTTTCAAATACTATATACTTGCATTCCCATGCGCAAGGACAGTTTTGAAAAAACATTAATTTTCATTGGAAATTGCTAGTTTTTCCTACATAACTATTGGTAAAATGTCTAAAAAGTTATGAAAATTTACAAATACTTTCTTTTTCGGTAAGAAATATAACCACCAATTAAAAAAATGTATCATGTAACTAACAAATTTTTCAAAAATTACTATCGAACCATCTTAAGTGGGTTGAGTGAAAATTTAATTTTTAAGTAAGAGAATATAGTGTTTGAATTCTCTGAGCTTATGTACTCTGTTTCATTCTTTCAACAGTCATAAAGTACATTCAATAAGTGGATTTTGCTTCAGAACCTACTAAATCGGTGCTTTTTTATAGTTTTAAAACTTGCTGAATATTTCGTAATTTTAACTAATTTGTAGAGTTTAACCCGGACTTATCCTTAAAGGGATACCAAAGTCACTTCAAATTTCAAATCTTATAATTAGTCTTTAAATCTTATTTATTGGTATATTAATCGAATTATTAATCTTGCGATTAGTAATTATTTGTACTTAAAAATATAATACATTATCTAAAATATTGGTATCATTGTCCGTTCTTGTATAATTATACATCATTAGAATACAACGTTTCAAGCAAATACGAAGTCTCGAGAGTCCTTAGCCTGAAGATTTCATTTAGTGTATATTATTATATAATGCTGTTGTATTTTTCTTTGCTTTAAGGGGACAGGTTTGGGTTAAACCCAAAAAAAGACTTTTTGTCTACAAGTTCAGAAAACTTTTTATGTGTAAAAGCACAAAAATATCTTAAATTTTACCGTTGTTAAACTTCAGAATCTTGATCCAACATGTCACAATAAATCACTGCTTTCAATACCATATTTATTAAAGGAACTTTGATCCTTACACGATTCAAGGTGACATGGTGAACGATATTTCTTTTTTCAACGGTTATTCGATTCCTTTTGAAATGTATTACAATAAGAGCGGAGCACTTTTTCGTTAAAATTTTTTTATTACTTTTTTTCTGAAGTTTAATCAATTTTTAAAAAAATATTATAATTTTTTTTAAAGAAATTGATTGGATTTCCAAAAATAAATAATAAAAAAATTTTAACGAAAAAGTGTCGTAATTTTGTAGTCTTTGTAAGTTAAACTTAGTTGTTAAGCAGGCTTTATTATCATTTTGTTTAACTAGTATACGAGCCCCGATTTTGGCTACCACCAAAAAGTGGTCATTGTCGCAATCGGCACCACGATAAGATCTGACATCGAGGATGTTTGCATGGCGTCCTTTATCAATTAAGACGTGGTCAATTTGGTTAAGTGTCTTTTTATCTGGCGATATCCAGGTTGCTTTGTGTCGATCCTTATGAATAAAGTAAGTACTTTTAACTATTAGATTCCTAGATGCAGCAAAGTTAACTAATCTTATACTATTGCCGTTATTGACGTCGTGCAAACTTCCCGTCCCTATGGTCGGCCTATAACCCTTCTCTTTTCCGATTTTGCGAGGTCGCGTGACTGCCCTCTTCGGCAGAGTTTTTCAGACTGTTGGTCCTGAAAGCTCTATAATACACTTCCATCGAGTTTCCCTCTTAAAGAAAAAGGACTCGTAGAAGACTTTCGTTAAGCTAAGCTGGCCATGTGTACTCCGGTCACGATTATTTTTCTTTTCACGGGGCTGTGGGGTTCGTATTGCCGGCCTCTACTCGTATTACGGAAAAATGGGCTGTTGAGAAAAGAATAGATTTTGTGCTTATATAGTTAAAAACAAGACAAGTTGCAAATTTATGTTGTCAACGTAATACATTTCAACGAAAGTCTACTACGACTTTTTTTTCTGTAAGAGGAAAACTCGATGGAAGTGTATTACCGAGCATTCAGGGCCATCAGTCTGAAAAACTCTGCCGAAGAGGGCAGTCACGCGACCTCGACTTCTACGACGGTTTGAACTATAGCGCGAAACGATTCCGTTGTATACTCTATGCAGTGAGTACAGTGAGTGTTAGTGCATATCAAATCGCGAAAAAATAAGGCCACGAAAGGACAATACAAGAGCTGCGAACGGAGCTAAAAACTTGAGTACCTCTTTATCATTTTCTTTATTTTATTTTAAAAACACTACGAGGCAGCAAAGGAAATCAAATGGAAGCACGCGCAGAAAACGCGAGCTCTGCAATGCTTCCATAATTTACACATAATCCCTATTATTATTAATAAGTAATTTTTATTAATTTTAATGTATTACGTTGACAACATAAATTGTCAACTTGTCTTGAGTGATCGAATAAAGACCATAATTTAAGTGTTAATTCGTTGTGAATTTCTTTAATCAATTTGTCAGCATTAATCACTTTACCTCGACAACAACATACTTATACTTGTTTTCATAAAATTTAATGATTAATTTCTAAATTTGAATGGTTAATTTAGATTTATTTGGTTGTAAGTAGTTTTATTTACTTTACGTATCAGAGAAAGATTAAAAAACTCTGCGAATAATTCTTTCCTAATTTGGTCTCAAATTATAAGCTCCAAAGATATGTCTAAACAGTCTTCAACTCATACGAAGTCAAATTAGTACTTTTTACATTCTTTAAGCCATAAATTAGATAGAAAATTCCAAAATTGCTTGAAAGTTTGCATAAAATTAACTCATTTAAATTGTAAACAGTATAAATCATGTAGTATATACTTGATGAAATAGTAGATTTTATTATAAATTATACTTTTGCATCAAGTTAATAAATGATTTTATGTAATTTTAAATAAAAATTTTGATGAGCGCATAGTAAAACCGACTACCTTAGTTGCCATAGCTACTGATATTAGTATATTTATTTATATTTATTTTGTTACTTTAATATATTGGTAGAACTTGCTAACGGTGTACAAATTTGAAGTTTACAAAGTTGAGAGTTATATTAAGTGTTATTTTGAGTGTCTTTTTTAGTGTTTCTTTAGTGTAAACATTAAAATATTGAGTGTTTTTTCCATAAGGGGCTTTCATTGCCATAGATTGGCTGAGGCGATGAAATCGCCAATCATCATCACTTAGTATGATATTATTATAGCATAACGATTACGTAAAAAGGGTCTTGGATTAGACCAGGGGCCTCATAACCCTTACCTACTTTTCAGAAGGAAAACCAATATCTGCGTAGAACATCAAAGAAGACGAGATTTAAACACTTGACCGGCAATCGATGCGTGTAATGTGTGTAATGAGTGAGTGAGAGCGTGCTCTGACTCTCTAATATTTTCGGAGTGAAATCTTCGCTCTAAATGTAGAGTGAACAATGGATCCTCTCAAAAAAGTAAATTTTGAGTCTAAGAGAGTGAATTTGGTCACTACAGTCTAAATAGTGAATTTTACCACTCTAAATTAGAGAGTGACTAAGGATCCACTCTAATTTTCACACTAGTTTGGAGTGAAATTTATATTATAAAGCCTATAAATTAATCAAAGTTCCGAATCGCGACTTTTTACTTTTGAAACATTATTTACACCAGGAACCTTTAATTAAATTTTCAAGAAATTTCATTATTAATTGTACAAAAAAATCGGTTGTGAGGTGAAAGGGTAGCTTTTATTTAAAATCTCTTAAAAATTTAACCAGATACAGTTTTTACGAATTCAAAGGAAATATTAACCCACTTAAAAATAGAATTTATTACAGGAATCTGTTATACCTATTTTTTATTTTGAACAGTTATTCGAGATTTAACAAATTTGTAAATAAAAATGATCCACTGTGTCCTGAAAAATTTTATATTGTATTAGTATTGTTTGGAATTGGCAATTTCAAAAGATGCCGGTATTATTTGCAACCGTACAAAAGTTTTAAATATTTACTGTGGTAAGCAATGCGTATGGCGACACACATCCTCTTAAGGGGGGGGGGGGTACACCCTGAGATTTTTAAATGTCCAATTGGTTTTATAGCAAAGAAAATTTTTTTTTGTGAGTTATGAGCGATTTTTCAAAAGTACCTCAGAGCGCGTCAACTGTCTATGTCGACCCGCTGCGGGCGCGCTAGCGTAGCAGGTATAAATATGGTTTAACCATCGTATAATAATGCTAGGTATATTTGGCTAATGGTAAGTAGTATTTTTCGTACTCTATTACCTATAGAGGGCGTTCTAAGGACGCCAAGCTATTTAGAAAACCGTTAGACTTCAGTAAACAGCTGCACATTTGCTCGAGCACAGTTACTCTCCCATCGGAGAAATAGTTTTGGTGTTTTTATACTTAAATTCTGTTTTGTTTGTGTTAATTTAGTAGTGAAAACATGGAAGAAGTGCCGAAATAGTCGTCATAAGAAAAGAAAACAGCCTCCGAAAAATCGCTGCGATGATACTCATGAATGTGATATGTCTAATGTAAGTCCATCAGCAAAAAAATTAAAACTAGCCGAGAATGATTGCGATTTCTCTTTCAATGGAGGATTTGCTTATCGCATCATTGAAATTTGTGGCATTTTTGCTTTTCTATCGAAGAATTTATGTTGCAAAAAGTGTCACGGCGACGTTTCGTTTACTGAAATTTCGTGTCGTGGACTCGGTTTCAAAATACAAATGAAATGCTCAAATGATTGTAAAAACGAAGAAGTAAATTCATGTCCTTTGACTGACAGTAGAACTTATGATATAAATAGAAGAATTATATTTTCCTTTAGACTGATGGGACTCGGCATGTACAGTCTGAAAAAGTTTTGCGCTATAATGAAATTACCACGGCCGGTGTTTCAATCTTTTTATTCAAAAATCCAGACTGGCATAGCAGATACATGTAACATGGTATCAGATAAATCGTTGAGTCGAGCAGCAAAACAAGAGATCGAAGAAATGAAAGAAAGAAAAGAAAAAGGTTTAACAGTATCGGGCGACGGTAGTTGGCAAAAAAAAGGCTTTACATCTTTGTTTGGTTTCGTTTCTTTGATTGGATGGTATACTGGTAAAGTAATCGACATTTTAGTGAAATCAAAATTTTGTTTATCATGATCACTTTGGGAGAAAAAAAAAGATACTGAAGAGTATGACAATTGGCTTGAGGAGCACGAAGATGAATGCATGAAAAATCACGAAGGATCTTCCGGCAAAATGGAAGTTGATTCTGTGGCCGAAATGTTCGAGCGTTCTGAAGAACTGCATGGAGTCAAGTACGAATTTTACATCGGGGATGGTGACACAAAAACAAAAAAAGGTATTGCTGACAGTAATCCTTACCCAGATCTCGAAGTGAAAAAAAAGGAATGCGTCGATCATGTGCAAAAGCGTGTAGGCACACGACTACGCGACAAGAAAAAAAAAAGAAAGGACTTGGAGGATGAGGTAAGCTGACGAACAAACTGATTGATGCACTGGCCATAAATTTTAGTTTAGCAATAAGAAGAAATTGCGACTCAGATAAAGCCATGAAAAAAACATACAAAACGACCGACAATAAACTACAGCACGAAGATTGCCTGCCTGCTCCTGATTCGTGGTGCAAGTGGCAAAAGGTTAAAGCAGCTGGAGAACTAAAAGATTTTACTCATAAACCACCGATGAAAGATGAAGTTTTTCAAGCAGTCAAAGAAGTTTATGAAGATCTTTTGAAAGGAGATTTACTCGAGCGCTGCTTGGGCGGCTACACGCAGAACAGTAACGAGTCGTTCAACAGCGTAGTTTGGAACTTTGCGCCGAAGCATCACTCCAACGGCAAAACTGTTATTGATATTGCAACTAGTATTGCAGTTTGCACCTTTAATGATGGTTTCAAAAGTATCATGTACATAATGGAGGCATTGTGACTTGAAATTGGCGAAAAATTGTTACAATTACTGCTTCAAGATTAACAGCGAGAGAATCGAGTACGCCGAAAAGAGTATAAGCAATGAAGCCAAAGATGCTCGCAGAAGATCAAAAAATGAACAAAAAAAGTCTGAAGCATCATTTGTTGAAGAGGAAGGCGTACAGTATGGAGCTAGAATAGATGATTAAAGGTAAAATATTTTTTCCTACTTTGATTTAACAAAAAGTAAAAAAAAAACTTCAAACGCGTTTTTCTCAAAACCACGTTTTTAAAACGGTGGAAAGCCCTACTGCTACAATTTTTGACCGATTTGCCTAAACTCAAGTTCATTTGATTTGTAACATAATTATCTCGTAGTTGTCATAGGGGTTTTTTGATATCTTGCTCAAAAACTTTGAAGTCTCATAATTCAAAAAAAAAATTTAAATCGCAACACCCCTATGACAGCTACGAGATAAGCACAATTTCATAAAAAATTTTGTTCTAGGTCATCCGGCATCACTTGCACATTTTCCACCCGATTTCATATTTTTTTTAAGGCGCTTCGGGAGATAAGCCGCCATGCCGCCATTTTCTATTAAAATGTCATAAAAAAATTATCAAATCTTCTTCAAAGCTTGTATAATAAATATCTGAAAACAAAATTGCTCTATCTTTATTCATTTTCTCAAAAAAAATCGTAAAAATAGGCATGATTTTGACGCTTCCAGGGTGTACCCCCCCCCCCCCTAACATTTTTATAACCCTCTTTATCTTTCAACATCATCATATTGAATAATTTCTTTTGTATAGCGTGTGGGTTCAACCTGAACTCGTTCCGCTTAATATATTTGATCTTACTTAACGATTCTACAGGATCCTTAATGCTCATTGTGTATAAATGGTATTTCTCGTCAATTGACATCGCAGTATATTTCAACTTGTCGAATACATAAAACAGCTTTCTCGATTTCAGCTCTGCAAACAGGAAGTCCTCGAATGGTGCATATTCTGAATTACTTTTCAGCCTGTATGTACGTGAGATGTTCACTTACTTTAACTTTGAGTCATTCATGCTTGAGTTACATGTAAAACTGTTCAGCTGCTTCGTGCTAATTATATTTTGATAGAATGCATTTATCCGTGACACAGGGTGTATTACTTTTCTACTTACATGGGGGTTTACTTTGGAATCACTTGCATCGAGTCCCACTATCTGGCCTACCTCTCGGCGCAAGTACTTCATGGGCGACAAAGTACTGTCCCGTCCACCCATGCCGAACTGGTCCCGAGGACCTCTTCGTTCCCACTCGTCATCATCTTGGGAGTTGTCTCCTCTGGGCAGCATTGTCGACGAGATTGGTGCTTCTAGTATCTGCTCTGACAGATCCTCGGTCTCGCTTAAGTCATTGAGAGGCTGGTCCTCGTCCATGGGTGTTGTAGACTACGTGATTTTGACCCTTTTTGACAGCCCAACATTGCTGATGATTTGTGTCTGTTTCTTCCTTTCAGTGGTGTTGAATGGGTCGAATCTTGGGTCCGAGAAGTCTTCTATTGGTTTCTCTGACTCCTGCCTGTACCTTGAGCTTTCGACCATCAATCGAAAAATTTTTGTTGACTAAGTTATGATTGACTAATTTTCGATATGGAAATTATTAATTATCAAATGTTTTTAGTATTGCATATACATATTTCTATAATCTCGTAAGTTGTTATTTGTTGATAAAAATATTTATTTTGGCGACATACTATATTGAACATTCATATATATACATATATATATATATATATATATATATATATTTATAATTATTTTATAGCACACTAACCTCAAAATGCCAACTTTATTGTCTATTTTGAGGTTGTTGTGCTATAAAATATCGTATGAGACTGTTGTGGGAGGTGTTTTTCTACCTTGCTCGATTTTCTCACTCGCTTCGCTCGTGCGAAAACCCTCGACGTAGAAAACCATCTCCCACAACAGTGTCATAATATACTATAAGAAATAAAATTACTCATTAAAATTTGATATAATAAAATGATGTTTTTTTATTAATATTTCGTATCTACAAATTGAATAACACTGTTTAAAAAAATATTTTTCTTGTTACCTACATTATTTTATATTTTTTTTGCTTTTCAAGTTTCATTTTTATTCTGTTAAAATATTTTATTAAGGGGGGTCCTGCTTTAGAAGGTCAAAAACTCGATTTCTTTTTATTCGCTAAATCTATCCCAAATGTATCCAAGAGTATATTCCCAAAGTTTTAGAGGCAAATTCAAAATATTTCCGAAGGCCCCCCTTGAGCGCGCGCTCCTCCCTCACTCTTCTAATTCGAATTTCTTCCTGCGAAAGGTTCAAAGATCTTTCGGGACAATGTTTTGAAATTGTAGTTAGCATTATAGCTATAAATATATATAGGTATACTAACTGTTCTGGAGTATAACGGTCTCTCTCTCTCTCTCTCTCTCTCTCTCTCTCTCTCTCTCTCTCTCTCTCTCTCTCTCTCTCTCTCTCTCTCTCTCTCTCTCTCTCTCTCTCTCTCTCTCTCTCTCTCTCTCTCTCTCTCTCTACGTGTGTACATATTTCTACCTTGCTGGTTCAATGGTTAGTTTTACTGTGATTCTCGATGAGTAAACATTGAAAAAAAATCATGTCAAACTATCCAAAAGGTGATCGTCCGAACAATGAGCGTATTGCAAAACGTCAGAAACGTAGATTTTAAGGAAATCAATTTACAAGTAAATCGGACGAAACGGAGTTAGATACAAGCAGTAGTGCGAGAAAATTATCAACTTCAAGCACCGATGATATAATTGTGTATCCACTTCACTATTATAGAATAATAAAATTTTTTACAGTTTTCAATGCACTTACTGATATAATAATATGCAGATCGTGCAAGCAAAGCATACAATTTGCAGACAGTGGACATCGAGGCTTAGGCTTTAAAATTATTTTATTGTATGCATGCGGTCGAAGAGAAATAAATTCAGGATCGTTAATACATACTGGCTTCGAAATAAACAGACGTATTGTATTCGCTATGAGGTTATTTGGTATTGGACGAGAAGGCATTAATTTATTTTGTGGTATTATGGATATATGCCAAGGTTTGTCGAAATCGACCTACGATAAGATTGTGCAGCATTTTCACGCAGCGACGAACTCAGTGTTTAATAGTGTCTATGGGAAAGCTGTCAAAACGGAGCAGGAATAAAATGTTGAAAATGGAAGATCCGAAACGCATTTAAACGTTTCCGGCGACGGATCATGGACAAAGTGTGGTTATATGTCACTGTTCGGTGTAACAACTCTCACTGATTATTACTCTGGCAAAGTCGTCGATCTTATTGTTAAAAATATGTACTTTGTCACACAACCGGGCCTTTACCACAATAAGAGAACGAGCACTGATAAGGGAAGATCAACGATGAGAACGTGAGTTTATACTACGATCTGTTGCCCATTTACAAAATGACATAGTTCAGTGTGGAAGAGGCAGGAACCAAGGAGGGCATCAAGATCAAACGTGCATTGATGGAGAAGAGATATGCTGGGGTTCGATTGGGTTGAGTTGGGAATAATTGACGAAAATCGTCGAGAAAGAACCCAAGACGAAGGTGGCCGTAGATATATTCAATTAATACGAGAATCATTCAAAGCTTGAAATTCGAGGGAAAAATTTATCCACAAAGTTTGCTGCGAACATTCTTGGAAAACGCTACTGCCGAGGACACAATGAGCGTAAAAAAATGTCTGCATTCACGGGAATCATAAAAGGGGAAGCAGCCACGTGGATTGAAACCGTGGAATCTGAGTCTTATCAACAATTCAGACTCGAATTCCTATGAAAATTTTGGAACCAGCAAGTACAAGGTCAGTAGTAAATTATATATTGGAAAGCCAATATAATTTGAAAGCGGAAAATAGCACTTTCCGTAAATGGTCAACACTGGCTAGAAGTCTAGTTGAGGGCAATTCAAGAAGAAGAAAGCAAGAATGAGTCAGAAGAAGATATCTATTCTCCGGACGAAAAGGTTGAGCAAAATGAAGAGGAGGAACATCTCGTGCAAAATCAAACTCTATTAACATCGGATAATAACGACGAGGAAGCCGACACGATCGAGTGAATGGTCACTTGCCCAATCATCAAGGTTAAGATTAATGAACAAGAAATCCCTATTTGATACAGGTGCCCGGGTATTGATCGTATCAGAATTCACCATGAACGATTGGGACGATAATAATTACAGACCAGCGTCTAGTACGATGATTAGAGGAGCCATAAGAGAGAAAACTCGGATCAACCGTCAAGTATGACTAGAATTAAAAATGAAAGAAAATGAGATATAAATAACACTCAAGCCTGGTAGTAAAGAAATTGGCGAACCTAATAATCTTGAGTTTCGGTTTTATTACCAAACATGACGTATTGACTGAGCCAAAGGCAAGACTGGTTAAAATATCAGAGCTAAAGGAACCCATAGAACTATGGGTAATAAATAAATAACTATTTTCTATAACAAAAGAGCTACAAACTCACCCGATCAAAGAGAAAAATCAAAAAATTATCGATAAAATATTCAAAGACTATTCGACGATTTTCAGTGATAATATTGGCGAGATAAAAAACTACATACATGTTACTAAAATGAGAACCATTCAAAAGATACATACCTTATACCATTAGTGTATCAAGACGATATTCAAGAACAAATAGATCAACTTGTGAATAAGGAATACTTAAGCGAACAGCTACAGAGAAAACGAAATGGTACATGAAAAGAGTAAAGGGAAGAAGATATTGACATAAATGAAATAATATCAGTAGATGTATTCGGACCACTACCTACATCTCAATTTGGGATAAAATACGTAATTGTTGTACAGGACCTATTGTCTAAGCTCATAAACTGACTTCCAGTAAGAGTCGTAACAGCCAATACGATATGCAAAAATATTGAAAACAAATTCATAACTACGTATCGCATACTAGAAACAATTTTAACATATCAATGACGACAATTTATAAGCGAAAAGTGGAGAAACTTACCATTAAAGTATGGGTTTGAAATAAGAACAACTTCCCCATACAATCTATAGCCAAACCCAGTAGAAAGATCAATGAGAGAAATTGGACGAGTATGAAGAGCATACTGCGCAAACAAGCACTCAAACTGGGATAAAACCATCAATAAATTACAGCTATGTCTGAGTTCTACACGAAACGAAACCCTGCAAATCCCACAAAACTTAAATGCCATACCCGAAAGCAAAAAGACATATTCCGAAATAAGAGACAAAATCAACCAGAAATTGTCAGCAGCCGCAAACAACAGGAACTTTAGACACGATATGAATGACAAAACAAGATCCATATACCCCATGAGAATACATATACCTTATTAGATAAAAAAGGAAAAAACAAAGGTAAGGGTGTCACAATTCAAGATAACTAAGACCCTACAGAGCAATACTTTTTTCCCTGGACAAATTAATGAAAAAATTGACATTATTTGAGCTTCTAGCAAATATCAATTGCTTCTCTTTGACATATATATATTTTTTTTTTCAAAAAACTCTCGTTGACTTACGCAGTTATATAATTTTGTTTTCATATCTATATAGTCTGTAGGTTAGGTTAAATCATTGTAATTTTTCAGAACAAATTAACTAAAAAAAATATGGACATTATTTAAGATTCTAACTAATAACAATTATTTTTCTTCCACATAACCTAAAATTGAGACTTTATGTTTTTGACGCAAACAATAATATGTACACGATATTTTCAATAAATGAACATTAAACATACATCAAATCAATATACATTATCATTGACACATATTATAAGTGATTATAGTCAAGAATTAAGACACCCTATCCACATATTTATTTATTATTACCATATTCTAGCAATTTGCCATCCCATGTCCGTCCTATCCGTCCTAATCTGCAAATATGCGAAGCGTGAAGAAACTGGCGACAATTTTATATATACCTCTATCTGTAGAATTATTGAGAGTATCTTGATCCACTTCGACAGGCGAGGGTGAAAGCAGGGAATATCCTGGTCAGATATAACCCGCTACCAAACAGCAACGTCGAGCGGCAATGGTCACTTGGCCAGACACCCAGTAGACTACGAACAAAACGGCAACGCTACTAGGCGCAGTACCCAGCGACCATTCACATGACTATTGACAGCATGGACACCGCAGTGACCAATGAGCAAAGGATACAGTATATAAATGGCGCGCCAAAGTCAAATGTGGCATTCTGATTTCAATACTCACAGCAGTAGCATCGACAAGTATAATATTATAATAAAGTGTAAAGAAGTAATTTTTCGTCGCTTGCTATGCATGCGCTTCAATATGAATTAGGCAGATTTCGGATGCAAATCCGCCATCCATCTGCCAGGATATCCATCTCTCTACCTCACATCTAGTGCCTTATAGAAAAGCAAACCTTTATTTATTATTATTTTTTTTTTCATTCCGCCGAGATAACTGCGAGCGTATCTCGTCAGGGACAGATTTACAGCACACTCTCCAAGGGACTTTTGCTCCATGGGCCTGTCTACGCTACTGGTCTTCATCTCTATGAAGAGTTGCCTGAGCAGAATCGATTTAAGTTGCTTTCTCTCTGACTTCCTAAATTCTCTCTCTACATGTAATTCCTTTGAAGTATTTCGCGTTTTCTATAAATAAGGAAAACACACAAGCAGTCGCGCTTGCGCGCTTACAGCTCTAAAGCTGCTAATTTCTCTTCACGAAACTGCTAGTCAGTATATACAAGAATAGCTCATAAGCAGTAGTGAGAGAGAATGAGATGAGAGACGCACTGCGCACAACTCTTCGACGACTATGGCGCAGCAAAGTCTGGGGACCAATCATCAGTCCCCACGTTGCGAGTCTGAGCCTTGGAGATACGCCGGAGAAGTTGGAACTAGCATTGATTTACTGGTTGCCGGCAAGACGACATCTGTACCTGGGTTTGCTACGCATCATCCATCGTATCTTCGGCGCCGTGATCATTCAAACCGTGCTGCCATTAATTCAATTAATTTTTCTTGTTGTTTATATTGAATTATTATTATTGGCTTACGTTCTTATTTTCTCCTTAAATCAATTTTTATTAAGAGTTTATTAGTGTAGGTATTGTCTCCAGGCACCCCATTCAACGACGAGACTCGCTCGTCGATAAACTGAAAGTTTTTCCAAGCGTGGTTACATTGTGTCTGTAGAAATTTAAGCCAGCGCATTTCTCTTTCTCTCGTTTCGAAAAAATTCTAAAAGTCAATTTAAACGTCCGAATTAGTTAGCTCCGAGAGCGACCCCATGCCAACGTGTTTTTCACGATCGGAATGAGGAAGAGTGCGAGCTCTATTATGTAAGATACCTTAGCTTAAAATTAGATAGGTGCCTACGGGACCTTTCAATTAATAATTAATAATTGATCATTCTATATTATGCATAGAATTTTTTTTAAATTGATTATTTCGGCGTAGTATCAGGGCCATTAATTTTATATTTTACTATATTTTGAGTTTTGTAAAATAATTTCGTTAATAATTTGGTTAATAATTTTTCTTCGAGTCTGATTAATAATAGGGATTAGATAGGATAATTTTAAAAAGGACCGAGCCCGTTTTAACTTTTTCAGAAAGCGGATAAACTGTCTTTTTAAAGACACCTGCTTTTGTAATGGTACGCAAACATTAAATAGGTATCATTAAAGGATAAAATTCAATTGATACTTGGTTTTCTTATTTCTCTACCCTCCAATAATATTTATATGTGCAATCGTCTCTCGCTTAAAAGAAATAAATAGCTCATGCCGTTTGACTCCACGACTTTTTGTCTGTCTACTCGAGCCATTAAAGCTACAAGTAATTAAATGAACTTATTTTCCTCTGCCTCAGGGGCACTGCTGAGCAACAAACATTTTAACACAGGTTTTCTTGTTTGAGCCTAATCAAACGAGTGGCGACCATAATACGAGCACAAAGGCCCTGCCAGACAGTAGACTCTGCTCACTACAAGAAAGTGTACTATCGAGTACAAAGCCCAGCACTTTTATTGAATTGTGGACTTGAATATTTTCGCAATTGATAGTGGACACAGGGTGAGAGCTGGGCTTAACTGACTCATCGAAAAAACTTTTCGCTGAATAGTAAATCTGTCAATGTCGCAAAATAATATATATATATATATATATATATATATATATATATATATATATATATATATATATATATATATATATATATATATATATATATATATATATATATGTTACAGGTTTGGAGCACTTATTGCCTTCGTGCTTTTCATTCTTTAAGTGTACGTATTACTCGCAGAGGGTCTTTAGGAGCTTATGGTTACCGATCACGAAGTCTAGGTAGTACACTCCGTACTTTTTAGTGTCTAAATGTAAGTACTGCAGGTAGAAGTATCCAGGTGGTTATGGTGGCCGATCCGAGATCTAGGCACTGCGCTCAGTAGTTTTTAGTGTCTAGATGTAGGTACTGTACGGAGAAGCCGTCTAAGTAGTTACGGTGGCCGATGACGAGGTCTAGATAGTGAGCTCCGTAGTTATAGTGTCTAAAAACTAATACCTACATCTAGACACCAACACTACATACTATATATAAGAATAATTCATAAAAAATGTTTACAAATGCTAGTTATCAATAATATTAATAGACAAGGTAATTACTTACATTTCAGTTCTTCGAATATCAAAACGAATAACGTAAAAATACGTTTTAACGGAAAAATCCTCCTCCTCATTACGGAATGATAACTTAAGCGAAAATAATGAAACTTACATAGTTAGCGACAACATTCATAACACTCGTGCAAACAGAGAAGTTAATAAAATCTGAAAAAATCTAAAGGTTCATTAGGTTAAATTAATTAAGTCATACATTTTGCATCTAATTAATTCAAAATGATGTGAATTGTACAATGGCGAAAGGTCACGGTAGTTACGTTTAGGTCTTATATTCCATGTACGTTAAAAATATAGCATATTTGTCTTAGTATTGTGCTTAAGAAATTCAAAAGACATTATTTTGACGAACTTTAAAAGTTTATGAGACCGTAATAATATTTACTTTCTACTCACAATCAGTGCAATAGCGACACTAAAAGTACCGTTTCTTTCATCACCCTTATATAGTTGGTTAACCGAATATTTTTTATGCAAAGTTTTCTTGAAATACAAAGAAATTTTATTGAGTGATCTCGACTTTTCTTCGTTGAAGTCATGAAAATATTAACCAGTAATTTATTGCATGAAACAGAGAAACCATGTTTACACATTCTGCACGTCTATTCGGCACAACTCTCGATAGATAACTGAGACGAATGAGAAGAAATAAATACTGCTTGTTTACGCATCAGAAATTAATCAATAGTGGCAACAAAGTGTCCACTTGTACGTCATACCACTCGCAACTTTGTATTTTTTCTCGGCTTTTTATATTGCTTTGTCTGGCTTTAGTTTTGCGCTTTTATGAGAGTACGGAAAAAAGTATGAGCTACGTATTAGTCGAATAATACAGTAAAAATATAATAAACTACGGAAAAAAGAGAAATATAAAGAGTTATATAACATTAGTCACCGCTACACTACTGCTCCAAACGCGCGAAAATCAAATATGCATGTGCTGCATGTTTGATTTTTAATGTAGCAGTGATACGAGTAGCTAAACTTTTGTGGCATATGCTTCGTGGTATAATATTATCCATTAAAGGTAGAAACGTCAACTTGGCGCGGCACGCTGTAACGAAACAATAGAATATAAACTCAAACTCTATTACTTTATATAAAGGGTTCGTATACGAGTGAAAAGATGAAGAGAGTATTTTTTCGTATTTGAAGTTCTGCAGATTAATTATATTAATTATATATATATTGACCAGTATACTACCAATACATTGTACTTCATTTCTAAGATAAACGTGAAGGAACAATGAAGCCTAATCATAAAGCCGACTATTGACTTCTATAAGTCAAAAGCGTTAGTAAAGAGTGCATACAAACTAGCATCCAACATAAAAATATGTATATGGGTCATTTTCAAAAAAGATAGACTTTGTATGTCTTGTGAATTTTATATTTTTTCAGAATATATACCGGTGACAAAAAGTTTTTAAGTTATGTAATTTATGAATCATCAGAATATTTTCGAGGCAAGCTTCATACTAAAATATAAATTTTTCATTTTCCTAACATGTCTATTACTAAAACGTTCCATAGTATAACAAAATAAATCTATTGCTAATTTGACTAATACATAGAGGTGAAATGATTGATTTTTATAAGACATTTGAATAAACAAGACTGCATTTTTGCAGCGTTTCGACCGACGACTGCTTTTCCGTACCGCGAATTTACTTACGTCGATTGTTCGTCAATTTGTTTATTACAATGATTAAAGACTTCAATGATTAAAATTGCATGAAAGACTAAAAAGTTTTTGAATTTTAAATTACCTTTTTTAAGTTTACAATACTTATATTTTGCAACATAATGTTATGATATTTTTGTCTTATTACTATTGATACTTATAAGTTTTAAGGAGATTCTATCGTCATATTGACCTCAAAATAAAAACATTTTTTACTATAATTTAATCACTCCTAATGATATTTAAGTCAATATATTATAAAACAAGGTATCCTGGTGTACATAAAAAGAATTTTATAGAAATTTCGTTATTGCAAAAGCAGTTATTTGCAACTAAAGAAAGATTCGACAAAATAGTTGAGACTTTTTTGTTTATTATCCGATTAGAATTTTAAAGGCCTCTCATTTTGTTCCTTGGTAAACTTAGGGGGGACTTACCCATATAAAAATTGTATATCATCGGTGAACCTGCAATTGGACGTAACTTTAAGCAGTTCAATAAAAACTCCTTATTTTATAATATATTCTTGTTATTTCCGTTATTGATCCGACAGTTTGAACAATACGCTATCACTTTTAACTGTATATCAAAAGACGATGAACCACCAAGTGTCATTAGGCCTATATATGGCTATGAGGAACGTTGAACTCAGTGAGTTTATATCTCGACCACCTTACTGCCGTTTCATGAATGTGCCTGCATCTCAGAATAGTCGCACATGAGTCATTTTCAGGAAACTGTTAAATTTCGTATCTTCACTCTCTGCTCACATTCTCAAACTTATCAAGTTGAAAGATATGACTCATCGTTTTGAATACGGATTTGTTCTATTACATTGGTTAGTGTTCGCAACATAAACTATTAAATTCGTCTTTATTTTTCAAATATAAAAAGATATCAATTTATATTTTACATCGAAATGTGCAGTGAGTTTATAATTATTTGTAAGAGATAATGGAAAAATCAAGGACAACAAAAGTAACAATTGTCATATCCGTGGTCACAATACTGTTTTTTCATTATCTATAAAAAAACATATTTTAAATAATTTTCTTCGTTTTTTGTTTATACCTGCTAAAAGAAGTCACAAAAATAAGTGCCCTTAAATTTAGCTAAAAAGTAGCACATGAATTGATATAACTCATTATATTTGTAATATATTATCTTATTATCTAACTTTAATAGTTTAACAATATACACAACAAATAAAGCCACGAAATTTAATAGTTTTCTGATAATCACCCATGGATCCATTAAGTACGTTTCAGCTAGACTCTTTAGATAAGCCAGAAAACCCTTCTGTAAGGCAAGAACGCTGCGACTCCATTCTTAGATTATATTATCTTCAAGGCGCACTCTCCACCTTACTACAGAGACCAGAAACACTCTCAATGTTTTAGCTTTCTTGGGCATTTGCCATCTATAATATGGATAATGCGTTTTACAGAATTTAACTAAGAATTGACCCCTTAAATAGACTTCGTTATAAAATGTACGTTCTCACCGTTATTTTATAATAAGTACGTCCAGTAAGTTTCTTTTTACAAATAACGATAACTATTTCTGGATTTCTATAATCTATTCCATATTTGAAATGTTTTAATAAACTAATCTTGTAAAAAGTCTTGTGGATTTTGGAAGCCGGGGTAAAGTGTATTGTTATACTTTTTTTTTATCATAATTACACATCAAATTCTACACTAAAAATACTACGATATTTACATAAAATCCGCAACCTTTTTCAAAAATATCCATACAGTATGAACAATTAGTATTTAATGTAAAATTCTGTTAACATCTTCAACTTTCACTCTAGCAACAATTTATTCCCACGAGATCACAATCAACAAATCGTGTGAATGACAATGGAAAATAACAACAAGGTCATAACATACGACGACGTGTCCCTGGGCTACAGGCGCCTGTTCCGAATAATTGGCATTCTGCCTTTCGAACGGTCCACGACCTTCCACACGATTCTCTCCTATTTCTTCACGGTTTACTTCCAACTGGCGAACGCGACGTATAACACAATGTACCTGAGCCACGGGTTGCGGATGATGGCGGGAAACGAGTTCGAGCTCGATTGCCTCTTCGAGTTGGTGACCGTTCAGGGCATCAGCGTCCGCTTCCTCATCGTCTACTGGAGGCGCCACGAGCTCACCCGTCTGATGCAAATCTGCGGAGAGTTGTGGATGCTGCTGGCCGGCGAAGCAGAGCCCAGGGTGGTGAAGTCTTTCGAGAGGAAGGTGCGCTATCTGGCATACTTCATCAGCTGGTCGACCGTGTCGGTCTTCATTTTTTATTCGATCACGGCGAAACTGGTGAGGCTGCCACCCGTTGAGGTCAATGGGACAGTGAGGAGGGTTCTGCCGTTTAGGTTGGTATAATTAGTTTTACACCCCGGTTTGTATATGAAAATTTATTTAAACAATACTTATGATGGGTAAATAAAGCAGAAGCAGTTTCATGCAAATGTATTTGTAATAGACGAAATTCGAATTTAACGTATAAAAAAAGCCAAATCGACGAAACAATTTACAAATAGCTGCACGAAAGAAAATTTTCATTCAGAAGGATGTTTGCGTACATCTGTATAATGTAACAGTAGCTATGAAGAGAGAAAAACAGTTCGGACAACCGTGTGTGTAGCAGCCTTGATACTCGAACACCGTCTCCCGCTCGGTGACTGGAGCCGCGTTGTTTACTATCGCTGCAGGCATATATCCGTCGACCAAGTAACCTTCGGGTAATCTAAACTCGTGAGCTCTTCCCGCAGGTATTATTTCTCGGCTAATTTCGCCTTCGCACTGCAACAACCATTCGATTGCTTTCTACGAGTATCTATCGGCGCGTCTATATCCAACTGGTGGTATAATACCTATCATATCGAGTTTCAAAAAGTTCTATCTAAATAAATGTGAACATGCTGAGGCTATAGTACTCGCAGAAACAAATGGATCCGTAATACCGATAACTAAAAATATTTTTCTAAAAGCTAAGCACGCGCGCCTCAAAATATCCACATCTATTTTACAGTACTGAACTATCTCTCTCTGAAAATCGGAAATATAATCCTTAGAATGCTCGGTATACCAAGTAAATAAAAGTTCTCTCCGGTTCATGGACATCGAATCAGGAGCGTAATATTACGCGTCGGGTAAGGGGCCAACGCATTCTTGATTTTCACGAGTATTAAACAAATATGGAAAGTATCCTCTTTTATTGTCCGATGGTAAATCGAAAGTAGGTGGCAATGCGCTCAATTATAGGTGAAAGTAATTCAAGCTATCTAGAAATTGTGTACGACCGTATTGTAACGAAATAATATTTCCCATTAAGTATCGCACTAGGCAAAACTTGCGTAGAAGTACGCTTGGGCAATTATTTCAGTATGCATTGATCATCAAAGCCACCTACGTTGTGTGCTATGCAAATAATTTCGTCAAAGTTTATTCTCTCAGGCACGCAAAGCTCTATCAATTGCCTAACTATCTCCTCTCGAAAAGCGTACTCCCGCACCCGTAAACGTTACACCATTGCGTGATGCCGTCCGAGTTGGCGCAGACCATGCAAACTTGCTGCGCCATACACAGGTTCGGTAATTTTCGTAGATTGATTACCGCGGTAAGCCATATCTTCGTAAATCGTAAAATATAAATAGATATTTTTCCGGAGCGGGTGGTGCGTTGTTTTCCTTTTAGCACACCCCGCCATAAAGTGCGTACTTTTTCCCCGCTGAGCCGGGAAAAAAGTGCTACATTAATTCCCTACCCCCACTATAGTCCCCGCCGCTACGCGCATGTGCCCTCGCCTTCGGCTCGAGCACAAACATCGCGTGGCGCGGCGATGGGTAACATTTCTACTTGTATAAAGAAATTTTTCATTATATTCTTTATAAAAGATTAGACTACTTAATTTACTCGTTTGAAAATGTGTTGTGTCATTTAATACATTTATAAAGAAGACCTTTTGCATTGTATTCTTTATAAAATATTAAACTCATAAATTTACTCGTTTGAAAATGTGTGGTGTCATTTTATACTTTTATAAAGAAGAAATTTTGCATTGTATTCTTTATAGAAGATTAAACTCCTTTATTTACTCTTTAAATATGCCGTGGAGTAATTTTCTACTTTAAAAATGTAGAAACCTTGGTATTTACTCATTCCATAAATATGAAAGTTGCTACTTCACTCTTTTAAAAGTTTAAAATGACATTTTTTACTATAATAAAGTAGAAAATTAGCAATTCGCTCTTTCTAAATAATAAATTGCTCTCTTTTTACTTTTATAAAGTAGAGAATCAGCAGTTTACTCTTTTGCAAATGAGTAAACTTCTAAGTTTAATATTTTTTGCGTCAATTTTTAATCTTTTAGATTTAGAGTGCAGTGGGTTGGTATTCACTAGTCAAATCTCTTTACTTCGATTCTCGGTTCTTGATAACGCACTCTCACTCCGCCAAAGATACCACGAATGAGCGAGCGATGCAAACATCGGCTATATATCTATACATAACAGGTAGTTCTAATGGTAACCGCTAGAGGTGACAGCATAGGACCATATCGTGGTGTTCCTGAAATGACGCTAAATGCAAAAAATAGCACCTCAAATTTGCCTTTAGCATTTGATTAAGGAACACTTAAATATTGTGTAAAAATAATTTTAGCCTAATCCCCGAGCCGTTTTTAAAAAAAGCGATTATGAAGGTAACAACTAAAATCATAATAGTTTAGTTGATAGAATTTTATAAAATTTATTAAAAAACTATCTACAAATAATAATAATAATAATAATAATAATAATAATAATAATAATAATAATAATAATAATAATAATAATAATAATAATAATAATAATAATAATAATAATAATAATAATAATAATAATAATAATAATAATAATAATAATAATAATAATAATAATAATAATAATAATAATAATAATAATAATAATAATAATAATAATAATAATAATAATAATAATAATATTAATAGTAATAATGTCTAATAACAACATGTGCCAAATTTTCGAATACACACGCAATATAACTTGCAAAAAGTAGAACAAGATAATACCATTGCCAGAAACTATCATTCCGTTATCCAATTTTATACACATTTTTTTTTTTTTTTTTTAAATGGCATTTTGAACTCGAAAGTTTATCGCCTCATCTACGCAAGCCTTCCACGTTTCCCTATTTTGTGCCAACCCCATCCATTTCGCGCCTTCCCGCCCAATTTCAGTTAGGTCTGATTTTACGTTATCCTCCCATCTGCGTCTAGGTCTACCAAGAGGTCGCGTTGCTTTCGGTTTTCCTTTCATTATGCGCGCTGCTGTACGATCATCGCCCATTCTTGCCACGTGCCCTGCCCATCTTAGTCTCCGTGATTTTATTATTCTGTTAATATTTGGTGACGCGTACAAATTATGTAGCTCGTCATTGTGCAGTTTCCTCCACTCCCCAGTTTCCTCATCTTTCTTTGGCCCGTATATTTTCCGCAGAACCTTATTTTCAAATATCCTAAAACGATTTTCTTCCGCTTTAGTGAGCGCCCAGGTTTCGCACCCATACAAGATTACCGGCATTATTATAGTCCTATATATCCTTATTTTGACATTTTTCGACAGTAGCTTTGACGTAAGTAATTTGTTCACAGCGTAGAAGCAGGCATTACCCGAATGAAGTCTCTTATTAATCTCGGCTTTAATTTCGTTTCGATCATTTATAGTTGTACCTAAATATCTGAATTCGCTAACCTTTTCAAAAGTGAAATTTCCGACTCTGAGATCCCCCTCTGCTTCGCGAATGCCCAGTTTCTCCATGATCATATATTTCGTTTTCGATTCGCTCACTTCTAACCCCGTGTTTTTAGCCGCATTTATAAGGATTTCCGCATTTCTCGCCACCGTTTCACCATTATCTCCCACTATATCCAAGTCATCCGCATAGCCTAAAATTTGCGTTGTTCCGTTGAGTGTTGCGCCTAGCTCGCTAGCCTGCATTTTTCTAACAACATGCTCTAGCGTCAGGTTAAAGAGTACCGTTGAAAGCCCGTCACCTTGCTTCAAACCGTCGCGTATCATGAATGATTCGGATACATTACCGCCTACTCGGACCTTTCCAGTGCTTCCGTTCAGACATATTTGAATTAATTTTACGAGTTTTTTTGGTACGCCAAGGAGCACTAGGATTTCATACATTTTGCTTCGTTTGACAGAGTCGTACGCTTTCTTAAAGTCCACAAATAGCTGGTGTATAGTTTCGCAATATTCCCACTTTTTCTCTAATAATTGTCTTATGGTAAACATTTGATCGCTCGTTGACCTGTTGCGCCGGAATCCACACTGATAATCTCCTATTATATCTTCCGCGAATGGTGTGAGTCTGGCCTGTATTACGTTTGACAGAACTTTGTAGCAGGTAGCTAAAAGTGAGATTCCCCGGTAGTTATTGCAGTCTGTTTTATCTCCCGTTTTAAAGATCGGTATGATGATAGATTCTTTCCAATTTTCTGGTATTGTTTCATTTCTCCAAATAGCACATACTAGATAAAAAAATTTTAGATGTAAGCGCGGTGCCTCCATATTTAAGTAGTTCAGCTGGTATAGAATCGTTTCCTGCGGCCTTATTGTTTTTTAGCTTTTTGATCGCGGCCTCTACTTCTTTGTAGGTCGTTTCGTCCATATGGAGTTCAGCAGTGTGAATTTCGTCTCCCATTTCCTCGGAGTTTTCATGCACGTTTAATAACTTATCGAAATAATCTTTCCATAATTTCAATAGTTCATTTTCGCTTGTCACGAGGTTCCCGTCCTTATCTTTCATTAACTGCGATCTACTCTGAAAACCCTTCCTAATAGCGTTTATTCCTTTGTACATCTCGCGCGGGTTATTTTCCCTACTATTAGTTTCTATTTTTCTAATTTCATTTTTCTGATACTCGCGCTTCTTGTTTCTGTAAATCACACGTACTTGCTTTCTTATTTCATGATATTCTTCTACGGCCCTACCGCTTTCATTGTGTACACTATCTAATTTAGCCTTCTTGCGCCTTTCAAACCAGAGTTCGCACTCTTCGTCAAACCATGGTTTGCTCTTCGGCCTTTTTTTCTTACCCAGTACTTTGTTCGCGGCCCCTTTTATAGTTTTTTCGATAGCCCCCCACAACCTGTTCGGATCGTCATCTACTCCCGTCTGTTCCTCCGTTTCCTCGAGCGCCTGAAATCGGTTGCTAACTTCTACTTGGTACTTGATTCGCTCTATCCCGCTTCGTAGTTTTCCAATATCAAAGGTTTCTACTTTGTTCGCTCGCTTACTATTTTGACCGGCTACTAATCTGGCTCTTAATTTGGCCACTACTAGATAATGATCTGAGTCGCAATCCGCCCCCCTATAGGTCCTTACGTCGAGTACATTCGTGTGGCGCCTTTTATCAATAAGAAAATGATCGATTTGATTGTGCGTGGCCCCATCCGGCAATGTCCACGTTGCCTTGTGTATATCCTTGTGCTTGAAGCACGTGGTCTTGACTATAAGATCTTTTGCGGCTGCGAAATTTATGACCATAATACCGTTATCATTGCTGGTTTCGTGCAGACTTTCTTTGCCTATGGTGGGCCTAAACATTTCCTCTCTCCCTATTTTAGCATTGAAATCACCCACTACTATTTTGGTGTCGTAAGACGCGAATTGGTCGATTAATTGCTCTAAAGTTTCATAATAAAGATTTTTGACTTCTTCCTCTTTGTCCTCCGTGGGACAGTGGACGTTAATAACCACGTAATTATACCACGCTCCTTCGATGATGATATACGAGAGTCACGAAATTGCAACTTTTAACGGAATGTATAATGCTTTTGTTAACAAGAAATCCGGTGCCTAGAGAATGCCCGCTAGCGCCCCCATATAAAAAGGTGAAGTTACCGGATCCTAGCATCGCGTTATCTTTCCATCGGGTTTCTTGTATTGCTACCAAATCTAAATTGTACCTCTCAGTTTCATTTATGATTTCCCGGAATGCGCCTGCTCTGTGTAGACTGCGTACATTCCAGGTTCCCACCCTTAAGTTTCTTTTCGTTTTGGTTTGGTTTTGTTTTCTTTGAGCCATGATAGTAAGTTAAACCCGCGCGTCCATCCGTCTAGGGGTGATAACCCTCATACCTCCCTAGAACTAAGTATGAGAGCTTTCTGACTTTGGCGAGGACATAGTCAACTCGTCGTCAGACACACTCGGTTTCATTCTCATATCCTAACGCCCCCCTGCAAGGCAGCGCGCCTTCGCTGGCTTCGTTGCCATGGAAGACCAGGTGGCGAATCATTCTACACATCCCCTCTCAGGGCAGTTGTCATCGCTCCCGCATCCTCCACGACAGCAGGATTTTTGGCCCATTTTTTGTTTGAAATGTGTGGTAAAAGAGATAGATTACAGAGTAAGGTAGAAGAAGAAAGTAAGATAGGAGATTTTGTATAGTGTTTGTAGTTGTTGCGGTGCTTGCGTAGTGTTTCTAGATGAATGCGTTCGCCAGTGCGGGCTCATCACACCCACGCCTGGGCCTATCGGCTGTCCGCAACTGCTTATTCGCTTTATTCGCAGCTAACCTCTTTCTCAGGGGTCGCTCCTCTATCCGCAACCTGAGGACGCGCTGTGTAGTGGTGATAGGCACCCACCCGTCCGCTCTGGACGACTACGCCCAGGACCCGCTTAGGGTAACGGCGTTGCAACAGATCATTTAATTACTATAATCGAATTAATACAAAAATTCAGTCTTTCTTTTTTAACTATCGTGTATATTAATATCTCCCGCTCCCATGATGGAAAAAAACAAAGTGTACTCAATAGAAGCTCTTCCCAAGTCCAAAATTGATGTATCATTGAAAATACGTGATCCATAAATGGTGGAACTTTGGAAGAGCTCCTACTGAGCACACCTTGTACCCTTCCATCATGCCCACTCTTATATCACCGCTTCGTCACACTCTCTTCTCGCCGCCGTCACTGTAATCTGCCCTACCTATTCATACCCTCTCTCTTTCTCTCTCACTTCCATACAGTCATGAGCGTAATTTTGAAAATTTCAAATTGAATGGGATTGGGGTATTACAAACTTTAAATATATGTGCTTTAAAAAAACTGGAAAAATTCACGACTATTTTATATGCCAAAAGGAACATATTTTCTGCAATTAATAAAAAATGTTGATGTATATTACGTTGATGTAAGTTTGACGTATATTACATATCTTTGACGTATATTACATATCCTTTACGTTTTCTATTTAATTATATAATTTTTGGATTTATTAAAAATTATTCAGCTACTATAATCTGAAAAGTGTTACTTCTGAAGTTACTGCTTCCAGATGGTACGTTGACGTTCAAGAGCAGCCCTGGTACGAGGTAGTATCGATCGTGCAACAAATAATCAGCTTGAGTTGCACGGTAAATCTAATGGCGATCGAGATCACCCCTCCTTTCCTGATCATGATGGCCTGCGGTTACCTCAGGTCCATTCAAAATAGACTCCTGGCCATGGGAAAAGAAACGCCGAGTGTCCATGTTTCAATGAACAATTATAATACTATTCAGTATAATGGAGGTCAGACGAATAAACTGTCGACGCGATATGTTGTAGAGTGCATCAAGTTTCATCAGAAGATCCTTGAGTAAGATTCTTGAAAATTTCGACTATCGTTAATTTAAGTATAATTTATATAATATTCTTTTCTCAGTTTTTGCAAGGACATAGAAAATTTTACTCGCACTCTATTCATAGTCCAGGTCATGACTACAGTGTATAATATATCTCTCATAGGACTAACACTTCTCGAGGTAAAACTCCATTTAAGCAAATAAATCACTCCCAAAATGTAATATCTTTAAACACATATACAGCATGATCAAAACACACTTAAGTATTTGCCTGTGTTAATCTTGAATCTACTGCAGTTCTTCGCTTGTCAATGGATTCCTCAACATCTTCTAAACGAGGTTTGCATCTATATACGAAACCTCATGTTAGTTCTAAGTGAGCGTTCATAGTGAAGACTGTAGTTGTGACTCAGCGTTATATATATATAATGTCACTATGAATGTATCCCATAATCATCCCTAGTAAAGAAAACCGCTGCTAACTGCTTTAGCAAAATACTTTCTCAAAGAGGATTCAATCTATAATATATTCGCTTAACCCTCGCTTTACCGTGCTCGATGTGATCACATTGTTTACCAAGTGCGGTGAATCAATCACCCCAATAAAAATATTTTATAAACCCTACGTTTTAACTTCGATCACTGTCAAAATTCATTTACAGGAGTTTTTAGAGACGCTGATTACAAATATGCAGTCTAAATTATAAAATTATAAAAGGCAGACGTAATATGACCGACGAATAGTAATTTATGTTGCTACTTATGGTTTCAGTGATACAATCAGTTTTAATTGCTTTTATGAATGAAAATCTGCGTCATTCTTATTCAAGATAAGGTGATTTTTAATTGCTTTTCAATGACAATTTTTCTCCTTCTTATTTATAGTTAAGATCATTAAACAAGTTTTCTAGAAAAGTTTTCACTCATAAACGCAACTGATTAAAAAAGTAATGAGTTACAGTAATTTTTAACTGCTGTTTTGAGTAGTTTTTTCAGGACATATTGCTCCTTTTAAATTATGTAAATTATTCCACTACAAATATTCCAGGCGTTTCATTCATATTATTTTTACTCAAGCCGAACGTTATTTAAACGGATACGCGAACCCAATATCGCTACAAAGCGTCATGTCCACTTTTTCCGAAATTTTAAACTGCCAGGCCAACGACCCAAGCGCTGACAATCTCAATAGAAAGCTCAATGGACGAAATACCCGCAGAAAATTATCTCCCACGACTAATCGTAACCAAAACATAGTACAGTAGGTGTATGTGTGACAGCACCACGCGTTCTCCTTGATTAACTCGCAACCTTGCATGTGTCGCGAGTTAACAAAGGAGAACGCGCGGCGTTGCGTAAAACATGAATACTAGATGATAATATTTACTGACTATCATCTCAAAAACATTGCGTAGGGGAAATTGGGGTTAGCGCGCCTTGTGGTAAAGAGCTTTTTGATTTTCTCTTACAATTTTGGTATTTAACGTCGTATTTTGCTTAAACGGTGATATATGGGAAATATAACATGGAAAACTTTTGAAACCATTTATGGTGATTAGGAATATGGATAAGAATATTTTGTAAAACAGTCAAGCCTTTATCCTTGTTCTTTTTCTAGAAAAAAAATAATTTTGTAAAAAAAAAAATAATTTATTGGCGAAGAATAACTTGAGCAAAACGTCATTATTCCTTCTAAAGATTTCCAGAAAGGTAGCTTTCTACTATCTCTTGAGACTTTTAGGGTTTATTTGAGGTAATATTTCTTTTTAATTTGGTTTTGATCGTTTATATCTCGAATTTTTTAATGAAAACTGTTAATTGAAAATAAATTTTGAGACGCATTTATCCGTTTTCGTTTTACAATGATTTCTTTCTTTACGATATTTTACGATATTCTGAAATCGATAAGGTAAATTGATTTTGTATTTTAGAAATAATACGCGAGAGAATTAGAAATCATCGTATGATGTTTCGCGCATTACTGGTTAAGTTGGACATGAAAACTGTCAATTTTTTGCAACACGCATTACTCATCAAATACTGAGTAATGTGCAGGACATTACTGGTTCATGTGCGAGAGATCAGTCAGTGATTTATAATTATCTCCGTGAATGATTGTTTAATTCATTTTTTCTTTGTATTTAATCACTATGTGTCCCCTTTTTTGGACTCCGATATGTCACAATGTATATGTAAAATGCATATGTGATTTTGTATTTTACATTTGTATTTTATATACTTGTTTGTTGTATTGTGCTACGTCGATCGAGCGAAACCCATCACCTGCTTACTATGCGTCTCAGAAATTTTTGAGGAGACTACATGGGCGAATACGTTTTGCATCAAAGCACAATTCGTAGTAGGAGATCTTTTCCCGATGAAGAACTCGAAGAACCAATTACAGAAAATTTTCACCAGGAACCAAACCTTCGTCTGCTTGAGCGTTTTGTATGGTAGGCAAGCGTCTAACCGGCCATTTACCTAAGGGGAGCTCTATGATCACCTTATTTTGCATTTGAAAACGTATAAAATTACTTATAAACGGTGATATTTCGTTTTTTTTTTATAATTTGTCCAATGATATTTTTAAATATTGATTGAAAAGGTATTTGAAGATTAATGAAACAATGTCTATTAATATATTTTATATTTTATTTCTTATAAATCTGGGAAAAACGTATATATATGAACGATTTAATTACGCCCTCAATCTGTTGGAGTGAAATTTCACTCACTCGAAGTATAATTCGACTCGAAGAATAAGTGGTAAATCATTCTAATTAGAGTGTATTTCTAACTCTAAAAATAGAGTTAAAATTTTTAACTCTAAAAATAGAATAGAAATTTTTAACTCTAAAAATAGTGTGGATATCTTTCAATGTTAAGTAGAGTGAAATGTCACTCTACTTTAGCGTACATACTTTCCTTATGGACATCGACAAGAAACTATTTTATTTTTATTTTAAGTTTATAATATTTCAAGCGTGATTATAAGATAGATATTATTCAGTAATAATAGGTTTACTGAAATATACAAAATAAAGTCACAGAATTATGACTTTTACGAAACGTTGTTACTCAGTTTGTTAATAATTTATTAAATAAAAATCTATACAAAATAACTTTAATTCGATTGTTCATTTTCATATAAAATAATCGACTAGCTTTTGTTATTTGATCTCACCAATTGACATATTTAAGATGTATATGCTTAATTTATCAAATATAATATTATATATTATTCATTATAATGTAAAATAGTTTACAAAAAATATTAGGGTTATCGTAACGTAATTAAATTAATGAATGTAAATAAGTTACCACTGTAGGTTAAATGCATGTAAAGCATATATAAAGCATATATATATAGAATCAGTTATGAGAGATTGTAATTTCTATAAATAACATCATTTGTCAATCACAAATTTTAATAATTGCAATTGTATTGATTTCGTATAAACCAATACCTTCTTAAAAAAAAGTCTTACACCACTGATAAAGAATTCACTGTGAATTACTGTTAAAAATTAAGTTTTATTTTTTGGAAAACCAATATGCACAACTTGAATAATAATATAAACACAGTGAAGTTTATGTGTCGAATGAAGGTTTGGGCTTATTCGTAAGGGATGAAATATTATTTTTAGGTTTTTGATATAAATTAATATTAGCATTGCTGGCGATGAAGATTAATTCAAGTTAATGTGTCGAATGAAGTTTCGAAAAACATAGCGTGGCCGCGATCGGCACGCCATTACATATTGCACCAGGCCCTATTCAGGCACCTGATTATCAGGACCTTATCCGACTCGTAAGATATTTGATCATATCCTACTTTTACCAGAACTTAATATTTCTACTCTCTGGTAACGGCAGAATTAATGTAGCTATTCAGGTACTTTATGCCAATATTATTATAATTTCAACAACATGAGTTGGGGTAATGGTTAAGGTGCTGAATATGCTCAACTCAAAGATCCCGAGTCGAGTCCCGTCTCGGACAACTTTCTTTTTTTTAATAATAATATTTTCTTTCAATAGGGATAATAAATCATTATTATTCAATATAAATCATCATTCGATTAATATTTACGTAAATTAACTATTATATTATTAATTTATTATTTAATACTGGTCATATATGATTATATATGGTCCTATTTAAATATATATAATTATATATCTTTATATATGGTTATACATGTTTATATTAAGTAACTTGTTATATAAATGAATAGTGGTATAGCCAGCGATGAAGATTATAATTTTTTGTAATTTATCTTTTGACAACAATCGATGATAAAAAATGCATTTTTATAGATATTATTCAGAAAGATATATAGTTATTTCAAATAATGTATTGGAATAAAGACATTCATATTGGAAAAAGTAATTTAGTTTGAGGAAGCTAAGTGCCAATGAATTAGCAGCGGTTTTTTTTAATCTGTCTAAGTTTTCCATTGAATATTTTTGAACATATACCCATTTCAAACAAAATTAATTTTTACTCCCTTGTTCCTAAAAGCTACTTTACCCCTAGCTCAGGGCAAAGTGAGCCCAAATGAAGTCTTTCTGTTATGTCTATTTGTCCTTTTAAAGAGATTAACACTCGAAGGTATTATAAATGAAAGTCTAAATTGTAGTATAAAAGCATTTGAAATGCATTTACTTTATACATATTCTTTATTTATTTCAAATTACTTTTTATGGCTCACTTTGATCCGGTCTTCCCCAGCCATCACTTTTTTCATCAATCATGTTAAGACCTACAATGAAAAGCAATGTTAAATTGTCATCGGGTGAACGAAAGTTGGAATTGCAATAATAATAGTTAAGTGCATTGCAAGATCGAGAAAAGTGACAATTTTATCACTATCCAAGACATTTGAGGTATCTAACCAAAATAGTCATCTTAAAAACTCGTTTCGGCAGTCAGAAAAATATTATACAAGGCATTTTTTCCTAAAAATATCTCAAGATATTGCTCAGCTTAATGAAATTATTATTTTCTTTAACTCTGCAATGCACAGTGCCATAATTATTACAGTGCCAACTTTCACCACCTTATGGAAATTGAGCATTGTTTTTGGGTGCTAACGCTTCTCTTATTTAAGCGAAAGATAAATAATTCAGCACTGAATAATTATTGAACTCATTAATACTATGATGGATGTTCGCGAAAGAGCAATGCAATTATCGACGCTGCATACGGCGCGACTCTGGTACACCCGGAGTTCGATCCCGAAGCTAATCGCGCTCTATTCTTCATGATGGTGAGAGCCAAGTATCCGGTGCAGTTGACCGCCGTCGGAATCGTCAATCTGTCACTGGAGACTTTCAAAAGCGTATGTAAAACATATATCATTATAGAAAATTGATAATTATACTCTCATGTATTCTTAAGGAAAAAATTCTCGAAGTTAGTTCGCTAATTAACGAACATAATTAAATGTCAATATTCATTTTCACTCACAAAATTGACTTCATTTATAAGGAATTGGCATTTCATAGTACATACCTTGAACAATGTTTAAAAAAATCGATTTTGAATTACCTGGACAGCTGGAACCATGGTCGCCACGGAGAAACTTCTTGTAGGTCTTTACGGAAAATTGTTGTAACTTCATTAATGTACAATATTTTTGTCCAAAAGTTCTTCAAATATTCTTATAATGTATAGCAATAAATGTAAAAAAGTTTCAACTTTATACACTATATAGTTTTTGTTACAACAATCATAAAATTGTATGGTGATCAACAAAAATACAGTGGATTCAGCGAATTTTTATAAAAATATTGACATAGTTGAAACTTTCCAAAAATGTTCTTTCAACATTAAACTTTCGATATATATAAAGAAAATCTGGGGTCAACGAAAAGTGCTTCTGCGCGTGTACACTGAGAGAGCTAAGTCAACAAATTAGCGCTTTTTTACGTGATATCATAATAATTTTTTGTTATAAACATAGTTTTTAATGCGTAAGAATGAAACCTAAATAAGATAATTGGAGTAAAATTAATAACAAAAATGAAACCTACCATAGGCCCCGTCGCTTGCACTGGTGCCTACCGATGAAGCCATCATAACTGATATTTTAGTATAATTTTGAATATTACTTGAGTGTTAATTTTAATCTAGGTATGTTTGAGTATTTTTTCCATAAGATTATATAAGCTACCCTATGAAGAATATTTCTACATATGCAATACAGGCAACTTTTTATTTTTTTTGCAGATGTTGACGAGTGCGATTTCGTTTTTTACCCTTTTAAGGAGTATGAACATCTAAGTTCCTTATAATTAGAAAAGAATTAAAAAAAAAAAAAAATAAATTTTAAAGACTACGGGGCGGTCGATGGTTCAAATGATAAACACGTACCGCTTAAGACAACGCTAAAGGGGCGAAGGTTTGAATCCTCGTCCGTCCGAATTTTTCAGAGTCATTTAAGGAGAATCCATACCAATTCTTTACTAAGCAATCGATCTTTTGTATTTCTTTTTTCGATTCTTCAAACCTTTGTTAAGAGGGGAATCGCATATAGACGCCAAAAAAGAGGAGTTTCGGGGATTTTTGTTTTTTTTACGTAAAAAGTGTTTATTTAAATTTATTGTAACTTTTCATACGTATTAATTTATACTAGGAATCAAAGACGTGCTTCGTGTGTCACGATTTCGATTGTTAGCGATATCAATATTAATATGAATTACAGAAAATACATATTAATATCCATTTTGTATATAAAACCATTTATAAGTATTATTTATAATATAATGAAAAAATATGTAATTAAAAGAATAAAAAATCCCTAATAAAAACCTCAGATGAGATCTAAATAAAAAATTGAGTAAAAAATACATTAAATTTTAACAATTTTGTATGCACATAAAGTCATTCGTCATTACTGCGCATGCATGTGTGCATGAAATCACTATTACACATGACTGCGTGCATGAAGTCAGTTCTCCGCATGCCTGTGGACACGCAATTACTAGTGCGCCTGCATGTACGAAGTCACTACTGCACATACGCAATAACATCTGCGCACGCCTGTGTGCCCACAGTTATCAATGTGCATACTTAAGTGCACATGGACACAACTGCAATTCCGAACGCTCTCTCTTTCTTCCCCTTTTACCACACTCCACCCAGATATATTTTCTTCACTCTTTTACGCTACCGGTTCTCTCTGACCAATTCACTTTATTCGTCGATGCACTATTTCATAGAAAATTAAGATTTAATTTTGTCTCACTTTTAGCGATTAATATCATCCACGCACTAATCCTCTTACCGCCATATTAAAGTAATAACACGTATAATTTAGAATTGCGGGGCCTATATCATTGTTTTCATTATTTTATTAAGAAAAAATACCCTTCTACGTTCCCCATACGTCCCGTCTACTTTTAATTACTACTTATCCTTATTTTGTCTCATTATACTAACGTATCCTTCCACCATCTAACCATTGACCCTATCCCTTTTGATTAGCGTTAATAATGCTTAATCATTTTTTTCATAATTTTGTTTAAGAAAGAATACCACCTCCACCACGCACATACCCCTATTCACTTTTCCTACCTAACTTAATTTTGTCCCATTATGATAACTCACCCATCTATCACCTTGACACTGATCCTCTTAACAATGTTAAAGCAATAATATATTTAATATAGCATTACAATGCCAATATCGTTATTTTCATTATTTAGTTAAGAAGAATACCACTTTCCCTACATATCCTAATTTTGTCCCATTATAGTAACGTACCCTTCCGTGATCTTCAAATGGACCCTTCTAGCACTATGTCATAGTTATAACATGTTTAATTTAGCGTTACGTCTATTTCCGGTTTCAGTGATTACAACCATTCTCTTACCATAGGGATTAGAAGAAGTAAAAAATAATTTTTCAAGAGCTTTGTTATAATATGTATATAGTTATACAGCGGTCATGCCCAGCGGCTTCGGCGTCGAGACCTTCAATCGGTGGGAAACCTAGCATCTGTTAAGGTGGTCTGAAACAAAAAAATAAGACAAATTTACTTTTAGTATAAATGTTCGCAACGGATGAACTACGAATTGAAATATAATAGAATCAAATACATTTCTTTTGGGACTTAAAAAAATTATACAATTTTTGCTAAAAAAAATCAGTGTTCATTTTGCAATAAAATATTTATAATATAATACTATAATTTTTTCAATATTCATGGTTCAACTGGCGAAGAATGTAATTTTGTATAAGTATATTCCCAAAATAGGTTGATTGGTTGAAAATTTGTCGAGTTATCTTTCCCGCCAATTTGAAAAAAGTCGTTTCGAGAAAAACGCTTTTAAAGTTTTTGGTTGCAGTCTATCTATTCGGAACGCACTCCGTGATCTTGCCTATAGCTTCATTTAGACGTCGAATATTGAGATATAACTTTTGGAACATGTTTTCCACATACATAGATATGCAGTAAAGCAATAAAAAGAAAATAGATTTTTTGACTATCTTTATGCGATTCCCAACTTACACAGAAACGCAACGCATTTCTTATTTTCATCATATTTTCAGTTTGAAAATGACATTTTAAAGTACGGTTATACATTGACCCTTTAAGACCTAAGTTGTTACAAAGTTGAAAAAATGTATATTTTTTAATTTAATTATATTAAGAATGATCTCAAAGTGTAAAATCTACTTTTAAATTTAAAAAGAAAACTTGGATATATAAGTTTATCCGTTTAAGCAAAAAATACTAAGTGGTAATATCACGTTTAAATTCAATGCAATCAAACAATTAATGCGCTAATACCATAGTTGAGGAGCTAATTTTCATATTGCCGTTGGATATTAGGCTAATAAAACATTATTAGTTTAAGTCTTACAATAAAAACTGTACCTCCATACTCATTGCTTTGGCGATCGTTGTCGTTTTATTCAAAATTATATATATTATACATTTTCTATGTATCTAAGGCTGACAACAACGTCTTCTAGGTTCAATTATATTAATTATTCTGGTGGAAAGACTACTTTACCAGCTCTGATATTTTTGAGAAAGGTTTGAGTTCTATGTGATTTGAAACTCACACTAGGTCCTAATGGGTTAAGGTAAATGTACTTTATTTAAGGGAGCAGGCCTGGGTTAAATGCAAAAAACATTTTTTTTTGAGTTCAGAAAACTTTTTATATTTAAAAGCAATCAGTCTGAAAAATTTTATGCTATCAATATATAATAATCTTTTAAATTTTACCGTCGTAAAATCTCAAAATCTTGATCCTGCATACCACAACAATTCGATATTTTGAATACAATATTTATTAAAGTAACTTTGTTCTTCACCCCATTTTACGAAAATAATGTATTACAAAACGAGCGGAGCACTTTTAGGTTAATCTTTTTTTATTATTCTTTTTCGTATATTTAATCAATATTTTTTTATTTTTTACAAAATTTCAGAATGATTGCTTTTAATAATAAAAAGTTTTCTGGACTTATAACAAAAATTTCTTCTTTGGTTTTACCCAGGCCTGCACCCTTAAGGGGTTATACGCACTTAGAATTTTAACAGAATCGAATATTCTCCAAGTAGCGCGCAGATTTGCAAAGACGCCTCAAAGCCTTTATAGTAGGCGTAGCAGAGGTCTGCGCGTTTTTCTCAAAACTATGTTTTTCAAGTCGGTGTGTACGTTTTCTCGAAAACGGCTCAACCGATCAGTCTCCAATTTCTACGAAAGCTTTATTATAACTACATTTTTAATCCTTAATAGAAGGTTTTTTCCCGATAAATATTATTCATTTTATAAATAATTTAAGGTGAGAATTTGCGTGAATAATCTTATTATGTGAAGTCGACATTTTGTTAAAATGCATTATTTTATACTTATTCCTTCGATTAAGGACAGGATAATATCTTATATTATATTATCTAATTATTTTCGGTTATTTGATTTTACACGATCCAGTCCAGAGATATCGTGCACACTGCAAGATGCCTTTTTTAAAATGCTCCCAGAGATCGTCTGTGGCAGCTATAAAAATTATTATTTTTATAAATAAAAAATAGAAAAACAAACTTAAATAATACTTGAATATATGTAAAAAAAATTACACTAATAAATGCGAATGTCTTTTCACAAAAATTAACCTCTCAACAAAAACAGCTTTTTCTGTAGTTTTTGCTTTTCATTATTCAAAACATTCTAGGTGCATTAGATTTTGCCGAAACTTTTTGAAATTAATTTTACATATTCTTTCTAGCATTATGAAGAAATTTTATCATCGCCATGGTGCTGTGTTTGATCTAGATCAAATTAAAAATAATTATTTATGATAAGAGCTATAAATTACGTAAAAACACTGCTTTATTTTAATACTATGATCTCATTTTTAATTATGGTTACTTATATTCAATTTTGATGAGAATGCACAAATATTTTCAAAATAATATAAAAAGTAAATAGGAATTTTTCTAGACTGTATAAAAAGTTCTGTGTGCACCAGGAACTTTGGCAATCTACCTCATTTTCACTAAAAATATCATGAATTTTTCATTGTATATCAATATATATACGGTAAAGTCCGGAGAGATTGTTCAAAAAGCTTTCATTTTTTGTCACATATATGAAAATTTAAAAAAATCATAAGCAGGAGGAAATTTCTATAATAAATGGTAGGGATCATCCTTAAAGATAATGTGTTTTCGGATTTTTCAATGATGGAGATCGGGCCTGCACCATAGGCAGATATTATAATATAGTAATGTAATCGTGAAAATACTGCTATACAGTATACATTTTAATAAAAGCGTAGTCTTTAAAATTTTTTTATTTGTTTTATTTTGTACTTCTTAGTCATTAAATTGTTAAAACAAAATTTTTGCAACATCTCAGTAATACACAGATACTAATACACATATAAAAATATTATACATTACACACAAATGCACAAACGCAGTATGTAATAAATATGTATCATCTTCATACGCGCAAAAAGTATACATACACGGAAAGCAATTTGTCTGGAATGAAAACATTCTAAACGTCAGTTTAATGTACTACCGATTTGGTAGCATGAGGATTCAATGTAGCGACGAAACCTTTGCGCTCCAAGCTGGAGTAGCTTCGTTTCAACGTTGAAAGCGTGGCACTCCCAAGCTTGAAATCATCCAGCTTAGTGAGGCATTGAATCCTTTTACTTCTCAATTTAAATTCTACCGTCTAACTAAAAAATGATTCAATGAAGTTCAACGTACAAACGCATTTTTAATGCGTATTTGTGTGGGTACATGCGTACACACGTGGCATAAATAGATACACGCTCACTTTTGAAAATAAGCTTTTTTGGAAAATTTTTCGAATATGCGTGTGCGTGCGCTCGACTGTATATACTAAATCGCAAATTTATACGCGCTTTTTAATTCATTATAATCGGTTCTCAATTCAACTATTTTAACAAAATAGATGACGTAGTACTGTTTAATATAGAATACAATTTCATCGAGTTACTATATGAGATTATAGTTTTCATTAAACAATTCCGAGGGACACAGTAGTCGATACATAGCACAATAAATAGTACAATTACCTTATAATTGATAATTTTGCAAAACGTTATATGTATTTTGTATTTCGGTATTGTAAAAGAATTCAATGACTCACTGAGCTAGATCATTTCAAGATTTTCCTTTTCTTTTTAATTGACGTCGCCATATTTGTGCTGTCATATGGTGCTAGTCGACGACGCTATGTTTGTAAACAAAGAACATGCAAGTTTTACAGACATGAAAGTACAATGTTATTGAACTCTATAGAGTTCAGAACTATTTAAACTTTTGCTGGACCAAATTTATTTCCGTGATATACACGTAAAAAATAAATAATGTTAAATTTTTGGGTCCATATGATGTGTAACAGTTTGTCGAGGTCTGCGGTGTGTTTGTAAACGAAGAACATGCAAGTTTTACAGACATGAAAGTACAATGTTATTGAACTTTATAGAGTCCAGAACTATTGAAACTTTTTCTGGACTAAATTTATTTCCTTAATATACCCATAAAAATAAATAATGTTAAATTTCTGGGTCCATATGATGTGTAACAAATTTTTTTTTCATGTTATTGTATAGTAATTGAGAATACATACATGTGCAAAATTTAAAAACCTAAAGGTGTTGGAAATGCCTAAAAATCGATCGCACGATTTGACGCAGAAAACAAAGTTAAATAAAATCGTAAAACTATCCGAAATCCCAGACAGGAGCGATGTACAGCAAATGAACAGCAATATTGGAGGAATCCAATAACAATCTAACAAAAGCCTATTGGCATTCCGAGAACACTGCTCAGAGTCTGTAACTGGACTTCTGACTAACGAAGATATGAAGAATTTGATAATTGCGAGAAGAATACCAAATTCAATCTGGTGGTGTATTGATCAGTAGCGTGCGATTTTTCGATTGTACAGTGCTGTCATCAAGCGAAGAGTATTGTCAAATGGATTTTTCAGAACTCTTGGGAGTGGTAAAACTCCGTAGCTGTATACATGCAAGGAGCAGCCTCAGTGATCGTTGTTGTAACTGCATTTTTAATATTCTGAATAAACGTTAGGTTGTACAATTAAAAATAATGTGTTCTTCGTTTAGTTACTCTTAGAATGATCCTAAACTGATCATCGATTAGTTTATTAACCCTTTAAGATAAGATTACAGTGATTTAAAAAAAAAATGAAAAAAGAATCTTTTTTGAAAAACAATTTTTATACAATTTGTAATCCAATGTTATTTTGAAAAAATTGTTTTTTTCAAAATTCATATTTTTATTATTTAAAAGTGTCCTTGCGACGAAGTTTTTTAGGGATCTGGAAGAAATTTGCAGAATTCTTATAGATACTTGGATGAAAAGTTAGTTTAGGTAATTGTAAAATTCATGCATAAAATATGATTTATCTAATTTGTTTACTAAAAGGAATCGACAATTCAATCGATTTTTTTTTTAACTTTTTGAATATTATTTTTTTATTGAATCAAGTAATGTTTAGATAAAAACTACAAAAGCTTTTATTATTTGGCTTGCAAAGTGCTCTCACACTTCTTGGAGCTGATCCGCTGAGACCATTGATGATGGAACATTTTGGTGAAGTACCTATTTTCACTGATATTACCTAATACAATTATTGTCATAACTTGAAAAATAATAAATATAATTATCTGTAATTTTGTTAAAAACAATTCTATAATATTATAATTGTGTTAAAAAATTATAATTGATAACTTAAGAACTGTGGAAAATTTTAAAATCACTGTGACCTTACCTTATGAGTAGAGTACACCTGAATGCGTAAGAAAATCAACTTTTTGTTTGAAAAACTATTTCTATTTCAAGGTATTTTATACGTTGGAAAGTACCAAATTATTTTTTAAAGCATCCTATAATATTTTTAATATTTTTATAGTATTTAATTTATTGGTTTATATGTAATTAATATGTAAAACTTTACAGGATTATCTAAATCAGGATTATTTTTTACATTATAAACATAATTTAATTACCCTGGTAACAAAAGCATCGCAATTTCGCCGCAATTCTGCTGCAATCGTGCGTGCAATCATAAAAATTGCAGCAGCCGATGTGCGGTCTGCTTCACATTTCGACTAGGTTTCTGCTGCACGACAATTGCGGCAGATGCGTGCAGCAGGATGAAGTAATGCACTCGTAAGTGCAGCAGAATTGCACCCCAATTGCGTACAACGAAATCGGCAGACGAGTGCGACAGGATTGCAGCAGACGTGCAGCCGACAAGTGCAACTGAGGGGGATAAAATAATGCACTCGCGAGTGCATCAGAATTGCAACCGAATTGCGTTCGACGATTGCGGCAGGATTGCAGCAGACGTGCAGCCGAAAAGTACAACTAAAGGGGATGAAATAATGCACTCGCGAGTGCAGCAAAATAGCACCCGAATTGCGTACGGCGATTGCGGCAGACGAGTGTGGCAGGAGTGCAGCAGACGTGTAGTCCACAGAGCCGGTGGAAGCAAAGCGTATATTTCATACGACAGTATGAACGTATAGTTCATGCGGCGATCGCATCAGTTTTGAGCCCACTCGGCTAGCTTGGCGTGGTAGATACTATAAAAGACCGCGCACAAACCGTTTGGGAGATAAAACTCTTTGGAGCTCTTATTTTTGTTACCATTCTCGGTGTTCCGAGGATTTCCGCTACGAGGTATGTGTCTCGTTTTTGAAGTATATCTCAACGCACTCGCAAGTGCATTATATCATCCTCCTTAATCGCACTTGTCGGCTGCACGTCTGCTGCAATCCTGCCGCACTCGTCTGCCGCAATCGTCGTACGTAATTCGGGTGCAATTCTGATGCACTCGCGAGTGCATTATTTCATCCCCCTTAGTCGCACTCATCTCCTGCAATCGTCGTGCAGCAGAATCCTAGTCAAAGTGTGAAGTAGACCGTGTACTTTCGTGCAATCGCGAGTGCGTCGGATTGTGTTACCAGGGTATAGAATGTTTTAATTTATATGTTTCTGTTCTTAAAAAGCTGGTTTTTGAAAAAAGGTTGTCAATACAAGATCCATTACAATTGCTAATTGGAGGTCTGGTTACACCTGAAAACCAAGAAATGTATCCCTTATCTATCATTTTATCTAACTGAAGTAAATCAATATTAAAATCTCCTATCACTAAATGATTCTTGTTTTTTTTATTTAGGTATGTATATAAATCTAGAATAAATTCAGTCTTAGGTATATCATGAGATCTATATATAGCAGAAACTATTATTCTACTGCCATTATTTAAAATAACATTCGTATTAAGTATTTTAATCCTACCAGATTCAACAAATTTAATTGTATGAAGTATATTCTTATTAACAAAAACAATTACGCCATCATTTTGATTAATACTACCGTAAGTTTTTTCTTTTTGCACTGAAACTTTTTGTATATTTTCTAGATATTCAAAAATATATACCATTTTACTGTTTTTTTTACTTCTAATTTCTGTTGGTTTTCGTTGTTTGTGTTGTTGTTACTGGTTATTGTTTTTTGTTGTGTTATGCTTTAGTTGGTCCTGTTGATGTACATTGGCTTGTTCCTGGTTGCTGAATTCCTCTTTTTGTGTATCCTAGCTGCTGGATTCTTTGTAAATTCGATTGCTGATGTTTCATGAAATGATCCTTTTAATAATTGTCCTGTAAAAAAAAAGAAGAAAAACTAACATTATTGGGTCTGAAAAGGATGGCTGTCTGCAGACTCCCCATCGGTTACAGAACCAAGTATTAGTACGAAACACTAAGTGAGAATTTCATTTCAAAATCTTCCCTACATTCTATGAAATTGTAAACAGAGAGACAGATAAGATTAGTAAAATAGAAATATGGAAAAAGATGTTAAAAATAAAAAAAAAGTGATCTATCCTTGATAACACATAACGTTTCTCGAATGTTTTTAAAACGTTAGAATTATAACCTCAAGCCCGAATTAGATGCAGAGAAAGTATCGTTGTTAATTAAAACATCCTTATTTCAATCCGGGATTATTATATTTTTATTTGTTTATTTATTTCTAATTTAATTAAATAAACCGCTCTCGATTCACGCGCTACCTAACCTAACCCCAGCCTGGGTCATCACAGTAAACACAATGTTTTTATGATGTCTAGAATAATATAAGTCCCAATATTTATTATAAAAATGATTTTTCGACGTGCTATAAAGACTTCTTTTTGTAAATTACAAGTACATGTAAAAATTACATGTGCTTTGTTTACAAACACACCTCAGACCCTCGTCGTCGATTAGCACCACATGGAAGCACAAACATGGCGACGTTAAATAAAAAAAAAAAAAAAACAACTACAAAGGCGTGCGTTACACAAAAATAATAGTGCAGCTAAAGTATCCAGTGAAAAATGCAGCATCGACAAAATACGAAATATCGGTATATTCGCGCATATAGACGCCGGTTTGTATTTTCATTTTCAAAGTGACACTTGCCTATTTCAATATAAATTCTAGTCAATAAATAGCTGCTTAATATTTATCATACATTTCATTATTTTAAAGTACTAGAAGCTGATTTTACGTGCGCGTGGCAATTTCTCCTGCTGGGCTGTAGTGAGGTTGAATATTTTTATTATAATGAATATGTAATTATATTTTATAAATTCTTATAATTTATAATACAATATCACTTACTTCACGTAATCATTGGAATGTTTCTTTTGTTTACACGTATTATCAAATTGATTGACCAAAGTATTATTGGACATTTTCTTGGCCTACTATAAATTGGTCAAGATTGACTAAGAGAAAAAGATTTTAAGAGATACGTAATTGAATTTTAATATAAGCTACTTCAAATTTCTTAGGATGCTTGTTTTTAACTAAAAATACTGAATTACAGATTTTACTTTTTGATCAAAATAGTATCTTCTGTAGTTAAGTAGATCAAACCCACCATCCAAAGGAAGTCAAATCTTTGTCGTTAGTTAAAAATGTATGTATACTTGATCACAGCTATCAGTAACATTAGACTCTAAGAGACGTTCAACACTGATGTGATGTTTATGTGACGTGGACGTGATGTGATCGTTTCCTGCGACGAGTAGAAGAAAGTGATGGGGCTAAGTTATGGACACTTTTATTGTGATTTCTCTATTTTCCTATTATTATATAACTGATAAATTATACGCCATTAAAGCATTGCAACTTTGAAATAGTAAATTATGTAACAAGGGCAAAAAGTCGAATATTTTTCCCACGGGTGAGTTTACTGCCCGGGCGAGCGAAGCGAAGCGAGAGCAATAAGGTAAATGTCCCCATTATGGAACACTTCTCGGGTGGTGTAAGATTGTCATCTAATTTACATTATTAAAATTGTTAATATTGGGTATAAAAACAATATTGTTTGAAGGGCTATGGTTTATAAATTAATTTAGAACGTGCAAATTGCAAATTATTTCTTAATTTGAATTATTATGAATAAAAAACTAAAGCAACAGCATGTACGTATCATGGAACGCTGTTTTCACAGCTTGTCCCCATGTTCCAAACTCCATGTCCCTATGATGGAACGGATAATTACTGCATAAATAATATATGGCTTTATTTTATAGGTTTTATTTGTCATTGTTATAGAAATTAATAAAAATCCACATAATGTACACTAGGAATCAAGTAAGAATTAAATTGACACCGTTTTATGAAAGTTCTTTAATAACATAAAGTGACCATAGGTAGGGTTAACTATTTCGATATGTATTGTTGATTTGACTTGTTTTATAGGTTAGGTTTCCAAATACAATGAGCACATTTATTCTATCTAATTTGTGTATGCATTATAAATAAATCATTAAAACATAACATTTAATACGTTATGAAATAGAAGACAACATACTATTAGCTAGACTTATTATAAAAAAGGTACTCGCAAAGGTGTTCCATACATAAGGACTAACGTGATTTTATGTACCCATAGTGGAACAGCTAAATATTTAATGAAAATAGCATCAACATAAAAATAACGTGTAAATAATTCGAATATATGGATGGAAAGCTACAATTTAAGCTATTATAGGTATTACTAAATCACTTAGATTTATAATTACAGTGATATAACATAGTCGTAGAGATAAGCTGTCTCGGCTAGCAAAAGACATTGATTTGTACGATTCTGAAAACACAGACGAATATTTATTTTTTTTAAGTTACTTTTTGTATAATAATATTTATGTTTGTATATTTAAAAATAATACAAGCATTAATATCAATATGATTCTAATGGTTATTTATTAATATTATTATTATTTCATATTTTATAATTTTGTTTACTGTTCCATGTAAGGGACACGTTTTTGAAGATGTTCCATAATAGGTACTTTTACTTTATCGCCCGAGGGAAAAATCTACTTTTTTCTCGAGTTACATATAGTACTTTATTTTTATTTTATTTATTTTTTTTTTTTAACGTCGTTTGTGCTCCCATGTGGTGCTAATTGACGACGGGGGTCTGCGGTGTGTTTGTAAACAAAGCACATGTAATTTTTACAGTGGTGCTTGTATCAATCAGCAGAGACTAGGATTCGAACCCGGGTCACCGGCGTGGGAATCCGACACTCTACCGACTGAGCCGCCGCAGGCCCCATATAGTACTTTATGCCCATCTCAACTGAGGCCACTTTTTGACTTGGAAAGCGGGACTAATGGACTGTTAAAAGACAATATTGTTAAAAGACAATCGAAAATTTCGGTTATTGTTAGAACTTGATGAAATATAGGAATTTGGACTAGTTGCTAGTGGACTCACTTTTTTCCCACAGTTGCGGAAAAAAATTACTTTTCTCCCATGTTTTTCTTTTCCCAAGTTCCTTTTTTCCCGCAAATGTGGGAGAAAAGTAATTTTTTTAAGTTATTTTTTTCCCGCTAGTCATTTTTGCGGGCAAAAAGTGTAACTTTGGTCTCGCTTTTCAGGGAAAAAAGTGGCCATTTTCGTTCAGATGGGCATAAATGAATTTAAGTTGAACACATGAATTACTAATTTGGAGACACGCATAAAAATAGTATTAATACTTCAAATATTTTCATATATTTTGTAAAACGCGATAAACTTCTTAAGTACCGCATTCCATTTAAGAGATTTAGAAAACAAAGAACACCGATTTTTATTTAAAATCCACATGATTTTCAATTTAGCCCCAATTGATGTTATTACATATTATAACAGTTACAATATGAACGTTTAGAAAAATGTTGAAACATTAACTTATACGCAATATACGTATGTACAATATGGCACCTTTAGTCCGATATCCGGGATTTAAATACTTCCCCGACATCTCTCTGGATTAGAGATAATAGCATCTAAGTACCTTCGCCCTTCCCTCTCCCCCACCTTGCGTCACCCTTACCTTTGATGCTCGCAGTCATTCACCGTCCAATCGTCGTCGATCCTCGATTCTTTTCAAATTGGCGATAGGTGTCAGAGAAGAAATGGTGCTTTATTAGTTATCATTCCTTAACGAAACGGTGCACATCGCACAGTAAAATTCATTAACGCGCAAATTTACCATATTTCGAAGTGTATCGGTATAGACGATTTTACGACGATTTTGAGCTTTGTCGGTTCGCTTCGCTAATCGCTGGCTATAACTAGAGAAAAAGACCATCACGTAGGTAATGATTTTCTCTCAAAAAATTACAGCCTAACTGTTTATTACTGAGCGTTCGCTGGTTCGTTAACAATTAATACACGTTTGTCGATCTATACCTCCAAACGGGTGTTTAACGTAAATGCAAGGATAACGTATCCGTTTTGCAAACGTCGAGTGAAACAATATCTATATCTCTCGTTGGCGAAATTAGCACGGAAGCGCGGAAATACATCTGCATTGAAATATTTCAAGTGTAATTTTATATAAATCAACTATGAAGAAGGCCATGATCAATCGCTACTATCTGAGCGACGAGTTTTTGAAGAAACGAAGATGCTGGCAACCGACGGCCTGAGGAAGCTACAGGACGACGAAACTGAACTGACGGGCGACACGCGACCGCTCAAGAATCGCAAGATCGAGTGAGAGACGATAAACGCCGACTCGATTTAACTTATCGAAAATTGTACATAATTTTAAAGACGGAAAAGGAGAAGCTTTCCTTCATGTTTAACGACGCGTCATGTGTGTGTATGTGTGTGTGTGTTTGTATCTGTGTGTAGTGCTTTTAGTACTTGGCGATTTTTGAGGTCGAATACAATTTAAATATGATTGATTTTATAATGATGTATGCAAACATTTTTCTACAAATAATGTAATAATTGCACTGATGAAACATAATTGATAAACACCCGTGTAAAAAAAATTAGTCTGGCAATAGTCTGGCTCAATAAGTCTGACGAAAGTCTTGCAGAAGTCCGGCAGAAGTCTGGCTTTGGCCACTATGCTAGACTTTAGAAAATGTGCAAAACAAGAGCATCGCGTCATGTCAAATTGCCAGTAACCTAAATTATTGTCTGTTTCTTACAAATATTCATATTTTAAACAAGATTGCAATATGTAAAAAAACTTTTCTCCTATTTTATCGAAAAGTACGTATTTTCACTATTCTAGTCGATACTACTCGTAATAATTAATGTACTACTCTAATTATTGACTTGTGAAAAATGAGTTTTCTTGACATAATTCCAAAAAAAGTCTGGCATAGTGGCCTAAGCCAGACTTCTACCAGACTTTTACAAGACTTTTGCCAGACTTATTAAGCCAGATTAATCCCAGACTAGTGCCAGACTATTTTTTTTACACGGGCAATAAAACTTTTCTAGAAGTAGAACTTATTCACGTTTTTTCATTTTTTATAACCTTTTTAAACATAACGTTATTAAACATCACTATTACCAATTGATAATTATAAAACATTATTCACATGATCCTTGAACCATGATCCATGAGCCTTATTATCATTGAATTATTGGAAAAGCATGCTTAATGAAAATTTTAATTAACGAAAAACAAATTATTTATTATACGATTTAAGAGGTATTATCAATCTACCAATATCTTTGCTTTATTGTATCTTGATCAAAATATGTATAGTACTTCCTCCACTCAGATCTTTTCTTTGGATCTTTTCTAGAATTTGCTTGAGTCAAAATAGGCATCAAACCTAAAAAAAATGAAAATGTTACGAAGCTGTTGATTTAGTTTTTATGTTGACTTTAATATTGACTTTACTTGAATATTAAATTCAATATATCTTACAGAAAGAGCCATTTTTATTTTTATTTGTAAATTATTCCAGTTCTTAAAAATGAACAATAAATTTACTATTTTTCTTGACTAAACTAAAACTATTAACATTTCTTAACTTATAGATTTAAACTTCTTAAATACTCAATTTAAAATTAATGTTTAATCATCAACAGTCACATTTCAGTAAAGTTCACAGTGACCACACTGGGATCAAACTGATCCCAACTTTAATCTGTTTTAAATAAAGACTTAGTTACTTATTATTACAAATATTTGTTTCAAGACTTAGGAAATGATTACTTGCGGTCTAAAACTAGAAATTTAAAGTCTAAAAATTTTAAGTAAAATGTTGTTGCTGTTCCTCGCTATCTTTATCGCTATGTATTTCTTGAGTCATTGCTTTCAATCGGCTTCCGAATATATAAGGGGACCTAGAGTTTATAGTGAGTTCCGAACCACTTGTCAGACAGCTTTATATGTCAGATCTTTATGTTTTTTCTGCATTTTCTTTTGTCTTTCTCGTTATTTTGTTTGGTTGCCGTTGTGATGGTTTGTTTGTTTGTTATTTCTTGTAGACTTTACTCTACTTCTTCTTTTTCGCTGTCTGAGTATTCAACTTCTTCTTCGGTCTTGTGGGTAGACAGGGTCTTGTGTCTCTAAGTCCAACTCTTCTTAGATATTTTCTATTGCTTCTTTGGTGATCAACGTGTCTTTAGCGAAGGTTGAGAAGGCCAGATAATTTCCAGCCCTCACAAGCTCCCGTTATGTTATATTTCTAAGTCTGGTTTGTTGACTTAGTGTAATTCTTAGGGTACTGTAGTTTTCGCATTGTTTGAGTACGTATTCCGGCGAGTCCTCCTGTCCTCATATACAGTCAGCGCTGTCAGAGAAATTAAATCTTTTCTTAAAAGTTCCGAAATTTCCATGACCATTAATGAATTGATAGGTCCACCTGCTAGGAGTGAAACAGCCAGATTTCATTCTTTCTCGGATATCAGGAAAGTATTTGAAAATGTCTCTGGTGAAACCTAGGCTGGCGAAAAGCGTTCTGGTTCTCTTCGATATTGGTCTAACATGTGTCTCAACCCTTAACACCATACTGAAGTTGACTTCGAAGTATTTAATTTCTTCAACTTTTTTAATTCTACTTTGCTCTATTTTTATGGTGGGAGGGGCTCATATGTGCAGGTATCCTTTGACCAGGACCATGGCACATTTCTCTTTTAATATTGTAGTTTTTGTTGTTGACACCATCTCATGACCGCATTCATATATGTTTGTCCCTTAGTTTCAAGTCCTTTCCTGGAGTCAGACTCCACCAAAGCCGACTGATCGTCCGCGTACGCGATCGTCTGGCAGCCGATCTCCATGAGCGTCCACAATGTAGTGTCGATTATTAAGTTCCATAAAGTAGGTCCAAGTACTGAACCTTACGGACAGCCCTTATTTATGCCTCTTACGACTTAGCATAATCCGTCTCTAAGTATGACCTTACAGTTCCTGAGATAATCCCGAATCAGCAGATATACGTTTTTGGGGCAATTTTTATTTTTTAATTCCCTCAGGATGCTCGGCCACCAGACATTGTCGAAGGCGCCCTTTATGTCCAAGAAGATCGTAAAAACATACTTAAACCTTGAGTTGTTGACGATCTCACGTAGTTTGCAGACTGCATCCTCAGTGAAAAGGCCTTTTCTAAAGCCGTACTGTATCGGTGAGAATTGATCCTCCAGGGTTCGGTTAATTCTTCCAAGTATTAAAGATTCGAGAATCTTTCCAAGAATCGGTAGGAGCCAGATGGCTCTGAATGATTCAGAGTCAGTCGGATCTTTGTTTTGTTGTTCCACTCCTCAGGAAACACTGAGAATCTCAGACACGCATTGTATATCTTTAGGAGTTCGTCACCGATTATCGGTAATGCTATTATAATTATCCTCAGGTCAAAATTATCCGGACCTGGTGCTTTTCCTATTTTCATTTTTGCAATTATACGATCTACCTCAGACTTCTGAAAGTCTTCAGTGTCCTGAGCTCTCGGTGGATATCTATTGTCGTTCCTTATTTGCTGTTGCTCTTCCATCTCTCCTTCTTCCGAGTCTCTCGGGAAGAGCTTCTCAGGGACAGCCTCTGCCGTGGTCTTCCATTCCGTTGTATATGTGTCGTTTATTTTTATGTTGCTTGCGACCTCTCTGATTTTCATTTTTCCCGTTTGGAGCTTATATGGGATGCCCCAGGGGTTTTGTTTTCCTTTTAGAGTGACATAGTCCTCTCAGCTTCTGCAGGCTTTTCTGAGCGCTCTAGTTAAATCTTTCACCCATTGAACAACATCATGTCTCGAAGTAATGTCGGGCCTTGAGGCCAGTCCCCAGGTTTCGCTCAGTTTCTCTCTGAACCTCTTCCAGTCCGCTTTGGAGGTCACGTATCTTCTGTACTTTCCTTGATGGAGGTCTTCCATTATTATCAGTAATGGAAAACGTAATGGCTCTGTGGTCACTCGACGTACACTCCCTCCTGACGTGCCAATTCTCTGCTTTCCTGCAGATGGAGCTCGTAGCTAGGGTGAGGTCAGGGTAACCTTCGCCGACCTCTTAGGAGACAGTGGCCACACCATCTGAGTTGTTTAGGACTAAGAGTCCCCACTGCGTGATTAAGTCTTCTCGTTTACCTACTCTCCAGTCCATGCTCAGTGGACTCCACAGTGGAGATTTGGCGTTTGCATCTATGCCAATTATTACACCTTTGTCTTTGAGTATCTTCAGAACCTTATCTATGTGTTGAATATGTTATTCTATTACTTGGCTACGCTGAAAGTGTACACTAGCGACGTATATGCTGTTATTACCTTTTCTTATTTGCGCAATTGCAAAGTGCGAATTGTACAAATTTGTGAGATTCACGGAGAGAAAAACTCCGCCGTATTAGCGTTGTAGTGGTAACGCCGAATCAGCGGTAGGATCACACCACCAGCGCTGCTGTAAAACAAAGCAGTTTTAGCCTGACTCCTGGTTTAGGGTAACGAATATTTGGATTTCATACCTATTAACTTATATTTTGCAAAGATTAATTGCTAATGTGTTGGAAAAGTGTATTTACAACGTAAATTATTGATTTTCATCGTAAGAGTCTATGAGAAATTTACAAAGCATAGTATATTAACAGTAACCCGTTTCTGAATCGTTATGCTATAACTGCTTTGTTCTGCAGCCGACACTACTTAGTGATCATGTCATTCTACTGCTTGAGCCACTAAGGCTGTAAGTGCCTGGGTCTCCGGTAGATGTAGCCGAGGTTTTCTCTCCGTGTTAAGCACTGACAGGTTGAAATCGAACACGACTATTGCCGCCCAAGGAGTGTCTTTATCGTCTGTAATTATTCTGCTGCCAGCTCCATAGCCCGGTATCTTGTTATCTGTTTGATAGGGCTCCTGAAGTAGGAGAACTTCATATCCCTCTACTTTAGCTTGTTGCTCTATTTCAAGTGCCACTTTACGGGTACTTCTGGCATTAAATTAAATTCTGGCATTAAGTTGTATTATATTTGTTAAAGTGACTTGATTATGATTCACCTGATTTCTAAAGGCCATAGTCAGTTGAATTTACAAGTCTCTCCAAAGCCTGTTTGTACTGCGGACATTTTTTGTCCATGGTATCATGGTTATGATCCCTCTTTGATCGTAGAACGATGGTACAACTTTTCTATGCATTTTTATTTGGGAAATCTAAGTTTTTGTGCCCCACTGTCACACAGTGGGAGCATATCTCCTCGTTTTTACTGTGTTTCGCTATATGGCCGAAACCCTGACACCTGTAGCATCTTGTAATCAGCAAATAGTCTTGCAACTTACACGAGTGCCAGCCGATGAAAATTCTACGTTTCTCAAGAAGTTTAACTCTCATTTCTGGGCTAACATCTATTAGGCAGTTTGTTTTCTTTCCCCCCGTTCTTCCCCCCGTCGGGGAAAGATTTACAGCGTTATCAGCCACAACATCTACAAGCCGCTCCAACGCCGCCGATGTACTCTATAATTAATTCAAAATTATGTGTATTGTACAATGGCAAAAGGTCACGGTATTTACGTTTAGGCCATATATATTCCATGTACGTTAAAAATATAGCATATTTTTGTCTTAGTTTTGTGCTTAAGAAGTTCAAAATACATTATTTAGAAGAACTTTAAAAGTTTATGAGACCAAAATAATATTACGTAGTAAATATACTTTCTACTCACAATCAGTGCAATAGCGACTCTAAAAGTACCGTTTCTTTCAATCACCCATGTATAGTTGGTTTAATCGAATATTTCTTATATAGAGTTTCAAGAAATACAAATAAATTTTATTGAGCAATCTCGACTTTTCTTCTTTGAAGTCATGAAAATATTAACCAATAATTTATTACATGAAACAGAGAAACAAATTTTACACGTTCTGCACGTCTATTCGGCACAACTCTCGATAGATAACTGAGACGAATGAGGAGAAATAAATACCTTTTTTTCGCATCAGAAATTAATCAATAGTGGCAACAAAGTTTCCACGTCTACCTCATACCACTCACAACTTTGTATTTTTTCTCGTATTTTTATATTGCTTTGTCTGGCTTTAGTTGTGCGCTTTTATGAAAGTGCAGAGAAAAAAGTATGAGCCACGTATTAGTCGAATAATACAGTAAATATATAATAAACTGCGGAAAATAGAGAAATATAGAAAGTTATATAACATTAGTCACTGCTACGGTGCTGCTCCAAACGCGCAAAAATCAAATATGCATGTGCTGCATATTTGATTTTTAATGTAGCAGCAATATGAGTAGCTAAACTTGCGTAGCATATGCTTGGTGGTATAATATTATCCATTAAAGGTAAAATCGTCAACTTGGCGCGGTACACTGTAGCAGAGCAATAGAATATAAACTCTATTACTTATAAGGGTTCGTATATGAGTGAGAAGGTGAAGAGAGTATTTTTTCGGATTTAAAGTTCTGAAGATTAATTATATTAATTATATAAATAATATATATATATATATATATATATATATATATATATATATATATATATATAGTTTCAGAGTTTTAAAATTTTAAAACTCTGAAACTTTAAGAAAACAATGTACTTCATACCCAACATATGTAAAATAATTTTCAAACCCTTATCTCTATTGGTTCAAGATTTATGCCAAGCTGCATCAAATTCTCTTTCCAAAACACACGGACTGAAGTACTTTATCTTTTATAGTTCTTGAGATAAAAATACACACAATTTGAGAAAAATTAAAAGAATGCAAATAATCATGTTTTTCAGCCTGGCATAAGTTCTGAACAATAGAGGCAAGGGTTTGAAACTTTTTTACATATTTTGGGTATGAAATACATCATTTTCTTGAAGTTTCAAAGTTTTTAAATTTCTCACTTGCTGACTTAACGTGGAATCTTCCATATATATATTGACGAATATACTACCAATACATTGTACTCCATTTATAAGATAAACGTGAAGGAACAATGAAGTCTAATTATAAAGCCGATTATAGACTTTTATAAATCGAAAGCCTTAATAAAGTGTGCATAGAAAGTACCATCCAACATAAAAATATGTATATGAGGGATTGTCAAAAAACATAGACTTTGTATGTCTTGCGAATTTCCATGTCCTTCAGAATATATACCGGTGGCAAAAAGTTTTTAAGTTATAGAATGTATGAATCATCAGAAGGTTTTCGAGGCAAGTTTCATACTATAATATAAAACTTGTCATTTTCCTAACATGTCTAATGCTACAACGTTCCATAGTATAACAAAAAGAATCTATTGCTAATTTGACTAGTATATAGAGGTGAAATGATTGATCTTTATAAGATATTTGAATAAACAAGACTTTACATTTTTGCAGCGTTTCGACGTACGACTGTATTTTCGTACCGTGAATTTACTTACGTCGATTGTTCGTCAATTCGTTTATTATATTCTAATCGAATTAAACAATAAGTTTTGTCATAGCACCTATAAATTATTTTAAATAGCTGAGAAAGCGAGAGTTACGGTCATCGTGGACACAAATGTATAAAGCATATGTTGGTAAAATAAAACCAGACTGAGATGAGCCATACTATAATAAAAAATAAAGTGACCATTTGCTCCCTAACAAGCTCTCATTTTGTCCCACCTTATTTGTCTTATTTGTTTTACATGTTGAAGTTAAAATTAAATTACCGTACTTAAATAAGTACTAAAGTGCTCCTTTTAATCCGTAGAGTGATACTTTCATCTCGCAAAGTGATAAATTTGTTTCATTTTTTTTTCATCAATGTCTTGTAAAATAGTCACTTTCGATATTTCAGGTAGTACTCTTTTCATATAAAGAAATTTAGATATTTACAATTAATGTGATGGGTTTTAAATTTTGGTAACTATAAATGAACATTTAAAATAGATTTCAGGTTCAGAAGTATTAGTTTTACTGGAAATGCGATTTATAGTAATTTCACATTGGAACGCTTAATTAAAATTGAGGAAGCAAAGTGACAATTCATTGGCAGCGGTTTTCTATATCATTAAGGAGGTCTATTGTCATATATATATGTCACAAAAAATAAACATTATTACTGTAATTGAATATCGCATAATGATATATTGTTGAACTACGTAAAGTTACATCCAATTGTTTGTAAGTTCGTATATGTTTTATAAATAATCGGACGTAAATTTCCAGGTTAACCGATGATATAGAATTTTTATATAGGTAAGTCCCCCTCAAATTTTTCAAGGAACAAAATGAGAGACCTTCAAAATTCTAATCGGATAATAAACAAAAAAGTCCCCACTATTTTGTCGAATCTTTCATTAGTTGCCAATAACTGATTTTTCAATAACGAAATTGCGATAACATTTTTCTTTTTATGTACACGAGTATACCTTGTTTTATAACAAACTGATTTAAATATCATTAGGAGTGTTTAAATTATAATAAAAAATGTTTTTATTTTGAGGTCAATAAGACGATAGAATCTTTTTAAAACATATTCCGTAGAGAAACTGATAACAGTATCAATAATAATAAGACAAAAATATCATAACATTAAGTTGCAAAATATGATTATTGTTAATTTATAAAAGCTAATTTTAAATTTAAAAACTTTTTAGTCTCTCATGCAATTTTAATCATTGAAGTGTATTTGCATTTTTTTTATTGTTTTGCGTAGTACGACAAAAATCAAATTTTAAAATAATTTATAGGTGCTATGACAAAACTTATTGTTTAATTCGATTAGAATATAATAAACGAATTGACGAACAATCGACGTAAGTAAATTCACGGTACGAAAATACAGTCGGTAATTTAATTTTAACTTCAACATGTAAAACAAATAAGACAAATAAGGTGGGACAAAATGAGAGCTTGTTAGGGAGCAAATGGTCACTTTATTTTTTATTATAGTATGGCTCATCTCAGTCTGGTTTTATTTTACCAACATATGCTTTATACATTTGTGTCCACGATGACCGTAACTCTCGCTTTCTCAGCTATTTAAAATAATTTATAGGTGCTATGACAAAACTTATTGTTTAATTCGATTAGAATATAATAAACGAATTGACGAACAATCGACGTAAGTAAATTCACGGTACGAAAATACAGTCGTACGTCGAAACGCTGCAAAAATGTAAAGTCTTGTTTATTCAAATATCTTATAAAGATCAATCATTTCACCTCTATATACTAGTCAAATTAGCAATAGATTCTTTTTGTTATACTATGGAACGTTGTAGCATTAGACATGTTAGGAAAATGACAAGTTTTATATTATAGTATGAAACTTGCCTCGAAAACCTTCTGATGATTCATACATTCTATAACTTAAAAACTTTTTGCCACCGGTATATATTCTGAAGGACATGGAAATTCGCAAGACATACAAAGTCTATGTTTTTTGACAATCCCTCATATACATATTTTTATGTTGGATGGTACTTTCTATGCACACTTTATTAAGGCTTTCGATTTATAAAAGTCCATAATCGGCTTTATAATTAGACTTCATTGTTCCTTCACGTTTATCTTATAAATGGAGTACAATGTATTGGTAGTATATTCGTCAATATATATATATATATATATATATGAAATATTCCACGTTATGTGAGCAAGTGAGAAATTCTAAAACTTTGAAACTTCAAGAAAATGATGTATTTCATACCCAAAATATGTAAAAAAAGTTTCAAACCCTTACCTCTATTGTTCAGAACTTATGCCAGGCTGAAAAACATGATTATTTGCGCAATGAGCAAAGAAAGGAACGAGCACCAACAACATCGCTCCAAGCAGCACCACGTAGAAAGCCGACTCGACAGCACGACGGCAGTTGAGTGAAACGATAGCCACCGTCATAGCCTTCACGACTACCAGCACAACCTTTAACGTTAGCGCTAGAAACAGGAAGATTTGCATACTTCGATTGCTGCGATCGACACGACAGACATCTGGAAATTGAGAATGAGGAAATAGTCTACCTCACTTCTAACTAAACTCAGTAAGAAATGGTTGGATAAACTTCACAGATTATGAATGGAGGCTGAGAAAGCGAGAGTCACGGTCATCATGGACAGGTCTATTAACTAAAATCCACGGAATATGTTTCGCGCTCATAGGTCGATCTATGCGATTAGGGGCCTACGAGGGCAACAGACTTACCTCATAACTGCGGGGATTTAGGATCTGTTAATACCAGAAACTTCTAACTAACTACTAGGTGTTAAACCTGTCTCATTTTAGGATTCGAACAGCAGACACTACTACTCTACCGCAAAAAGCAGACAGAAAACCCTTACTAGGGACGATACCAACGTTTTCGACCGCTTCCATAGGCACAAATTAATCGAAAATATGTACGAAAGCATTTATGTGGTAGTAGACCAACTCATGCCAATCATGGTTGAGGCTTTTGGCTAGAATTTGACAGGTCTTGCCAGCATACCCCGAGCTCTCTTCAAAGGGCGCGACGTTCCAGTTGATTGTTGTGATTGACTCAAGAGTGTATTTCCACTACGTCTTCTATCGAGACCTTAGATATGGCATACAGTGGCCTATCCAGTACCAAAGAAATAGCAGTAGTGTGACACCGATAATGCATACGTATTCAGCAGCTCTATAGTAAGAACATGATCAGAATAGCCAAAAAAATACTAAGCGTGAAGCCATGGAAGACTTTTGGAGACCAGTAATAACACAGTAGTTCGTTCCTGTTCCGATGATATCAAGGCCAGAGCCACTTCGTGACCTGGAAAGCGATGACGTTCAAGAAGACCGAAGCAGTCAAGAATTATAGCAAAATAAGGAGAGCTATCCCGATGAGTGTTAAGATCGTCATCCTGATACATCAGCCTAGCCTCTATTGTCATTAGCATTTGCATGAGATTTTAGCCAGGTGAATGCTCGGAACCAAACTCGTCGACATTCGTCAACGACATCTAGCACGTTCGTTGTCATGAGTCCATTTTATTGCACTCAACGCTACACTCAATGCTACATAACGCCAGACGGATCTTCAGATATTTGTTCCGTAAATAAATAAATTATAAAATTGGATTCTACAGTGTATTTCTTGAGAAAAACGAAATCATTAAAACGATAGTTTAATTTTTGATTACAATACCATTAATACATATAAAATAAAAATAAACCGGATTAATATTTTACTCATTTCAGCTAGTAATTTGTATTTATTTCGTTTTATGGTTTTGAAGTAACTTCTATACAACATATTTTTAATAATTTTAAATGTAAAAAATAGGTATTAAGAATCAGACTCAGAATCGTGTCATTTTTCTCACTCTGGTTCAATCCGCTTTTTTAGCAAGACGCTCAGGTGGTAGAACACGATTTGAGTATCCAGGCATTGACTGTTAATGAATATTCATATCGCCATTTTCAAATCCAAGATTATTAATAGTTAATGAATCTCATTAAATATAAGTAATCCTTTATCTCAGAGTACAAGTGTCCAAGAGACTTGGGCGTAAAGTGGATAAGTTACGACGGAATCATACATGTACATACAAACAGACATTTCTCAAAAACCTATATATTTTGATTGAGCAACGTCAAGAACGTCGAAATTCATAAAAATGTTAGTTTTCGGAAATATTGTCTTTGCGAAGTTTCGCTTTAAGGAGGATCTTTCGCTAGATATAGGGCATAAAAAACAAAAAATTGTATGTGAGTTTATAAAGGTTTTATGATAAGACTAACGATATGTACTTAATAATAGTCCAAAACTACATGAAAAATAAATTATTCCAAAAAAATCGTGACCTCAGTGTAAATATTGTCAATTTAAAAAATATTTCTCTATAAAGTTAACGAGAGAATATTTTAAAATAATATATCTGTAATAAAAGAGAACTAATTATTTATAAGAAAACGCGTAAAATTTATAAACTATTGGCTTTCTCTAATCACAGATATAATATATTTAAATTTTCTTTCATTAACTTTGTAAAGAAATGTTTAAGTAAAAAAGTAAGCTCTGAAACATTAATATTGGTTAAGAAATAAAAAAAAATTGGGGTTTTACTAAATATTTTTTAAATTGACAATATTTACACTTCTGACGTCACGATTTATTGGAATAATTTTCTTTTTTCATGTCGATATAAACTATTATTAAGTACATTTCATTAGTTTTATCATAAGACCTTTATAAACTGTCATACGATTTTTGTTTTATGTCCTATATCTAGCGAAAGACCCTCCTTAAGAAAGCAAAATAGTGTTTGATAAAACATGTTTGGAAAATAGTTTCTGACTTTTGGATTCATAAGATACTAATTTGTTATTCAGCTGTTAAAAACTATGCATCCAATAAGTTATAGTACCACGAAGATTTTATGAAAAATCGGTCATTTGAATTAACTAGAAAAAGTGATCGATCATAAAACACCTTATAAATTAGACAATCACTTAAGTGTTTTTGAAAAAGCTTGTAAAAGTATCTATCAAGAATTTGAATATTAACTTTTGCCATTATTTTGCTGTACACCGTACACAGAAACATTTTGAAGAAAATAATTTATATCTGAGAAACTAATAATGGAAATCTTTTGGATTAACTAGAAAAAGTGATCGATCATAAAACACCTTATAAATTAGACAATCACTTAAGTGTTTTTGAAAAAGCTTGTAAAAGTATCTATCAAGAATTTGAATATTAACTTTTGCCATTATTTTGCTGTACACCGTACACAGAAACATTTTGAAGAAAATAATTTATATCTGAGAAACTAATAATGGAAATCTTTTGGAACAAATGATTAATTGTTTAAGCTTGAGAATGCTACGTGTCAATGAATTGGGAGATCTTTTTAATTTGTACAAACTTTTATCTGTGCTATGCATCGCACTCACGTTTCTATGAATTAGCTCAACCCCGGGAATTCCGTTCTTATATTTCACTCTCGTATCAGTCCACGATATATACTTTTCCCCTTTTGGTTTCAGATCGACCATCAGATTACATCATATTGAACCATTCTCCTACATCTCAGAGATCCTGAGACTAAGTTTATACATCTCTCAAGTCACCATTTCTGAATATATCCTTATTTTTTCCGTTATTGATCCGACAGTTTGTGCAATACGCTATCACTTTTAACTCTATACCAAAAGACGATGTGCGGTCAAGTGTCATTAGGCCTATTTATGGCTATGAGTAATGTTGAACTTAGTGAGTTTATATCTAGACCACCTTACTACCGTTTCATGAATGTGCCTGAATCTCATAACAGCCGCACATGAGTCATTTTCAGGAAACTGTTAAATTTCGTATCTTCACTCTCTGATTACATTCTCAAGCTTTTCAAACTGAGAGATATGACTCATGGTTTGAATACGGATTTGTTCTATTACATTGGTTAGTGTTCTCAACATAATCGATTAAATTTGTCTTTATTTTTAAATATAAAAAGATATCAATTTATATTTTACATTTTAGTTGATCTTCTCATCATACGTGCTGAAAAAATGACATATTCCGTGTCGGTTTTGCGTACGGAAAAAGGTCAATAACACACTGCGGGCGTTATTCCCCGTTAAATAGCACCCGTAGTGTCTTTTGAGCTTTTGGCGTACATAAATCCCCCAAGCAATATATGTCATATTCCCAGCACTTGTGATAAAAATAGTGTGTGAAACTCGTGCGGTGTAGTATCGAATAGCGCCACTTGGGCGACATGTGGCACTCGCTACGCTCGTGAGCCAAGGCGCCCGCGTCAGCTATTGGCCACTATATCGCACTTGTTACACAATGTTCTATTAACGACAGACACCTCCGTGGAATAAAAATTTACATCAATGTCTAACGCATATAATCATAAAACTAATATATTCTTTATTATACGAATGAAGTTACATTCAAAATATGCACGAAATTTACGTTGAGTTACAACTATTTGTTAGAGATACTAGAAAAATTAAGGACCACAAAGGTAACAATTGTCATATCCGTGGTCACTATACTGTTTTTTTATTATCTATAAAAAAATCTTATTGAATTCAAATTTGGGATTTCTAATATAGAAAATGTATATTTACTGCCCGTACATTCATATTTTAAATAATTTTCTCGGTTCTTTGTTTGTACCTGCTAAAAGAAGTCACGAACATAAGTGCCCTCAAATTTTGCTAAAAAGTAACATATGAATTGATATAACTCGTTATATTTTTAATATATTATTGTATTATCTAACTTTAAAAGTTTGAAAATATGGACAAAAAATAAAGGCACGAAATTTAACAGTTTTCTGACAATCACTCATGGATCTATTAAGTACTTGTCAGCTTGACTCTCGCGCATTCTCCACCTTAATACAAAGACCAGAATCACTCTCAATATTTTAGCTTCCTTGGATATTACTAGTAGTAGTCTTCTACCCAAGAACCGGGGTCTTTTGATAAGTTTCACCTTGTATCGGCTAGTAAAGTTCACATAGTTATTCTCTCTGGACTAACCGTCAAGTAGTACAAGTCCTCAACTGTAGCCAAGGTTGATTGTACCAGCACCGTTAGAACGTCTTTATTATCCACCATTACTAGAACCATCATGACATCAATATAGGTCTGAGAATAGAAGTACATATCAAAAAATCGTTGAGAACTCTCAAATCAGAATCTATCGGAAACCTGGAACCATAGCATTGGGAGCATCGTCATTCTACTCTTCTGTTGGTGAATGTGACAGCATTACAAATTGAATCATAAAATTACTCATTCTCAAAAGTCAACCTCTACTAATTCTATTACTTCGATTTGTGATGCAATACATTGGTCATCTGTAACTTTAATTATTTGTTACGTTCTGCTCTTTTGATCTTTCAACTTATATACAAGTAAAATCATACTTTTTCAGAATATTTAAAAGAACTTCTTAAACATGACCGAATAGTAGAGTATGGTCTTTTCTAGTGACTTATTAAAATCGATTTACAGAAAAAAGATTCGTACGATCTTCACAAAAATTTTGCAGTATATTCTTTGAACCAAATACTACAATGTAAGCCTATGTTTAATTATGTACCATACTCCATTGAAAAGCAGTATAATTATAATCTTTCAAATTTACTAAAAAAATTTTATCTAAAAGTGTATTTCAAATGTACAAAATTAAAATTTTTATTACTGGCCAACGTAGCATGGCGCATTATTCTACAATGGCTTAAATTGTTGATTTTAATATGAAGAATGTGTTATAAAATTTTAAGCGATATGGAATGACTTTTTTGACGTTGATGAGAGTTTATAGATTATAGATAGATAGATTAAGATTTATTTTGCACAAGTCAAAAATATACATCATATATACATAGTTTCGATACATTAAATTAAATTTGTATCCATATCACAGATACATCGTTAGATTTCATCACATAGGCTTATTATAAATGCACAGTTTATGTCAGTAGTCTTAACTATCACGTCACAATATAGAACCTTAATTAAATAATTACTTAGCAGTATAACACAGTTAATTTTTATCACAGAACACATTTTGTTCGTCGCAGGTTTCAATAATATGCCTACGTATTGCCGTTTTAAATCTATTTAGAGACGGAAGATGCCTAATAGCGCGGGGGAGCGAATCCCAGAGGCGAGCACCTTGGGCTCTGAAGGAGTACAGGCCAACATCAGTACGCGACCCTGGAATTTTTATTTCCTTGCGATTCCTACCTGAGGTTCTAGACTGATTTTGTTCAAAAAGGGCCGCAAGGTACGGAGGCTGTCTCATGACAACTGCTTTATAAAGCATTACCGCCGCAAAATACTCCCTTCTTATCTTCATAGTCAACCAGCCCAGTTTCCTCCTGTAGGGAGAGACATGCTCATCCTTTCTAACACCACATATATATCTCATACAGGAGTTTTGCAACCTTTGAAGTCTGGTCTGTAGCTCACCTGATACGTCGAGGTATACAAGAGAGCAATAATCTAAGCGAGAGACAAAAAGAGCACCTGCGAGCTGTTTGCGTAACGCTTCGGTGGTGCAGGATCTAAAAGATCTGAGTCCATATAAGGCTCTGTTAACCTTCCGACTAACTGCATCCACTTTCGGTTTCCATGTTAATTTAGAATCCATAATAACACTGAGGTTAGTTACAGTATCGGCAAAGGGAATAGAAACGTTATTCTGCACCTCAATGCCTGGAAGGTGCAATTCTTGCAATTTATTAATATTGTAATCCGACCCAAAAATTATAGCTTTAGTCTTCCCGACATTAAGGTGAAGGGCATTCTCAGAAGCCCAAGCCGACACTGCTCGCACCACAGCTGACGGGCGATCAATGCCTATCTGAAGATCGTCTATCGCAACCTGCGTATAGGTTTGTAAATCATCAGCATAAAGCAAATGCTCGACACCATCCGATAATTCACCCTGGGGATTTTTGAAAGCAGCTAGTACGTCTCCAAGATCATTAATATAAAGGCTGAACAGAAGGGGCCCAAGAACCGAGCCCTGTGGAACGCCAAGATTGGTTGTGCACCAATCAGATTCCCCATTAGATTTTGTAACCACTCGCTGGTTACGACCTGTAATATATGACTTGATCCACAGGACTATGGACCTAGAAAACCCCATTCTGATCAGCTTACGAAGTAATTTAGAGGGCGAAATAGTGTCGAACGCCTTACTGAAATCGAACATTAGGAGTATGGTAAGCAGCTGTTTCTTGCTATTAATACCATCACGAATCTCCTCTGACAGACTCAGTAGTGCTGTTTGCGTACTATGATGTTGTCGAAAGCCAGTTTGACGTGGATCAAGGATTTTCTTGGATGAAATGAACTCTGAAATCTGCTCGTGGACGATCTTTTCCAAGACCTTGGAGAGAAAACTCAACAGGGCTATTGGACGGAAGTCCGAGACGGCAGATGGAATTGCTGTCTTCTTTAGAGGCACCAGATGAGCCTTCTTCCAGGTCCCGGGAAAAACCCCACTAGACAGAGAGGAGTTAAAAATCTTAGCCAAATGATGGCCCAAAACCGGAAGAGACTTTGCGATGACATTTTGGGGTATTCCGTCTTCACCCTTTGCCTGTGCCGAGAAATGAGCAACGGCCAGAACAACGTCCGAGAAGGTAACTTCACGAAAAGTGAAGCCATCATCGCTGGCCGTCGATAAGATGTTATCTAGATTTTCGTCATGCTCCGTTTGAGAGACAGAGACCCCAGCAAAGTGGATGTTTAATTCATCCGGAGTGAAACCATGCAGCTCTTCTTTAGCCTTTGGTAACAGTCCAAGGTGCCGAAGTTCTTTCCAAATATTTTTGTTATTATCCAGAGCATCAAAAATTCTGCTCTGAATAAGCCTCTCGCATTTCAACTGTGCGCTGTTCTGCTTGAGCTGCGAGAGACTGGAACTCCTGCCGCAACTTATTGTCCCGAGTCTGTTTGTAGCGCCGTCGAACGGCATCACGCTGATTATAGAGTTCTTTCAGCTCGACATCCACCCAACGAGGGATACATTTCTTCTTCAGTGTAAACTGTTTCAGAGGGGCAAGATCGTCGATGATCGCCAAGATGTTGTGGCTAAGATGTTCTAACTTACTATCAACATTCTTATCTGGGCAACTAATGGGCGACCAATCACAAGCAGTAAGGAGGGATAGAAGTTCCTCCTGCCTAATAGACTTAAAATCCCTATATGAAAAGTTATTGAGAGCAGGGGACTTTGAAGTTTGGATGTCGATTGTGACATCAATTATATTATGTTTACTCGGAAAGGTCGCCATCATGTTGTTCGCATCCAACACCATATAATTGTCGTCAGTGAAGATCATATCAATCCAAGTGTGAGATTCTCTGACGTGGTGAGTCGCGCCATGATCAAGTAATTTAAGGTTTAATTCACAAATTAACTCTTTAACAAACGACGCTTCCTGAGATGTCGACAACATGTTCGCGTTCAGATCTCCCATTACAATCCGGTGATCGTACCCTACCGAATAAGTCGTCAGGTTCTGTATTAGGTCAGAATCGTCAGAGAATGAAATCCCTGGAGGTCGATATATGACGGCCACGAAAATTGGCGGATGGTTGCCTTGCTGAATTCGACACATCAAATATTCAGGGATACCTGGTTTGCCTTTGTCTATCGTAGTTTTTGAGGAGCACAGCACCGTTGCTTTATGAGAATTACGTACATAAAAGACCACCCCTTCTCCTTTATTATTCCTGTTCTGCCTAATTGACGAGAACCCGTCGATCTGAACGCCAACATCATCGCTATCTCCGAAACGCGTCTCAGCCACGCCGAATATATGATAGAAAGGACGAACAGTCACAAGGAACTGACGGAACATACTCATATGCTTACTAAGCGATGTTGCATTGAGGAAGCCCGCTCTTAGTCCCCCAGCTTCCACTTATCTTGCTACGTCCCCGCGTAGTCAAATTCCATCGCCAGAATTTAAGTTCGACGTCCTTGACGTTTCCTGTGTGACAGTGACTAGGTTACAGGTATTTTGTGTTACCCCCGTGTTAACGCTATCGCTAGCCTCATTAAGAAAAGATGCAGATAATGCGTGCAGATCTGCAGCCGAAATGATCTCATGCGCCGATTCACCGTCACGCTTCTTAACCAGGAAACGACCGCCCCTATGCCAAATATATTTGAAGCTTAAACCACGAGCAATAGATTTTAAGGTGTTGAAATGAGTAAAAGATTATTTACTTAAAAGTTCATTAATACAAATTTTACTTCTAATAAGGCTATTACTCGTGTCCTGATAGTTTGTTCATACAGTAGTCCAAATGACCGCATTTTTTGCATTCGTTAAGGTATTACATAAAAAAGTATTATTCTGTATGTACGGAAATCTATGTTAAGATATAAAATCTTGTATCAAGTTTCTTTTTATAAATAACAATAACTATTTCTGCATTTCTATAATTCATTGCATATTTTAAATGTTTTAATAAACTGATCTTGCAAAAAGTCTTGTGGATTTTTGAAGCCAAAGTAAAGTGCACTGTTATACTTTTTTATCATAATTAGACATCAAACTCTACAGTGAAAATAGTACAATATTTATATAAAATCCTCAACCTTTTTCAAAAATATCCATACAGTATCAACAATTAGCATTTAATGTAAAATTCTGTTAACATCTTCAACTTTCACTATAGCAACAATATATTCCCGCGAGATAACAATCAACAAATCACGTGAATGACAATGGAAAATAGCAACAAGGTCATAACATACGACGACGTATCCCTGGGCTACAAGTGTCTGTTCCGTATAATCGGCATTCTGCCTTTCGAACGGTCGACGACCTTCCACACAATTCTCTCCTACCTCTTCGCGGTTTACTTCCACCTGGTAAATGCGACGTATAACACTATGTACCTGAGCCACGGGTTGCGCATGATGGCGGGAAACGAGTTCGAGCTCGATTGCCTGTTCGAGTTGGTGAGCGTGCAGGGCATCAGCGTCCGCTTCCTCATCATCTACTGGAGGCGCCACGAGCTTACTCGTCTGATGCGAATCTGTGGAGAGCTGTGGATGCTGCTGGCCGGCGAAACAGAGCCCAGGGTGGTGAAGTCGTTCGAGAGGAAGGTGCGCTACCTGGCATATTTTGTCATCTGGTCGACCTTGTTGATCCTCATTTTTTATTCGATCACGGCGCAACTGGTGAGGCTGCCACCCGTTGAGGTCAATGGGACCGTGAGGAGGGTTCTGCCGTTCAGGTTGGTACAGTTAGTTTTACACCCCAGTTTATATATTAAAATTTATTTAAACAATACTTATGATTGGTAAATAAAGCATAAGCAGCTTCATGCAAATGTATTTGTAATATATGAAATTCGAATTTAACTTATAAATAAGCCAATTCTATATAAATTTAATTATAAATAAGACGCGACAATTTGCGAATAACTGCACGAAAGAAAATTTGCATTCAGAAGGATGTTTGCGTGCATCTGTATAAGGTAATAGTAGCTAATGTGTCTTGAATTTTGGTGTGAATTTTATACTTTTGTAAAATTAATATTGTTAACGTTGTTCTGCTTCAAAGATAATTACCCATATACAGAGAAACTTAACTCACACTACCATTGCAAGTAGATTGCCTCGCGGAACACAACATGTTATTCCTTTATATAGTATTATGGCTAGTGACTCGTTTTACCTCAGTCTCCTTATTCTTCAACATATTTTTAATAAAAAGTCGTTCCCTTTTTTGGTTAATTAATGCTTAAAAGTTTATCTATAGTTTAACTATTATTAAAAACATGGTATTTAAATCAGTTCTTAAACAAAATCACATGTACGCTTTTCTTAGCTATAAAATAAGTAATCAAATAAAAAGCGACTATTAGTTGTTTATTGGGTAAGAAAAATACCACCACGACAATAGTGACGCTAGTGAAAACATACACCCCCTTCAGCCATGTTTTGTAAGTTAACGTAGAAAACCCGAAACTATATCTATATATATGAAAAATGGCCGACACGGGTGTACCGTGCCAGAGGTTGCATGGTAGATTTAAACTCTCAATGGCATAGAAAATATTATAGATTTTCAACCTATTATCCTTAAAGGATCTAAGACCTTTCAAATTAAAGGTCTTGAAATCAGATTATATACATGAATATCGCACCTCCAGAACAAGACTATCCAAATTCTTGAAATACAATTATTGTTAATAGAATAGCTTAAACAGAAATAAAACCTCACAATGACTTCAAGTATTGATTGGTAAAGATTGAGAAACTATAATAGGATATTAAAATTCAAGTATAAAAAATTTATCTGATTAAGAGGGCCGTTTGTTCCCAATCTACTTCCTTTATTTTACCAACTTACCTTTAATTTTCTTTTCTATTAGATGACGTATGTAAAATGTAGTAAATAGTGACGTTATGGGGCTAAAAATACCGCTATATGCTTCAGAAAATCCAAAAATTGCTTAAAAATGACTTAAAAATTGGCCATTTTAAAAATGTAATTGGCGTTGAAATACTGATTTTGGTGAAAAGTCCTGAGGTATATATGTTTGGAGGTACAAAATGAAGAAAAATACGTACGAATTTTTTTAACCTCAAAATAAAAAGCTGCACCTGCTAGACCAAACAGGACAATGAAAAACGAATTTTTTTAGTTCTTTCGTTTTAATAATTGTAGGTTTGACCTTGAAAGGTTTATAATTTTTAAAAAGCTTACGTATTTTTCTTGCTTACACAATGAGGAAATACTATGCATAATTTCAAGTTGATCCGTTATAAGCTTCATCGCCAATCTCACTTTGAATTTGAATAATATTCGAATTCTTAATTCTGAGATAATCAAGGCTTTATTAAACAGGAATAAAAAATAATATTATAGGTTTCAATTTTTTTGGCAGTTCAATTTCGATTTACTGAAGTTTCATGACTGTTATTTAACCTTTTTAGGTTCTTCCCCGTTGAGCATCTTGTTTTGAATAGGTTGAACGACTATATTGCTTTCTGGTAGAAATAAATATTCTGTAAATTCTTAAAAGTGTCGAAAATGCATGTTTTGGGCTATTAGAGGCCTATTATTATACTTATCTGTATGTAGTAGATAATATATGAAAATTGAAAAAAATGTTTTTTTGTTGTATTTTTGTCGATTTTTTTGTGTAAACGGCATCCTTTATTAGCTTGTCACGCTGTAGGCAGCCTGCGGGCCGCAGGCTGCATAACTCGCCGCTCACGCACTGTAAAGCGAGCAAGCTTACTCTGAAACGCCTCTGCACCTTGCATCGCTTGCGATTCGATCGCTTTCATTTTTATTGCTCCCCCTTTTTGGTTTGATATTATATTATAACAAAGGAACGGAAATATTAATTTATGTAGTTAAATAATAACAGACACTCTAAAATCGTGATTTATAAACAGGGCAAAAATTATCAATAACTTGAAACAATGAGAGATTAATTGGTAAGAATGTCAATACCGTCGTCATGTTGTTATCTTATATCAATCACTGTTTTAGACCTAACGAACCAATGTAGGTGAATTTTGGAACATTCATGGAACTATTTTCAAATTTTGTGTGAATCGTTTTGTTAAGGTCTAAGTCTAAAGCAAAGTATCTGACATGTCTAAAATAGGGCTGATCCTTAATAATGTTAAAAACAGCCTAAAAGTAAGAAATGATTTTCGTAGCCGAAAAGCATTCTTAGTTCTGATTTTTATTTATTATTATTTAGATACAAACTTTACCTCACGCTTTAATCGATCAAAAAAATGTATACATTTACATATTCAATAAAATAATCTTTACTTGAATGTGAACGAATTACTGCGATAAAACGTCGACCTTTCGAATAAGAAAATAAAATCGATTTTTTCATTCTCTTTTCGAGTCTCAATTTGGTTCCTCATAAAAAAATCTTGATTTAAAAAATTATGTTCATAGTTTCTGAGGCTGTACATTTATTCCCACAAAAATTAACGAAATAGAACGTCTAGATAAGGCTACATAAATTATTTCTCATTTTAAACTGTTATTAACCTTATTAAGAATCAGCCCTATTTCAGGCATGTCGGATACTTTGCTTTAGACGTGAACAAAACGATTCATACAAAAATTGAAAATAGTTCCACGAACGTTCCTAACTTCACCTACATTTAAGCAATTGCTTAAAATGCTCAATACGTGGGAACTGTGAATATCTGAATGAAATTTTATCCTCATAATAAATTTGCGTAAAAGTATTAATATAAGTGCAGTTTTTTATTCGTTGTGTACTGGTGAACAAATGAACGAGATATAACAAGACCAACTGGTTTAATAAGTATAAATCTATTATTCTAACCACAAAATAATGTTTTTTATTTATTGTTATTTAGATAAAAAGTTTTCCTCATAATTAAATCGATCAAAAAAATTTAAACATGTTTAATAAAATAATCTTCACTTGAATGTGAAAGAATTACTGAAATAAGACGCCGACCTTTCGAATAAGAAAATAAAATCGTTTTTTTTATTTTCTTTTTAAGTCTCAATTTGGTTCCTTATAAAAAAAATTGATGACAAAAATGGCGTACATAGTTTCTATAGCTGTTTTAGACTTTAACAAAACGATTCACGCAAAAATTGAAAATAGTTCCACGAACGTTCCAAACTTCACCTACATTGTTTTATTTGTAAAAAGTGTGGATCGTAACACATCATTCTGTACTGTAATATAATATATAACTATGTAATGCGGTAACCCAATTTTACGGATTTTCGTAATTCATGTCCCTTCGAATTCTCGATCGCTATCCGACTCGTGATTGCCCTCGCGCATATCTTTACAACAGGATCGACAGAGCGCAAAAAGTAATTAAATGACCGTGTATTTTTACAGGCAAAAGAGGAAGAAACAAGTTGCGTGGCGGCAGAATTCGACACTTTACGAGTCCCTTGAAGCGCTCTAAATTATCATTTTGACCATCGGTCAATTCGTTACACTGCGCGCCAACAAATATTCGCGGATAACACACATACGAATAGAGTGAACAAATACTCGTGTCTAATTTTTACCCCTCTCCGACTTCGTAACACGTTACAATATTTTCAGTACGACCTCCGTTAAACGCTTCTCTCACGACTAGTCGTACCGCCCGGGAAGAGATGTGTATTTTATTCAGAGTAGTGAGTGTGCTAAGTGCAGCGTAATGAGTGTAAGCGTAAAAGTTATTGGTAGCCAACCCGTTATCGTGGCACTCCCCCATTCGCAACCTGGGGACGCGTCTGGTCACCTGGTCTAAACGCCCCCTGCGTTCACCTACGCGGCGCTATCGCAAGGGCAGAAATAATAATAATAATAATAATAATAATAATAATAATAATAACAATAATAATAACAATAATAACAATAATAATAATAATAATAATAATAATAATAATATCTTTTAAAAAGTATATCAAAATAATGTTATTGCCAGAAAATATCATTTCGTTATCCAATTTCATATACATTACAAAGGTAAATTACGTTTATATACACTCCTCAACTAATTAATGTTACAAGCTCAAACATGTTTAGTATTATATTCTTGTACTACACGTAACAGTTTTTGAGAGTAATCCGAATGCTCTTTTGGAACTTCATATTTTGCCCAAGTCGATTTGAAGATGCAAAGATTCTAGGACTTGTTCGTTATAAATCCAAGACCTTTCTTAACTCGGACAGAAAATTCTGAGAAATATACTCTCTTATCAATTTTGCACAGTTACATACATGCAGACGCATAACACATTCAAAAGCTCCCGCACCCATGATGGAAGGAAACGAGGTGTGCTCAGTAGGGGGATTGATTTATACATGATCCATAAATGGGGGACTTGCGAAGGGCTCCTACTGAGCACACTTTGTTTCCTTCCATAATGCCCACTCTTAAATCGCCGCTTCGTCACACTCTCTTCTCGTCGCCGCCGCTGTAATCTTCCCTACCTATTCATGCCCTCTTTCTTTTTCACTCCCATACAGTCGCGCGCACGATCACTCTCTCTCTCTCTCTCTCTCTCTCTCTCTCTCTCTCTCTCTCTCACTCTCTCTCTCACTCTCACTCTCACTCTCACTCACTCACTCACTCACTCACTCACTCACTCACTCACTCACTCACTCACTCACTCACTGGGATCTCCCATCCGCACTATCGCCGCTCGCGTATTGCGATCGCTGCCGAGCTGCCGCCGAGTTTGTGTAATTGGGCTATATATAGAGATATGTAGATATAAGACACAAAATTAATGCTTGAACGCGCGTGTTTTGAAAATTTAAAATTGAATGGTATTAGATTACGGCATTACAAACTTTTAATACATCGGCTTTAAAAAATCTGGAAAAATTCACAACAATTTTACATGCTAAATGGATCATTTTTTCTAAAATTAAAAATAAATGTTGACGTATATTACATTGATGTAAGTTTGGCGTATATTACATATCCTTAACGTTTCCCATTTAATTATATCATTTTTGGGTTTGTTGAAAATTATTCAGCTATTATAATATGAAAAGCGTTACTTCTGAAGTTACTGTTTCTAGATGGTACGTTGATGTTCAAGAGCAGCCCTGGTACGAGGTAGTATCGATTGTGCAACAATTAGTCATCTTGAGTTGCACAGTAAATCTAACGGCGATCGAGATCACCCCTGCTTTCCTGATCATGATGGCCTGCGGTTACCTCAGGTCCATTCAGAATAGACTCCTGATAATGGGAAAAGAAACTCCAAGTGTCAATGTTTTAATGAACAATTATAATACGATTCAGTACAATGGAGATCAGGTGAATAAACTGTCGACGCGCTATGTGGTAGAGTGCATCAAGTTTCATCAGAAGATCCTAGAGTAAGATTCTTGAAAATTTCGTATGTCGTTTTCTTAATGATACATAATTTATATAATATTCTTTACTCAGTTTTTGCCAGGATATAGAAAATTTTACTCGCGCTCTATTCATAGTCCAGATCATGACTACAGTGTATAATATATCCCTCATAGGACTAAAACTTCTGGAGGTAAAAATCCATTTGAGCAAATAAATCACTCCCGAAATGTAATATCTTTAAACACATATACAGCATGATCAAAACACACTCAAGTATTTGCCTGTGTTAAGCTTGAATGTACTGCAATTCTTCGCTTGTCAATGGATTCCTCAACATCTTCTAAACGAGGTTTGAATCTATATACGAAAGCCTATGTTAGTTCTAAGTGGGCGTTCATAGTGAGGACAGTAGTTGTGTTTCAGCGTTATATAGATACAATGTCACTATGAATGTTTCCCAAAATCACCCCTAGTAAAGAAAACCGCTGCTAACAGGCTTAGCAAAATACTTTCTCAAAGAGGATTCAATCTATAATATATTTGCTTAACCCTCGCTTTTCCGTGCTCGATGTGGTCACATCGTTTATCAAGTGCGGTGAATCAATCACCCTAATAAAAATATTTGATAAATCCAACGTTTTACCTTCGATCACTGTCAAAATTTATTTACAGGACTTTTTAGAGGCGCTGATTACAAATCTGAAGTCCAAATTATAAAATTAGAAAAGGCAGACCTAATATGGCCGACCAACAGTAATTTATGTTGCTACTCGTGATTTCAATAATACGATCAGTTTTAATTGCTGTTTTGAATGAAAATCTGCCTCCTTCTTATTCAGAGATAAGGTGATATTTAATTGCTTTTACGAATGAAAATCTGCCTCCTTCTTATTCAGAGATAAGGTGGTTTTTATTGCGTTTTTAATGACAATTTTGCTTCTACTTATTTAGAGATACGGTCATTTCTTTTTTAATTAGTTGCTTTTACGAGTGAAAACTTTTGTACCATTTATCTAGAGCTACGGTCATTTTTAACTGTTTTTTGAGTAGTTTTTTCAGGGCATATTGCTCCTTTTAAATTATATAAATTATTATACGACAAATATTCCACGCGTTTCTTTCATATTATTTTTAAGCAAGCCGAACGCTATTTAAACGGATATGCGAGCTCAATATCGCGAAATCTTAAACTGCCAAGCCAACGACGCAAGCGCTGACAATCTCAAAAGAGAGCTCGATGGAGGAAATACCCGCAGAAAATTATCTCTCACGACTAATCGTAACCAAAACATAGGTGTATGTGTGGCAGCACCACGCGTTCTCCTTGGTTAACTCGCGGCCATGCATGTGTTCGCGAGTTAACCAAGGAGAACGCACTGCGTTGGGTAAAACATGAATACAAGATGAGAATATTTACTGACTATCATCTCAAAAACATTGCGTAGGGGAAATTGGGGTTAGCGCGTCTTGTGGTAAAGAGAACTTTTTGATTTTCTCTTACAATTTTGGTATTTAGTGTTAAAAAAATTGAAAATATGTATTTTAATAGCCTGCGATTATGTGAGAAAGTAAACATGAATTTATGTTCGTTGTTTTTAAATTAAAAAATTGAAGTACTTTCGAGGTATTTGCAATGATTTTGGTCTTGCATAAACATTTCAGAATATCTATAAATATTTTTGATACCGCATTTTGCCAATAAGTGTATTAAAATCTAGGAAATTTAAAGGGAAAAACAGTACCGTCAGTCTGCAATTTATTTTAACTATTCCTTTGTAGCATGCTGCTCCGTAAATGATACCTACTCGGGGCAAAGTGAGTCTTGGTTAATATAACCTTTTAATACATGCTTACATTTCTGTTAAAAAAGTTACTTTTTATTCTGTCAGCGTTTTGAATTAAAATCAGAGTTAAATAAAAACTGTATTGCTTCCTCATAGAGGAAGCTTTGTGGTGGTAAGAAGAAAGTTTTGCTAAAAACATGTTAGAAACATGTGTTGAGACATTAGGAGTCAAAATACACTATTTTTAGAAAAAGTCTTTATGGATGTGTGTGTGTGTGTGTGTGTGCGTACGTGCATGCGTGCGTGTGTGTCGAGATATGTGTGTGTACCGATGTGTATGAAGAATACTCTGAACATTCACGGACAAAATTAATGTTTTAGGGCTCAATGATTTTGTTTTCTTGAAAGGAAGGGGCCTGTTTCAAAATATTTGTGATTTTTCGATGTTCGTTTGTGCTTTAGTGGTTTTTTAATTTTTGAGTTTTAGTTTTTCGGTTTTCTGCCATGTTTTAAATAATATTATCGATTAATTTGTTATGCTTTTGAAAGAGCATATAATTCTTAATTACCTATCTTTTCCGACGCGAAATTTTAAATAAGCTATTTTGTTCTCTTATACGCGAAAACGTCGTGTTTTGTTCAAACGGTGATATGTGGGAAATATACCATGAAAAACTTTTGAAACAATTTGAGGTGATTAGAAATATGGATAAGAATATTTTGTAAAATTTTCAAATCTTTATCCTTGTCCTTTTTCTAGAAAGAAAAACATTTGTAAAAGGAATCGTTTTATTGGGGAAGAATGACTTGAGTAAATTATTCTTTCTGAAAATTTCCAGAGAGGTAGCTTTTTACTATCTCTTGAGTCTGTTAGAGTTAATTTGAAGTAATATTTTTTGCAAACCCGGGCTCATTTTTTCTTTTTTTAATGAAGATTCTGAATTGAAAACAAATTTTGAGTTTCATTGATCCGATTTTGATTTACGATGATTTCTTTTTATACAATATTTTGCGATATTCTGAAATCGATAAGGTAAATTAGTTTTGTATCTTAGAAATAATATTATTGTTTCATTCTTTCATTCTTTATATTTAATGGCTATGTGTCCCCTTTTTTGGACTCCGATATGTCACAATGTATATGTGAAATGCATATGTGATTTTGTATTTTACATTTGTATTTTACATACTTGTTTGTTGTATTGTGCGATATCAATCGAGCGAATCACACCACCAGCTTACTATGCATTGCATGTCAGAAATTTTTGAGGAGGTTACATGGGCGCACACGTTCTGCATCAAAGCACAATACGTAGTAGAAGATCTTTTTCCGATGAATAACTCGAAGAACCAATGATCGAAAATTTTCACCAGGAATCGAACCTCGTCTGCTTGAGCGTCTTGTATTGATATACAAGCGCTTAACCAGCCACTCAGCTAAATGGAGCTCTATGATCGATCTATATTGCATTTGAAAAAGTATAAAATTACTTATAAACCGTGATATTTCTGCTTTCCTTATATCTTATCCAATGATATTTTTAAATATTGATTGAAAAGGCATTTGAAGATTAATGAAACAATATATAATAGTATATTTTATGTTTTATTTCTTATACATCTGGTTAACAATTATACATATGAACGATTTAATTACACTCTAAATCTGTTGGAGTGAAAATTCAATCATTTGGAGTATGATTCGAAGAATGAGTGGTATAAATCATTCTAATTAGAGCGAATATTTTGGCTTTAATAATACAGTGGAAATTTTTAACTCTAAAAATAAAGTGGAAATCTATCACTCTAAAAATAGAGTGAAAATCTATCACTCTAAATATAGAGTGGAAATCTATCACTCTAAAAATAGAGTGACAATCTATCACTCTAAATATAGAGTGGAAATCTATCACTCTAAATATAGAGTGGAAATCTTTCACTTTTAAGTAGAATGAAATCTCACTCTACTTTAGCGTACATGCTTTCCTCGTGGACATCGACGAAAAACTAACCTATTTTTTTATTTTTAAGTTTATAATATTTCAAGCGTGATTATAAGATAGATATTTTTCAGTAATAATATGTTTACTAAAGTATACAAAATAAAGTCACAGAATTATGACTTTTACCAAACGTTGTTACTCAGTTTGTTAATAATTTATTATATAAAAATCTATAAAAAAATAGCTTTAATCCGATTGTTCACTTTCATATGAAATAATTGACTAGCTTTTGCAATTTGATCTCACCAATTTCCATATTTAAGATGTATGTGCTGAATTTACCAAATATAATATTATATATTATTTATTATAATGTAAAATAGTTTACAAAAAATATTAGGGTTATCGTAACATAATTAAATTAATGAATGTAAATAAGTTACCACTGCAGGTTATGCAAGATATAACACTCATTATGTTTAGACCTAAGTAAAGATTTTTATAGAAAAATAGTCCTTTTATTGTATGTTTCTTATTTGCATTTAATGAATTAAAAAGAGCCATGTGTTATTCATAGTTAAAAGAGAAAATCAGTTTTAGTGTGCTGGAAGCAAGTAATTAGATGTGATTTAAGTTGGAGACAAAGTGATTGTCAGCTATTGAATGAAAGATTTGGCATGTAAAGCATATATATATAATCAGATATGAAAGATTGTGATTTCTATAAATAACATCATTTGTCAATCACAAATTTTAATAATTGCAATTGTATTAATTTCGTATATACCAATACCATCTTAAAAGTCTTACACCAGTAATAAAGAATCACCATTGTCAGTTACTGTTAAAAATTAAGTTTTATTTTTTGGAAAACCAATATGAACAATTTGAATAATAATATAAAGACAATGATGCTGTAAGTTTGTTTTAATATATACTTTATATAAATAAACAGTAGTAAGCCAGTGGTAAAGACAAATTCAACTTTATGTGTCGAATGAAGGTTTGGGCTTATTCGTAAGGGATAACATGTTATTTTTAAGTTTTTGATATAAATTAATATTAGTATTGCCAACGATGAAAATTAATTCAAGTTAATGTGTCGAATGAAGTTTCAGAAAACAGCGTGGCCCCTATCGGCACGCCATTTATTACATATTGCATCAGGCCCTATTCAGACACCTGATTGTCAGGACCTTATCCGACTTGTAAGATACTTGATCATATCCTAGTTTTACCAGAACTTAATATTTCTACTCTCTGGTAAAGGCAGAATTAATGTAGCTATTTAGGTACTTTATACCAATGTTATTATAATAATTTTTAAGACACCCAACCATAAAGTACGTACTTTTCCCGCTGAGCCGGGAAAAAAGCGCTACATTAAATCCCTTGCCTTCGGCTCGGGCACAGACAGCGCGCAGCAGCGGGAACTAGCATAAGGTTAGGAAATTAATATGTAGCACTATTTTCCCTCTTCGATGGTGAACGAGTACGAACTTTTTGGTAGGTATGTTAAAAAAGCGTATATTGCACGCGTGAATACAGTGAGCCAGCGATTGCCAGCGTGTGTAACGCCCTCGCACCGCTCGGGCGCCAAACCTCACACAGGCATTTAATTGCTCACTTTAGTCCCTAAATGCATAATATACTATTCAATCATACGAGTTGGGGTAATAGTTAAGGCGCTGGATATTCTCAACTCAAAGATAATATTTTCTTTTAATATGGATATAAAAATATCATTATTTTTCAATAAAAATCATTATTCGATTAATATTTACACGAGTTAATTATTATATTTTTAATTTATTATTTAATACTGACCATATATGATTATATATGGTCATATTTAACTATATATAATTATATATTAATAATTATATATGATTATATATGTTTATTTGAAGTAAGTTGTTATATAAATGAATAGTGGTGAATAGCCTTGAGATGAAGATAAATTCAAGTTCATGTTTCGAATAAAAGATTGTGCTTACACAAAAGGGATAACGTGTTATTTTTAATGGCTTGAAATTAACAATTATATTATTAACATACTATAGTGATTGCAAATATTTGTAACTAATTTTATATAATTTTTGAGTATAAGAATAAACAAAACTCACATTTGACACCTAACCATACTTATTAATATATTTTGCACATAGATACTAGCTTTGTAACATAATATATTATATTGTGGAGCACTCTGCTTATTATTATTCGTGTACTTTTGAAAATTAATAGTAGTATAGTCAGCCATGAAGATTAATTCAAGTTCATGTGTCGAATAAAATTTTGGGTTTATGTGAAAGGGATAAAATGTTTTTGTTAAGTTTCTTATATAAATGAATAGTGGTATAGCCAGCGATGAAGATTATAATTATTTGTAATTTATCTTTTGACAACAATCGATGATAAAAGAATGCATTTTTTGAGGTATTATTAAGAAAGATATATAGTAATTTCAAATAATGTATTAGAATAAAGAAATTCATATTGGATAAAGTAATTTTGTTTGAGGAAGCTAAGTGCCAATGGATCGGCAGCGGTTTTTTTTAATTATTCTAAAATTTTCATTGAATATTTTTGAACATATACCTATTAGAAACGAAATTAATTTCCTCTCATTATTACGACTTAATTACTAAAAGCTCACTTTACCCCGAGCTCAGGGCAAAGTGAGCCCAAATGACTTTTTTGTTATGTACATTTTTCCTTTTAAAGAGATTAAAAAATCGAAGGTATTATAAATGAAAGTCTAAAGTGTGGTATAAAAGCAATTGCAATGCATTTACTTTGTGCATATTCTTTATTTCTTTCAAAATACCTTTTAAGGCTCACTTTGTCGCGGTCTTCCCCGGCCGTCACCTTTTGTGCAACGTTAAATTGTCATTGGGTGAACGAAAGTTGGAATTACAATAATAATACTTAAGTGCATTGCAAGATCGGGGAAAGCAACAATTTTATCGCTTTCCAAGATATTTGAGGTATTTAACCGAAATTGTCATCATAAAAACTCTTTTCCGTAATCAGAAAAATATTATACAAGTCATTTTTTCCTAAAAATATCCCAAGATATTGCACAGCTTAATAAAATAATTATTTTCCTTAACTCGGCAATGCACAGTGCAATAATTATTACAGTTCCAACTTTCGTCACCTTATGGGAATTGAGCATTGGTTTTGGATGCTAATGCTTCTCTTTTTTAAGCGAAAGATAAATAATTTAGCTCTTAATAATTATTGAACTCATTAACACTATGATGGATGTTCGCGAAAGAGCGATGCGATTATCGACGCTGCATACAGCGCGACTCTGGTGCACCCGGAGTTCGATCCAGATGCGAATCGCGCCCTATTCTTCATGATGGTGAGAGCCAAGTATCCGGTGCAGTTGACCGCCGTCGGAATCGTCAATCTATCACTGGAGACTTTCAAAAGCGTATGTAAAATATATATCATTATACAAAATTGATAATTATACTCTCATGTATTCTTAAGGAAAAAATTCTCGAAGTTAGATCGCTAATTAACGAACATAATTAAATGTCAATATTTATTTTCACTCACAAAATTGACTTTATTTTTAAGGAATTGGTATTTCATAGTACATATTTTGAACTATATTTCAAGAAATCGATTTCGAATGACTTGGACAGTTGGAACCATGGTCGCCACGGAGAAACTTTTTCTAGGCCTTTACGGAAAATTGTTATAACTTCATTAATTTACAATATTTTTTGACGAAAAGTTCTTTAAATATTCTTTTCATGTATATCAATAAATGTAAAAAAGTTTCAACTTTATACACTATATAGATTTTGTTTCAACAATCATAAAATTTTATGGTGATCAACAAAAATAAAGTGGCTTCAGCGACATTTTATAAAAATATTGACATAGTTGAAACTTTCCAAAAATGTTCTTTCAACATTAAACTTTCGATATATATAAAGAAACTAAACTATATACAAAAAACTAAGCTTAGAAAAAGTCACTTTCAACACATAACCTTATGGGAATGATCCGTTCGTTGCCTCTTATTAAATTATACAAAATGAGTAATTAACAAAAAGATTTTTTACAGAGAATCTAATGACGTGATCAAATTTATGTTACCAACCAAATAATAAAGTGAGAATAAACGCTGAAAACGTGCTTCCTCGCATGCACACTGAGAGAGCTAAATCAACAAATTAGCGCTTTTTTACGTAGTATCATAATAATTTTTTGTTATAAACATAGTTTTTAATGCGTAAGAATGAAACCTAAGTAAAATAATTGGAGTAAATTTATAATAAAAATTAAACTTACCATAGGGCCCGTCGCTTGAGCTGGTGCCTACCGATGAAACCATCATAACTGATATTTTAGTATAATTTTGAGTATTACTTGATTGTTATTTTTACTGTAGGTATATTTGAGTGTTTTTTTCCATAAGATTATATAAGTTACCCTTTGAATAATATTCCTACGTATGTAATAAAGGCAACTTTTTTTTTGTTGCAGATGTTGATGAGTGCCGTTTCATTTTTTACCGTTTTAAGGAGTATGAACAACTAAGTTGCTTATAATTAGAAAAGAATTTTAAAAAATAAATAAATAAATTTAAAGGCTACAGGGCGGTCGATGTCTCTAATGGTAAACGCGTATCGCTCAAGACAATCGCCGCTTTATAGGCGAAGGTTTGAATCCTCGTCAGTCCGAATTTTTCGGGGTCATTTAAGGGGGATCCATACCATTTTTTTAACAAAAAAATCGATTTGTTTTGTTTCTTTTTTTGATTCTTCAAACCTTTGTTAAGGGGGGAATCGCATATAGACGCCAAAAAAGAGGCAATTTTCGAGGATTTTTTTACATAGAAAACCTTTATTTAAATTTATTGTAACTTTTCATACGTATTAATATATACTAGGAGTTAAAGACGTGCTACGCGCGTCACTATTTTGATTGTTAACTATATCAATATTAATTATAAGTATTCTTTCTGCCGCCATCAGCAAAAGTGTCATTATCTGCAAAATTACGTTTCTAGTGAGATAAATATTTTTAAGTAGCATAAAGTTTGCTAACACATATTTTACGCTCTTTTTCAAATAATACACACAAAAATTTAAAAAAATGTAATTTTCAGTTACAAATATGCAGTTACAGCCTTTCCGGTTATGACACTTCCTAGCGACCATAAGCAAAAAGGCCGTATCTGACGTTATTTTACTAAACGGCAAAGTGTTCTTAACTCAACTCTTCTGTAACTAATATAATTCATAGAAAAATTCTGTCTGACATCGAACAAAAATCAAAAATAATGAATTTTTCAATAAATATTTTTATTTATCATGTCAACAATATTAGTTGCAAGTAGAAAACTAGAATTTCAGAATATTATTCACTTATAATTTATTAATTTTTTCATCGAAAAAAAATCAGCTTTCATTTAGCAATAAAATATTTATAATATTATAATTTTTTCAATATTCATGGTTCATCTGGTGAAGAATATAATTTTATGTAAGTAAATTCCCGAAATAGGTTGATTAGTTGAAAATTTGTCGAGTTATCTTTCCCACCAATTTGAAAAAAGTCGTTTGAGAAAAGCGCTTTTAAAGTTTACGGTCGCAGTCTATCTATTCGGAACGCATTCAGTGATTTTGCCTTTAGCTTCATTTAGACGTCGAATATTGATATATAACTTTGCAAATATGTTTTCCAGAAGGAATAAAAAAAAATTGATACACTAAAGCAATAAAAAAAATATATTTTTCGACCATCGATATGCGATTTCCCCCTTAACACAGAAACGCAAGGCAATTTTTATTTTCATCAAATTTTCAGTTTTAAAATGACATTTTTAAGTTTGATTATAAATTGACCCTTTACGACCTAAGTGGTTACCAAATTGAAAAAATATTTTTTTTAATTTAATTATATTAAGAATGATCTCAGAGTGTAAAATCTACTTTTAAATAAAAAACTTGGATATATAAGTATTAGCCGTTTAAGCTAAAAATAATAATTGGTAATATTACCTTTAGATTCGATACAATCAAACAATTAATGCGGTAATATCATAGCTAAGGAGCTAATTTTCATATTGCCGTTGGTTATTAGACAAATAAAACATTATTAGTTTGATTCTTACAACAAAAACTGTAGCTCTATACGCATTGCTTTGGCGACCGTTGTCGTTTTATTCACAGTTGTCGTTCACATGCCTGCCCCCTTAACAGGTTATACGCACTAAGGATATTCAAAAAATCGATTTTTTTAAATTTTCGTATTGTACACATTCTCATGTATTTAAAGAAAAATTTTCAAGTCGATCCGACAAATATTCTCGAAGTTGCGCGCACATTTGCAAAGACGTCTCGAAGCGTTTAATAGTAGGCGGAGCAGAGGTTTTTCTCAAAACAACGTTTTTCAAGTCGGTGTGCACTTTTTCTTGAAAACGGCTGAATCGATCGGTCTCAAATTTTTACGAAAGCTTTATAACTGTATTTTTTAATCCTTAATCGAAGGTATTTTCCCTATCAATATTGTTCATTTTATAAACAATTTAAGGTGAGAATTTGCATGAGAAATCTAAATCTTATTATGAGAAGCCGCCATTTTGTTAAAATGCAATATTTTATACTTATTCCTTCGATTAAGGATAAGATAATATCTTATATTAACTAATTATTTTAGGTTTTTTGATTTCACACGATCCAGTCTAGAAATATCCTGCACACCGCAAGACAAATAAAAAATATAAGAACAAACTTAAATAACGCTTACTAATTTCTATAAATTACGTAAAAACACTGCTTTATTTAAATATAATGATAACATTTTTAATTATGGTTACTTTTATTCAACTTTGGTGAGAAGGCACAAATATTTTTAAAATAATATAAAAAGTAAGTAGGAATTTTTCTAGACTGTATAAAAAATTCTGTGTGCACCAGGAACTTTGGCAAACTACCTCATTTTGACTAAAAATATCATGAATTTTTCATTGTATATCAATATATTAGTATATGTGGTAAAGTACCGAGAAATTTTTCAAAAAACTTTCATTTTTGGTCATATATATGAAAATTTAAAAAAATCATAAGCAAGGGGCAATTTTTGTAATAAATGGTAGGGATCGTTCTTAAAGAAAATATTCTTTCGGATTTCTCAGTGACTTAGTATTTTCACGATTACATTACTATGTTACAAAAAATAAATGCGTGAGGTGCTCATCAAGAGATTCAAATTATTTAATTTATTAATTAAATAATTTGAATGTCTTGATAAGCACCTCACGCTTTTATTTTTTGTTAATTTATTAATTAAATAATTTGAATCTCTTGATGCGCACCATACGCATTTATTTTTTGTAATATCGTAATGTAATCGTGGAAATACTGCTATATATGTAAGACATTTGAAGCTTTTGATGAGTATTTCACACGTTTTTGTAATATGGGAATATAATCTTGAGAATACTGCTATACAGTATACATTTTAATAAAAGCGTAGTCTTTAAAATTTCTTCATTTGTTCTATTTTGTACTTCTTAGTCATTAAATTGTTGAACCAAAATTTTTTGCAACATCTCAGTTATACACACGTACTAATACACATACAAACATATTATACATTACACACAAATGCACAAACGCAGTATTTAGTAAATATGAATCATCTTCATAGAAAAAGTTCCAATAGTTCCGGACTCTATAAAGTTCAATAACATTATACTTTCATAATTTAACCTTAGAATTATAATGTTTCCAAATTAGAATTATTAAAGTTCAAAGACGCCTGGAATGAAAACATTCTAAACGTCAGTTTACTGTACTGCCGATTTGGTAGCATGAGGATTCAACGTAGCGACGAACCCTTTGCGCTCCAAGCTGGTGTTGCTTCGTTTCGACGTTGAATGCTTGGCACTCCCAAGCTTGAAATGATCTAGCTTAGTGAGTCATTGAATCCTTTTACTTCTCAATTTAAATTCTACCGTTCTAACAAAAAAATTATTCAATGAAGTTCAACGTATAATTGAACTTTTACTGGACAAAATATATTTCCGTGATATACAATTTCAAACTAAAATTATAATTTTCTTTGAGGATCTAAGAAAGTGTTAGTTTTAATTAGAAAATCTAAAAAGTGCTAGTCTTCGTAAGGGACGTGGAATATATTTCCGACATCCCGTCCCCTTCCCATCTCAATCCTAATAAACTCACTTCTGGAACTGCAGCGAGAGCAACACGACCTTGGGATTCTTCAGACAGTCCTTGACGTCCTGGTATTGCTGGAGCTTCTCCCTGAGCGAGTCGAGATTGTGATAGGTGCGCCGCTCCTCGAAGTAGGTCTCCTGGAGCCGGGTCAGTCAGGACTCGCAGATGCCCTCGTTGAGGCTATCGGTAGCCTCGTGTCAGCTGTCCTCCACAGACGCCATTTGCTCAAGTCATTTCTGTTGTTGCTGTTTTCTTTTTCTTTTTGGCGAGGGCGAGCTGTGCTTGGTGCTGACGAGTGCGGCTGTGAACAACAATATATTTGATTATTCGATGTACTTTCTTTTTCATGGTATAAACAATGTATGATACGAGGGTTTTGGATGTAAGTGTGATTAGATGAAAACGAGTTGATTTCATCCCAGCCAGCACTATTATTCATTAAGAATTCTGAAAGAGTTCTTTGAAGAATCTACGAACATCAATGACGTGAGGCATTCTTTGTGAACTCTTTAAGAAGAGATCGAAGCTATCCTGATTGGTGCAGATTTCTACATCTAAAATTTATAACATAAAAATAAAACATTTGTGGCCATTTACTGTGCAAGGATGCGGTTGTCCGGTGTTCGTGTCATAATAATAAATGTTTATAAAGTTTCAAACGTATGTAACTATATGCATGTTCTTTACACAAAAGTACATCAACTTTGATAAAATAAATATATGTAAATTGTAAACATGTAATGATAAATACTATGCGAGGTGCAGGTCTTAGTAGTAAAGTTTGATCCAACTACTCCTTAAGAACAGTTTCATTTTCAGAATTCTTTTACAATTTTCATTTGTAATGAATAAATAGTTCAAGAGTTCGCAACGAGTTCATAAGAATAATTCCTTTATTTTGCTATCTGCAACGTAAACTCCCTGACATAGGATAATTTATATATATATATATATATATATATATATATATATATATATATATATATATATATATATATATATATATATATATATATATATATATATATATATATTCTTTTCGTAGAATAATATTTGTTTTGCGTGTAAATAAAGTAAATTATTTAATGGTGCAATAATATGACTTTTAAATTGCTTTACAAAAACTTCCGAGATATCTCTCTAATAGAGAAACATTTGCTGCTAGGAAGTTTATAAAAAACTAAATGAACACACTTAAATACAGGAAATTACCTGTTCAAATGCTATTTCTATCGGTTTTTTGTCCAAATAAACATGTTATATTAATAATTAATAAAATATAGATTTGAATATTATATTCCTTTTATTAATACAATATTGTAAAGTATTAATTAAAAAATAAATTCTGGCTTTTAGGCTTTTCTGTGTCGTATATTCTTAATACTTAAACTATATATTTTTTGCTTGATCATCTACATTATATCAATATTCCAAATAATCCTGAAATTCAGTTTTTCATCTATTTTTTAGCGCTTTCGTAATTTTGAATCATTTTTGTGTTGCAATTTATTTTCTTTTATTACGTTGTATTAATTTATTACAGAAAGACGTGTGTAGCTAATATATTTATTACGTTTTTATGGCTTTAAACTCTTTCTGTCTCTCTGTTTTGTGGTTTCTGGTATCTTTCTCGCAGTTTTTTAACTATATCTTAATTATTTCGAAGGGGACACAATTTTGTTTTGTTTTTTGTATTTCATTTTGTTCTGTTTTATGGTCATTCTTTTCCTGTAAAAAGAATATTTTGCTAGCATATTATATGGTTTTATTATGTTTTTTATTTTATCTAATTGTAGTCTCTAATGTCTAATTGTGGTTTCCGATGTTCTTCCTACATTTTTTTTTGCAGTATTTCTTTATTATTTCGGCGTGAGTAAAATTTTTTATTGTTTTTTGTGTTTTATTTTGTTCTTTTTTGTAGTCATCTTTTTCCTACATGATCAAAAATGTTCTGCTAGTATATTTTAATATTCTTATTACGTTTTTTATGTTGTCTTATTGTGGTTTCTGATGCTTTTCCTACAGTTTTTCTTAAGTATTTCGTTATTGTTTCTACGTGGTAAAAATTTTTTATTTTTTTTTGTATTTCAGTTTGTTTCTTTTTGCGGTCATTCATTTTCTACATAAAAGAAAATATTTAGCTAGCATAGATTTGAAAATCAGAAATATTTAACGTGAATTAGAGACATCAAATAAATGTAAAATATATTTTATTTTGTAGCTTGGAGGTAATAATAATATCAATACATCATAATAATTAATAAATAAATTAATATTATATTATTAATATGTTTTTTATGTTGTCAGAGAATTACATATTTTCGGAAATTTCCGGAAATCGGATGGGTCCAACGTCAATTAAAGTTATAAAATAAACCTTAAATGTATTTTATTTCTTCTATTAAAGATAATATTGATAATAATAAATATAGCTAATTAATATTAAATATAATAATATGTTTTTAATATGCTTTTTATGTTGGTTTATCATTTTGTATATCTGCGATTTTACGAAAATTGGAAAGTTTCGATGAAAATTAAATACAAAATCATTAAATATTAAATGTAAATATTAAAAATTTCATAATAAATAAAGTCATAACTATTCAAAGAAAATAATTAACATTGTTTCTTATGTAGAACTGAATGCGTTTTTCTCGAAACTTATATTTTTAACTTCAAAAAGTTGCTCGCGCATTTAGTGTCAATGAATGCAGCTGCAACTCGGAGCAAATATTCCATAAGAACTATTTAAAGATGATATTTTTTTTTCAAGAGTTGCCCATATTCGAATTTTTTTCCGATTAAATATGTATACAAGAACATGGTATTTGTACTTTTCTTTTTTGTGTAATTCTGGTTTCTGATGTCTAATTGTGGTTTATGATGCTCTTCCTCCATTTTTAAATATTTCATTATTATTCTATCATGGGTAAAATATTTTGTTGTTTTTTGTACTTCATTTTGTACTGTTTTGGGGTCATTTTTTTCTTACAGAAACAAAAATGTTTTTCTAGCCTATTTTAATATTTTTAATACATTTTTATGTACTCTAATTGTGGTTTTTAATGTATTTCCTCTATTTTTTCTTAAGTATATCTTTATTACTTCAACGTGGTTAAAATTTGTATTGCTTTTTGTGTTTTATTGTGTTCCTTTTAGATTAAAGATAATAATGATAATATTAAATCTAACTAATCAATAGTGAACGTAATACATATGTATAAATAGATCTACAAAATTTCACTCTACATTTTACAGGGTTGACACTGTCATTGATTGATTATATATAAAAAGAAATATAAAATAATTAATTAATTTAATAATTGGCACAAATTTACAACAAGTAATATAATAAACATTCATTCTTTCATTTAGAAAAAATTATTACGTAAATTTTAAATTAATATATATTTTTCATTATAATAAATATAATTTTAATTTCTTTATTAACGTTTTTTTATCTTCGCCTCGATGAGTAAAAATCTATTCTAATATATTAAATGATGCAATAATAATTAATAAACATGTAGTAAAGAGATAAATTGCTATAGCTTTAGATTTTAGATATGACGTTTGTTTCCTCCTGGAGGAATTATAAAATACTTTTTACTATTAAAACGTATTGAAAATACATATTATAGTAATTAAGCACATTGAAGGAAAGATGTAAAACTGATTATTTTTCTATTTCTAGAAAAAACATGGACCAATCAGTATTTCATTTAGAAAATCAATCTAAGATAGTACTTGTTACGGATAGAAATATCATGTGCTAAAGAAGTAGGGCTTCACAAGAACGAGACAAGACAATATTTAAGAAAAATATTGTATTGGTCTTGAAAAATATTGAAAAATTGTATCTTGTCTTGGTCTTGAATTCGGAAAATCTTGTTTTGTCTTGGTCTTGTCTCGAAATATTGGTCTAAGTATCATGTTTTACATTAATAACAAAATTCACCCAATAAATTTTTTTCAGAGACAAATTTATTTTAAAAAATCTTAGACCTAAAATTGGTTAATCTTATTACATTACCTTAGTACAGTATTATGTAAATATTAATGATATTACAATGCTTTTTAACAAAATAATGAAATATATATGTTCAAAAATTATTAATGTAAATAATTTTACTTTTATATAATAGTACAATGTATATAAAAAAGGGGTCAAAATACATTTTAAATTTATTTAATAGCACTTTGTATATTGCCATTTATAAAAGTCTGTTTCAACTCATTAATGGTCAAGTGATTATAGATATTGATGGCTTCATTACTAATAAATAGTATAAAATGAACGAAATTATTCGAATTAAACGAAGATAAATGTTTCCCTTAAATCTAAGGTAGTTCTACCTGCACATTGCTAGTTAAAATAAGCGCACTTTTTATTTTTTGTTTATTCACGAACTATACTTTGTTACAGAAAGTACATGAATAAACTCACACCTAATAACGATTATACATTCAAATTGAACAATTTTGTTCACTCTAATCATCAACAAAAACCGAAGCCAATTAGAATCTGATTTTTAGATCTAATGTAACAATTTGGATTTCCACTAAAGTTATTTTAGTATTGTCAATTTGCCGATGGACGACGTAGTTAGCTAGAAATATTCATGGTGTAAGATTAAAATGTATAAAAAAAAATAAGCCCTGTTGCACAGTCGCACTTCTTTTAGGCTTTGCAATTCGCTATGTGCAGAACTTTGGCGCCCCCCGTATTTTATTTATTTCGATGATAAATGTTGGAACTATTGGACTCTAAAAATACATTGGCTTATATGAAAAGCTAATGAAAAATATATTTTACAAATCACTATTATTTTACATAGCAGGCAAACTTTTTTATACGGTAGTTATAAGTTTTTGGAATATGAGAAAAAATTCACCAACGCTTTCAGCAGTTAATGATGTTTTATCAAATATTTTACGATAATCTGTCTGTCATATAAGTCAATGTATTTTTTGGGTCCAATAGTTCCGAAATTCGTCACCAAAACAGGTAAAATACGGGGCGCTAAAGTTCTGCACATAGCGAATACAGATTGTGAACAAAGTCGACTGCAGCATATTTTCTTACTCACGCAGATTCGTTGAGTGAAGATGCGGAGACGTCGAGTTTTTCCGCGAAATAGAATCCGATTGTTGGCTCAACGAAGCAGCGCGGTGTGGTAGTGAAATATCATCTGTATTTTATTTCCAGTCATAACATGCGTAGCCTCTCGAGACGTCAACTTTTTTGTTTCGCCTTTTAAGTGGAAAAGAGTAATGCGACATTATTCAAAATAATAAGTGCTTTACATAAAAAGTATAGAATAATATTATTCAAAGTATAGGTAAAGTGTTTTATAAATTCACAAACGTAAAGTACATATTTTTGCGCGAATTCATCGATAATGGCCAGCAAACAAAATTCACACAATGTTACTGCAGTTTCTAATAAAGACCGGGAAAAACCATCGGCTAGTGTTTGTACTGAAATGAAAGAAATACCACCTGATAAACATAGGCCGACTTACCAAACATATTTTCGTTATGACAAAAATAAAATGAATGAGAAAATCGGTGTGTGCTTATTATGCAAAAATAACAACATCCTAGAAGAAGTGAAAATGAAGAATGGCAATACATCAGGTCTTAAACTTCCCTCATATTAATACTTATTAATTCTTAATTGTGATAATGTTATTTAACATTTACATTATACTGTGTACTGCTAACGTATATTAACTTATATACTCAAAAGTATATACATATTATTTACGTATTATATTATATTCAATTAATGATTAAAAATTAATACAAGAATTATTGTCAAGATCAATAATCTTGGTCAGTTTATCTTGGTATCGTCTTGAAAATTTGTCTCCAGATCTTGTCTTGGGTATTGTCTTGAAATTCGAGACAAGACAAAGACAATTTGAAGACTACTCTATAAAGAAGCATGAAGTATGTACGAAGCGTGCGTATAAAATGTAATGTATACGTTTGATTTATTGGATTGAGAGCATGGCGGCGGTTCCTCCGCGGCTTGTTTCTCGACTCGCGCGAATCTGCATGTGCGATTCGTTGGCTTCAGGCCCTTAGTTAGGGGCGACTTTGTGGTCACCCTGAGACTATCATTGACCTCGTAAGGAGCTTGTCTCCGCAGTGAAGGTCACTTCAGCATGGGAAAGCCCAAAGGCTGACCTGTGGCTGTCAGGCTATAGAGATAGAAGCCGTGAAAGGCATCGCGCCGCATGCTTATGCTTGTGTCTATGTTTTTTATATTATTTGGAAGTGAGGCGCGCGCTCGGGTTACTTCGTACTTCTTCGACAGTCGTCGGTAGGGCTATGTGCGTTGCAGCGCCGATTGCAGCGGTCCGCCGATCGATACGAGGGTGCCGCCGAGAGAGCGACTGGGAGAGTGTCACTTCACTTCACTCTAGCCCTCTGCTATAGTAGCTTCACATTTTTATATTACGCGATAGTTTTGCTAACTAATTAGAAAATTTTGTTATATATTTTCATATTTTATATTGTGATTATTTCGGCAATATTTAGGTTAAATTAAGACGTTTATTGTAGTTTTATAAGAGGTTTATTATTTTAATATATTTTAATCATAATTTTAATTGTTTGTGTTAATCTTATTCAATATAAATCCATCCTACTTTATCCCAGAAATAACAGTATTATCGGTACTCCGTGAGTCAAATACGTGTTTGGACGTTTTTGACTTTCGTGGTAGGCCAAATCGTGTACTTAAATGGTTGAATGAGCGTGACAAATTTATTTGTTTTTTTATATTAGCTCTCAAAATTGTTGATTCAACATTTGGATTTTTGCATTATATTCATGGAATATTAGATATATATTTTTCAAAGTTTCGTTGAAATCAGAACAGCAGTTTTCATGAATTTCATGATTACAACTGTCAGAAACGTGAGTTCCCATTACAAGGTTACAAGCTAAAAACGTAAATATATAATTCTTATCTTTTTTCTGGGTTGGTGTAGCTTTCTAAAGATTTATATTGTCAAGATTGTATTATGGTGTGCCTTAAAAATCTTTCTTTTCTTTACATATTTTCTAACTATAACGATTTTAGCCGTTTAGTTTCCTCTTAAACTAACATGTGCAATTCACATTTCCACAATTTCCACGCAATTTCCCATCATCATTTGATTGTAGTAACATTGATCCGAGACCATCCGCGGACGCGTCAGTATACAGTTCGGAGCATTCGGCATTTGAATTATACTGTGCTAAGACCGGTTTCGACGTGAGTTTACTCTTAATCTCATTGAAGGCTAAAATCTGACACTCCCCCACATTAAATCTCTGTCGTTTTTAAACAGCTCAACAGCAAATCCCGGTATAAACCTTCGAGAATAGCTAGCCATTCCGTGCTTCATGTACATTTCGCGGGGTTGGAAGTTCGGTTATCGCGGTTACCTTATGCTCCCCCGATCCAATACCGTTTTTACCAACTATGAATCCTAAATAATTTACATGCTCTAATCCGAATTTGCATTTCTTTGATTTTAAGGTTAAACCAGCATCACGTAACAGTTTCAAAATTATCTCTATATTTTCAAGTTATTCGGCCCATGTTTTCGATGTACTAACATATCATCGAAAAATCGTAGCATTAACTTACTACCATAATGTCCGAATATCATTTTCAATAACTTTTCTAAATAAAATGGGGCGTTCATCAACCCAAACATAGCGCGTTCGAACTGCCCAGTATCATCCGGCTTGATGAATGTAGTCATATTCTTCGCCCTTTCGGTTAGTGGAATTAGCAGATATCTATGTACAAGATCCAGTACCGCGAATACCTTGGCTCCATCCAATTCTTCAAGGCCATCATCAACATTTTGAAGTGGAAAGTTCATACGTACAGTATTTTTATTTAATCGACGGTAATATGCAACTAAAGGAGGAGTTCCATCCTCCTTCTCGACTAAAAGACACGGACTCGCATATGCCGAATTAGTTTCCTTAAGAAGGCCTAAAAAACGCTGTTTTTCGGAGATTTTTTTAGGATAGAAAGAAATAACTAATCATAGCGAACTTTTTGGTATGGTTTCAAGTATATATTTCTAGAATACAAAATCGTTGTTTTTATGTAAAAATATTAATATATGCATAGTTCCACGTCAAGTAAGCATGTCCAAAAATTAAAATGTCTGAAACTGTACAAAAATGTTGGTATGTGTACCCAAAGTATGTAAAAGAACTTTCAGACCCTAAGGTATCATATGTCAAGGGCAATTAAAGGTTGAAAAATGCGTTTTTTTATATTTTGAGAAAAAAGTGTAGGAACATTTTTTGGCAAAAATTAGGTAAGAATTATAAAAAAAATGTATTAGACCCTAGTGTGATATTTTGTGATCTCACGCATTATGATATATTGTGATATTAAGATTCTAGAAAAAAGCCACAATTTTTTTCAAAATAAAATATCTTAAAATTTAGTGTTTCATATTTCCTTTAATTCTAGACTAGTTAGAATGTGGTCTCAAGCTTAATATAATTTTTGAAGAATTTTTAACTAGCGCACTTTTTCGGTATTTGTTCTCTATAAACCCATGCATTGTGATGTAATATTCAAATTCTAGCTGATCGCCATCACCTTTCTCAAAACAAAAAATCTTAAAATTTAATATTTCATGTCAGCGTTCATTTTAGACTTTGTGCAAAATGTTCTCAAGCCAAACATAATTCCTGCAGAGCTAGTAAATGGTGACTTTTTATTACAGTCACACAATAGAAATAAAGAAACAGAAATTGAACACAAATTTTTAATTTTCATGTTTTCCTTCTAGTCTTAGCTATAAAAACCAGAAAAAACTGCGAAATTCTATATTTTTAGCAAGTTTGAAAAAAACACGTTTTTAGAAAAAAAATCTTTTTAACGTGCTACAAATATTGTTTAAACAAACTTTTTTAATAATTTTTAGGTATAACTAGAAGAGAATTTAATTCTGAATTTAATTTAATTCTGAACATAAAAAACCTTCATTCGTTTCAATTGATCGTATAGTTTTCTTGCAATCTTTCCCGCAAATTTAAAAAATTTGTAAAAACAAAAACTCGAGAAATCGCGCTTCAAAATTTTTGATAGGAAAAAGTATCAATTTTTGATTATTTACAGTAATAATCGACTAATAGGCTATTCCTGGTCTATATAACAACCCTTCTGCTTCTTAATAAAACTGGTTTTGATGCATTTGTTCCAATCCTCTGGCTGTGCGAGCTTCCTTACTCGATAAGAATGCGTTGCGGATCTTCGATTTTTAACATTTTTTTCCTGATCCTCTTTGACAGCTTTCTCACAGACACTATTAAACATTGAGTTCGTTGGTGCGTGAAAATGCTGCATTATCTTATCGTAGGTCGATTTCGATAAACCTTGGCACATATGCATAATACCACGAAATAAATTAATGCTTTCTCATCCAGTACCAAATAACCTCATAGAGAACAAAATACGTCTGTTTATTTCAAAGCCAGTATGTATTAACGGACCTAAATTTATTTTTCTTCGACCGCATACACACAATAACATAATTTTAAAGCCTAAGCCTCGATGTCCACTCTCTGCAAATTGTATGCTTTTTTGCACGATCTACATATTATTATATCAGTAAGTGCATTGAAAACTGTACAGAATTCTATTATTCTATAATAGTGAAGTGGATGCACAATTATATCATCGGTGCTCGCAGTTGATAATTTTCTCGCACTACTGCTTGTATCTAACTCCGTCTCGTCCGATTTACTTGTAAATTGATTTCCTTGAAATCTAGGTTTCCGAAGTTTTGCAGTACGCTCAATACTCGGACGATCACTTTTTGGATAGCTTGACATGATTTTCTTTCGATGTTTACTCGTCGAGAATCACAGTAAAACTAACCATAGAACAAGAAAGGTAGAAATACTAACACACGTAGAAAGAAACAGAGAGAGAGAGAGAGAGAGAGAGAGAGAGAGAGAGAGAGAGAGAGAGAGAAACCGTTATACGCCAGAACAGTTAGTATACCTTGTAAGGGGTAAAAATACGAAAGGAAAATAAGATTCAAATATCTCCCGCGTGAGCATAAGGATAACTCATCAAGGAGGTTTGGATCGCCGGGCGTGCTTCTCCTCTCCGACGCGACGACCGGACAATCTCCGACCTTGAGAAGGTCCTCCACGATTTATAATAATAGTATATTGTGCACGAATGAGATAGTGATTGGTTAATCGGATCGCAAACGTGATTTGCGTGAATTCTCTGTTAAAAGTTAAAATATAACGTGGAACTGTGGGTTGTGTCGACCACGTGTCGGAACCGCAGTAGAAGGGGGCAAATCTTCGTCACACCGATATTTGCCAGTAAATTAAGATAAGTAGCGTATTCATGAAAATTATATATAAAATCTATTAGTTAGGGAAACGTAATTCGAGTAATTTCTGACGATATTGCGCATTGGTTAATCAAAAACAAAGATAAATACAATTCTTGAGTTAGCGACGGCGTACTAAATGTGATTTCGATGATGAAATAATATTGTAACGATCGATGATATGTATAATGTTAAACAAATATAAAGTGTGACGTTGATGATGAAGTACAGTTCGAAATGAAAATAAATGTCTTAGTTCCTTTTTTATATTGTCGATTATTTTGTTAGCTGCATGGTAACATTACAACATATATATATATATATATATATATATATATATATATATATATATATATATATATATATATATATATTTATAGCTATAATGCTCACTACAATTTCAAAACCTTGTCCCGAAAGATCCTTGAATCTTTCACAGGTAAGAAATTCTGATTAGAAGAGTGAGGGGAGGATCACGCCCTCAAGGGGGGCCGAGCGCTCGTACTTCTGCTTGACGTCGCAACGCTTCGGCTTAAATATCTTCGGAAATACTTTGAATTTGCCACAAAAATTTGAGAATATATTCTTGGATACATTTGGGATAGATTAAGCAAATAAAAAAATCGATTTTATTGACCTTCTAAACAGGATCTACTCCCTAACTATACCTGCTGCTGTCCACTCGCTGACTATATTTTTCATCGTTTCTCATTGCTTAGCGTTAGCTTTATACGGTCTTGAGTAGACAGGTTCACTGTTGCAATTTTCTACAATACCCATTTTAATATAATCTGTATAACCTAGTTCTGCATCATTTTAGCAGAGCAAACTCGATATTCAATTAGAAGTTGTAACAACGAAGCCAACTCTTCACTCCCTACGGACGAACCTTCGGACACGTCTTTCTCAGTGATCGACTCCATTCTGGGTATAAATATAATGTTATTATATATATATGGGGCATTCTTATTTACAAACAGTACTTTTTAGCACTAGTACTCACAAATAGTTCTTTTCATAACTAATACTTACCAACAGTTCCTTTCAGAACTATTCCCCAAAAACAGCTCTTTTTAGAGCTAACACTAACAAACAGTACTTTTTAGTACTAGTACTCACAAACAGTTCTTTTCGTAGCTAATACTTACCAACAGTTCTTTTCAGAACTATTCCCCAAAAACGGCTATTTTAGAGCTAACACTAACAAACAGTACTTTTTAGTACTAGTACTCACAAACAGTTCTTTTCGTAGCTAATACTTACCAACAGTTCTTTTCAGAACTATTCCCCAAAAACGGCTATTTTAGAGCTAACACTAACAAACAGTACTTTTTAGTACTAGTACTCACAAACAGTTCTTTTCGTAGCTAATACTTACCAACAGTTCTTTTCAAAACTATTCCCCAAAAACAGCTCTTTTTAGAGCTAATACTCACAAACAGTACTTTTTAGTACTAGTACTCACAAACAGTTCTTTTCATAGTTAATACTTACCAACAGTTCCTTTCAGAACTATTCCCCAAAAACAGCTCTTTTTAGAGCTAACACTCACAAACAGTACTTCTTAGTACTGTACTCACAAATAGTTCTTTTCAGAGCTAATACTTACCAACAGTTCTTTTCAGAACTATTCCCCAAAAACGGCTATTTTAGAGCTAACACTAACAAACAGTACTTTTTAGTACTAGTACTCACAAACAGTTCTTTTCGTAGCTAATACTTACCAACAGTTCTTTTCAAAACTATTCCTCAAAAACAGCTCTTTTTAGAGCTAATACTAACAAACAGTACTTTTTAGTACTAGTACTCACAAACAGTTCTTTTCAGAGCTAATACTTACCAACAGTTCTTTTCAAAACTATTCCCCAAAAACAGCTATTTTTAGAGCTAATACTCACAAACAGTACTTTTTAGTACTAGTACTCACAAACAGTTCTTTTCGGAGCTAATACTTACCAACAGTTCCTTTCAGAACTATTCCCCAAAAACAGCTCTTTTTAGAGCTAACACTAACAAACAGTACTTTTTAGTACTAGTACTCACAAACAGGTCTTTTCAGAGCTAATACTTACCAACAGTTCTTTACAGAACTATTCTCCAAAAACAGCTCTTTTTAGAGCTAATACTCAGAAACAGTTCTTTTCAGTACTAGTACTTACAAATAGTTCTTTGCCAGAATAGTACTTACTAAGAGTTCTTTTCAGAACTAATAGCCACAAGCAGTTCGTCTCTTAACGAAATATTTTTTTCCAGTAGTCACTCAACCTTAGCTTGTCATTTTCGATATGTCACAATCAAACTTGGTGCATGGTGATAGATGCTGAAACCCCTATGACGATTTAGGTGTTTCTGGTTACAAGAGGAAAGATTTGAGGTTTCTGTCTAAACCTCTAAAACGAAAGTTTCCCTCTTTTCCTACAAGTGCTAAAATTTGTTGGGAATGCAGGCACGGTAATAGTAATGATATTAAGAGTATAGATTCTGAGTCATCTCAAAATGTACTCGACGATAGTCAAATTGATATTAATATGAGATCTTCGATTGATATAGGTATTGATTCCTCTAATCCTGATATTGCTCCACCACTTTTAACTGAGGCTGATGTTCGGCCAAAAAGGGAAATTGAATTGGTAGAAATGCTAAATTGATTAAAAGAAAAATTTGCAAGTTTATCAACTAAGGATCTACAAAAGTTGACTATTCTGACAATTGCTCCACAAACATGGTCTGTAAATAAAATTACAAATGAATTCGGATGCAGTTGGCAGCTAGCCCAGAAGTCTAAAGAACTTAGAGCTTTAAAAGATATTCTAGGAACTACTATTGAAAAATCAGGTCGGGAATTGCCCGAAGAAGTTGTAAGAAAAATTATTGATTTTTACGAAGATGATGCGAATAGCAGAATAATGCCTGGCAAAAAAGATGTTATTTCGGTGAAAAGCTTAGAAGGTCGTTGTTTGATGCACAAGCAACTTATGTTAATGGATTTGAAAACACTTTATATAACGTACAAAGAAAATCATGCTGACTCTACTGTAAGCTTCAGCAAATTTGCTCAGCTACGTCCAAAACATTGTGTTCTTCCAGGTGCCAGTGGAACATATTGCGTTTGTGTTTGCACGATTCATAAGAATTATGAATTATTATTGGATGCAATGAACATAAAAAAGCTCACTAAAGATTCAACAAATCCAATAACTGACTATAAAGATTGTCTACAGGCAATTACTTCTAACCATCCCAACGATCAGTGTCTTTTAGGCAACTGTAGCAGATGTCCAAGTGTTCTAAATTTATTGCAATTCCTACAACAATTATTGGAAGACAAAGCTATTCATCAAGTGCAATTCAGTGCCTGGACTGGGACAGATCGATCGACGTTACTAACGCAAATTCTTTCTACAGATGATTTCATTAATGAATTAGGCGATAAATTAGTTCTTTTAAAACCTTATAGCTTCATAGCAAAACAACCGTCTCAGTTCTTCAATGATTATTCAAAATTCGATTATTCAAAATGGAAGCTGCAAGAAGTAGTCTCTCGTGTAAACCAGTTGATTCTATTCTATCTCCTGAAAAACTTCTTAAATGGGGTCAGAATCATTTCAAAACTATTGATACTTTTTTACAGCAAAAAAAACATGACAAGATCACTAAATGGTTCAAAAAAAGATTTGATGAGGCTCCAGCGGTTCCACAAATACAAAAGAGTCATAGCTTCACACCAAATAAAAAACATGAGCTACTAATTAAAAGTCACTCTAATGCTACGACTAGCACGAAATTTGTTTATGAGGCAAAATAAAATAGGTAACGTATTTAACATTTTTGTCTCAAAATCTGTACGAATGGGCTCAGTCCTCCTAATTCTTTTACTACCTCAACGATTAGAAACTACATATAACGGCTGTTTTTGGGTCTTTTTAGAGGTGAGGTAAAAATGCTTAAGTGATAAACCAGAAATGAGAACAGATACGTGTTCAGCGGAACAAAAACCATGAAAATAGGCGGTGTTCCCAATTTTCTTTACTACACCTGCGACTAGAAACTTCGTATAACTGCTATTTTGGGGGTGTTTTGGAGGTTATATAGGAATGCTTTAGTGATAAACCAGAAATAAGTACAGAAACGTGTTCAGCGCAACAAAATACATAAAAATAGGCGTTGTATCCAATTTTTTAATAACAGCTGAGATTAGAAACTACGTATAACTGCTATTTTGCGGTGTTTTTAGAGGTTAGAGAACGTGAATTTACACGACGATCTGTTGCCGAATTACAAAATGACATAGATCAGTGTTGAAGAAGCAGGAACGAAGGAGATCATCCAGATCAAACGTGGATTGATGGAGAAGAGATACGCCAGGGTTGGGTTGGGTTGGGAATAAGTGACGAAAATCGTCGAGAAAGAATCCAAGACGGAAGTGGCCGTAGATCCATTAAATTAATACGAGAGACATTCACAGCTTGAAATTCGAGGGAAAAAATTATCCACAAAATTTGCTGCGAACATTCTAGGAAAATGCTATAACCGAAAGACTCAATGAGCGTGAAAGAATTTCTGCATTCACGGGGATCATAAAAGAAGAAGCACGTGGATTGAAACTGTGGAATCTGAATCTTATCAACAATTGAAACTCGAATTCCTACCAGAATTTTGGAAGCAGCAAGTCCAAAGGACAGTAGTAAATTATATATTGGACGGCCGATATTATTTGAAAGCGGAAAATAGCACGAAAGCGTATTTCCGTAAATAGTTAGCACTGGCTAGAAGTCTGGTTGAGGGCAATTCAAGAAAAAGAAAGCGAGAATGAGTCAGAAGAAGAGTGGGAAGATAATGTCTATTCCCCGGATGACGAGATTGAGCAAAATGAAGAGGAGGAAAACCTCGTGAAAATTCAGACTCTATTAACATCGGATGATAGCGAAGAGGAAGCCGACACGGTTGAATGAATGATCATTTACCCCATCATGAAGGTTAAGATTGAGGAACAAAAAATCTCTGTACTACTTGATAGAGGTGCTCAGGTATCGACCATATCAGAATGCACCCTTAAGGATTGGGAAGATAATAATTACAGACCAGCTTTTAGTACGATGATTAGAGGAGCTATTGGAGAGAAAACTCGGATCAACCGTCAAGTAAGACTAGAATTAAAAATTAAAGAAAATGAGATATAACACCGATACCTAGTAGTAAAGAAATTGACCAACCTAATAATCTTGAGTTTTGATTTTATTACCAAACATGATATAATTTATCTGGATCACATTTTACTCTTTGCTAAAACTTGGAATGAACTGATTAATTAGTAAGGTTAATTTTAAAAAATGACTTGCAGGTGGACTTAAGGTCAATAAAAAAAATCTAGAATAGGAGTCAAGGAAGCCATATTTATAAGACATATTATAAATTAAATAGAATTAAAAATGACTTATAAAACGGAGCAAGCAATAATTGACTTTCCGACTCCTACTGGAAAAAATCAGCTGCAAGTATTTTTAGGATTGGCAAACTGGGACCGAAAGTTCATTCCAAACCTTGCCTAATATACATACCAACTAGAATAATAGTAATAATGCAATAAATATAAAACCAATTCAAATCATACCATGACTTATATCTATGAGAGAAAAACCGGTCTCTTGGTATAGAATATGATGCCTCAATAGTAGGATTTGGTTCATGTTTATATCAAACTGATATCATAACCGAAGATATTGAGCCAATCGCATACATCAGCATATCATTAAAAAAGGCAGAGAAACGCTGTATACAGTTATATACACCAATAATAGGCTAACGTGATGGATCGTAATGATCCTATCAATACAACAATGCGACATAGAATGGGTACAAATACAAGGAAAAGACCATAAATATGTAGTTTCCTCATTAAGATACCCAGTGGGAGCATCAGCAAAAAAACTAATGGATTTAAAATTAAAATTAGAATCATCTAACGTCGTTGCAGAAAATAGTTTCAACTGGATAGAACAGTGATGAGAATTGATTAACTTATAAGACTGCTGATCAATAATAATTGGAAAATACCTATTCCTAAAAATTCAGCAATACATGAACTTATTCTACGCTTCGGAACAGATAAGCTATACGGGTACATGAGTGATAATTTTATCATGACAAACATGTACAACCACGCTAGAGAAATTGCAGCATCCTTCGATCATTGCCAGAAAACGAAATGGTACACGAAAAGAATAGAGGGAAGAAGATATTGACATCAATGAAATAATATCAGTAGATATATTTGGACCACTACCTACATCTCCATTTGGGAAAAAATACGTAATTGTTCTACAGGACCTATTTTCTAAGCTCATAAACTTACTTCCAGTAAGAAACATAACAGCTAATACGGTATGCAGAATTATTGAAAACAAATTCATAACTACGTATCGCATACCAAAAACAATTTTATCATATCAATACTGACAGTTTATAAGTGGAAAGTGGAGAAATTTAGAATTAAAGTATGGGTTTGAAATAAAAATATCTTCCCCTTTTATTATCTTTTTTACTTTTTTTTGTTCATTCCGTCGAGATAACTGTGAGCGTATCCCATCGGGAAAAGATTTACAGCGGTTTCAGCCACAACATTTACAAGCCGCTCCGACGCCGCCGATGTATACTATAATAAATTCAAAATTATGTGAATTGTACAATGGCGAAAGGTCACGATATTTACGTGTAGGTCATATATATTCCATGTATGTTCAAAATATAGCATATTTGTCTTAGTTTTGTGCTTAAGAAATTCAAGAGACATTATTTCGAAGAACTTTAAAAGTTTATGAAACCGTAATAATATTTACTTGCTACTCACAATCAGTGCAATGGCGACTCTAAACGAACCGTTTCTTTCAATCTCCCTTATAGAGTTGGTTTAACCCAATATTTTTTATGCAAAGTTTCAAGAAATACAAAGAAATTTTATTGAGCGATCTCGACTCTTCTTTTTCGAAGTCATGAAAATATTAATCAGTAATTTATTACATGAAACAGAGAAACAAATTTTACACGTTCTGCACGTCTATTCGGCACAACTCACGATAGATAACTGAGACGAATGAGGAGAAATAAATATCGCTCTTTTACGCATCAGAAATTAATCAATAGTAGTAACAAAGGATTTTTATATTGCTTTGTCTGGCTTTAGTTTTGCGCTTTTATGAAAGTACGGAAAAAAAGTTTGAGCTACGTATTCGTCGAATAATACAGTAAAAATATAATAAACTGCGGAAAATAGACAAATATAGAGAGAGAGTTATATAACATTAGTCACCGCTAGTGCTGCTCCAAACCCGCGAAAATCAAATATGCATATGCTGCATATTTAACTTTTAATGTAGCAGTGATACGAGTAGATAAACTTTTCTGGCATATGCTTCGTGGTATAATATTATCCGAATCGTCAACTTGGCGTAGCACGCCGTAGCAGAACAATAGAACATAAACTCTATTACTTTATATAAAGGGTTGGTATATGAGTGAGAAGATGAAAAAAGTATTTTTTCATATTTGAAGTTCTGCAGATTAATTATATTAATTATATTTATTATATATATATATATATATAGACGAGTATACTACCAATACATTGTAGTATATATATAATACAAAACTTACTCCATTTATAAGATAAACGTGAAGGAACAATGAAGTTTAATCATAAAGCCCATTATTGACTTCTCTATAAGTCAAAAGCGTTAATAAAGTGTACATAAAAAGTGCCATCCAACATAAAAATATTAATATGGGTGATTGTCAAAAAGTTAAACTTTGTATGTCTTGTGAATTTTCATGTTCTTCAGAACATATACCGGTGGCAAAAAGTTTTTAAGTTATATAATTTATGAATCATCAGAAAATTATCGAGGCAAGCTTCATACTAAAATATAAAACTTGTCATTTTCCTAACATGTCTATTACTAAAACAACAAAATAAATCTATTGCTAATTTGACTAGTATATAGAACTGAAATAATTGATTTTTATAAGACATTTGAATAAACTAGGCTTTGCATTTTTGCAGCATTTCGATGGATGACTGTATTGCAGTACCGTGAAGTTACTTACGTCGATTGTTCGTCAATTAGTTTATTACATTCTAATCGAAGTAAACAATAAGTTTTTTCATAGCACCTATAAATTATTTTAAAATTATATTTTAGTCGTACTATTCAAAATAATAAAAAAAAATGCAAAATGACTTCAATGATTAAAATCTCATGAAAGTTTTTGAATTTTAAATTACCTTTTTTAAGTTAACAATAATCGCATTTTGCAACATAATATTATGATATTTTTGTCTCATTATTATTGATACTGATAAGTTTTAAGGAGATTCTATCGTCATATTGACCTCAAAATAAAAACATTTTTTATTATAATTTGATCACTCCTAATGATATTTAAGTCAATATATTATAAAATAAGGTATCCTGGTGTACATAAAATTTTTTTTATCGAAATTTCGTTATTACAAAAGCAGTTATTTGCAACTAAAGAAAGATTCAACAAAATAGTGAAGACTTTTTTGTTTATTATCCGATTAGAATTTCGAAGGTCTCTCATTTTGTCCCTTGGCAAATTTAACGAGGACTTACCCATATAAAAATTGTATATCATCGGCTAACCTGCAAACTTACGTCCAATTGTTTATAAAATATGTACGAACTTATAAACAAAAACTCCTTATTTTATAATATTTATGACTTTCATATCATTATGCGAGATTAAATTGCAGTAAAAACGTTTATTTTTTATGACATATATATATACCAATAGAAACTCCTTAACGACATAGAAAACGGCTGCCAATAAACTGTCACTTTGCTTCCTCAATTTTAATTAAGCGTTCCAATATGAAATTGTATGTTCTAATATTTAATGTATATCAGTATTGCTATTTTAGTAACCGTCTTATTTTATTTTTTTTATATTTTTTTTATTTTATTTTTTTATTTTTATTATGTTCTTCTTACCCGTATACCCTTTCGGGTTTTTACAGGATAGCTCCACCACCTCTGTGTGGAGGTATTTATTTGATCCTAACATCCCACCTTAATTCCCCACACTGATCCCGCATTCGCCCAAGTTACCGACATTGCAGCTTTCTACCTATGCCGATAACCTGTAACGAAGGAAAACCCGTAGGAAAAACCTCCGCCAGGACCAGAGCGTAGTCTGAGTTCTTTTTCCGGCAGGACACAGAGAGAAAAATCCTCGATCTGCTCCCACCGGGAATCGAACCCTGACCGCTCAGGCTAGCATATCTCCGCTAGCTAAGGCGTGCGCCTTAGCCAACTGCGCTATGCTAGTAACCGTCTTATTATATATAAGTATTCAGTAATAGTAACATACTAATACAATTCAAAATTCTATAATATTTAGTTTTCAATATATAACCTGTTAGATAAAATCTTGTTTTGCATATGAAAAAATAGCAGCGATAGCTAAGTCGAAAATTCTTGGGCTAAAATATAGTTAATTTTAATCTCTTGCAAAAACATTTGCACTAAATTAATTATCGTGTATTACTTGGAAATAAAACTACCACCGCGGCAGCGGTGGCACTAGTGAAAAGGTACATCCATCTGCGCCATATTTTATATTTTAACATGGAAAACTATACCTATATATATGAAACATAGCCGACGTCTGTGTACCCGTAAGAGGTCGCATGGTAAATTTAAACTCCCAATAGCGTAGGGATCTCGGTCCTCGGTCTGTGAAGTTAGTCGATGAAATCGGGATCTTCGGTCTTGAATTCAGGCTTCGGGTGTGACAAGCCCGCCTTTATATGAGTTAGACAATGACATGGCCGTGATTACCGTTCCTGGCCTTATGGTGTGGTGGCTGTATACTATAAATCGCATTTCAAGCAAAACTAATACTTCTGAACCTGAAATCTATTTTAAATGTTCTTTTATAATTACCAAAATTTAAAAACCATCACATTAATTATAAATATCCAAATTTTTTAATATGAAAAGAGTACTACCTGAAATGTTGAAAGTGACTAGTTTGCAAGACATTGATGAAAAAACAAGTAATACAAAAAAATTTTGACAAATTTATCACTTTTACGGGATGAAATTATTATTCTACGGATTAAAATGAGCACGAGTAAGGTGGGACAAAATGGGCGCTTGTTAAGGAACAAATGATCACTTTATTTTTTATTCTAGTATGGCTCATCTCAATCTGGATTTATTTTACCAACATATGCTTTATACATTTGTGTGTTATTACTAACAATTTCGGGCTTATGATGAAGCATACTGTTTTAAATAATTGAAATATCTGTTTTGTCCCCCTCGCCCCTACAGACACGGTAGGTGGAGACTCATAGGAAGGACCAACAGTATCAATATCCTTCCTTCCACCAGTGCATCGAAGGCCGCTCAGGCAGCGTAGTAGCCAGCAGGAGGCGCAAACAACAATACCAATTTTTCAGCAACCATCTTGTAGAAAACAGTCTGGACAGCGCAATGAGCAACGAAAGGAACGAGCACCAACAATATCGCTCCAAGCAGCACCGCATAGAAAGCCGACTCGACAGTACGACGGCAGTTGAGTGAAACGATAATCACCGTCATAACCTTCACTGCTACCAGCACAACCTGTAACATTAGCGCCAGAAACAGGAGGATTTGCAGACTTCGACTGCGGCAATCAGAGCCACAGGCATCTGGATATCGTGAATGAGGAAACAATCTACCTCAGTTCTAACTAAACTCAGTAAGAAATGGTTGGATAAAGTTCACAGACTATGAATGGAGGCTGAGGAAGTTAGGGTCACGGTCATCGTGGACAAATCAATTAACCAACATCTGCGGAACATGTTTCGCGCTCACAGGTCGCTTTATGCAATTAGAGGCGTACGAAGGCAACAGACTCACCTCGTAGCTACTGCGATTTAGGATCTGTTGATACCAGAACGTTCTGACTAACTACTAGGAGTAGAACCAGTCTCATATTAGGATTCGAACAGCAAATATTACTCTCTACTGCAAAGAGCAGAAAAAAGACCCTTACTAGGGGCGATACGAACGTCTTCGACTGCTTCCATAGGCTCAACTTGATCGAAAATATGTACGAAAACATCTATGTGGTAGTAGAACAACTCATGCCAATCATTGTTGAGGCTAACGGATAGAATTTGACGGTCCTTGCCAGCATACCCTGAGCTGTCCTGAGAGGCCGCGACGTTTCAGCAGATTGCTGTAATTATATCAAGGGTGTGTTTCCACTACCTTTTCTATCGAGACCTTAGATATGGCATACAGAGGCCCATCCTGTACCAAAGAGATAGCAGTAGCGTGGTACCGATAATACCTACGCATTCAGCAGTTCTATAGCAAGGACATGATCAGAATAGCCAAAAAATACTAAGCGTGAAGAATAAGTTCATGCGTCCGGATCTGTCAGTAGCTTATTCCTGTCCCGATGATATCAAGGCCAGAGTCACTTCGTGGCCTGGCAAGCGTTGACGTTTAAAAAGACCGAATCAGTCAAGAATTATAGCAAAATACGGAGAGCTATCCTGATGAGTGTTAAGACCGTCATCCTGACACATAAGCATAGCCTCTATGTCATTAAGCATTTGCATACGATTCTATCCAGGTGAATGCTAGAAGCCAAACTCGTTGACATCCGACAACGACATCTAGCACGTTCATTGACGTGAGTCCATTTTATTGCACTGAACGCCAACTCAATGCTACAGAACGTCAGGCAGAACTTCAGATATTTCCGTAAATAAATAAATTATGACATTTGATTCTAAAGTGTATTTCTTCAGAAAAACGAAATCATTAAAGCGATAGTTTAATTTTTTATTACAATGCCATTAATAAATATGCAATAAGAATAAATCGGATTAATATTTTACGCATTTCAGCTAGTAATATATCAAAGCAAATTACAAAGAATAAACAGTTATCAGTTTAATGAATTTGTATTTATTACGTTTTATGGATTTGAATCAACTTCTATACAACAGTTTTTTAATGATTTTAAATGTTAAAAATATGTATTAAGAATCAGTCTTAGAATCGTTTCATTTTTCTCAATCTGGTTCAATCCGCTTTTTTAGCAGGACGCTCAGCTGGTAGGACGCGATTTGAGTATCCAGGCATTGACTGTTAAAATTAATAGTTTATGAATCTCATTAAATATAAATAATCCTTCTTCTCAGAGTACAAGTGTCCGAGAGACTTGGACGGAGAGTAGATAAGTTACGACGGAATTATACATATATATACAAACAGACATTTCTGAAAAATCTATATATTCTGATTAAGCAACGTCAAGAACGTCGAAATTCATAAAAATGTCAATTTTCGAAAATATTATCTTTGCAAAGTTTTGCTTTAAGGAAGGTGTTTCGCTAGATATAGGGCATAAAACAAAAAATCGTATGAGAGTTTATAAAGGTTATATGATAAAACTAAAGATATGTACTTAATAATAGTTCAAAACTACATGACAGAAAAAAAAATTATTCCAAAAAAATCGTGACTTTACAAGTTTAAATATTGTCAATTTAAAATGTTACGGGACTTACTTTTTTCCTTAAACATTTCTCTACAAAGTTAACGAAAGAAAATTTGAAAATAATTCATCTGTAGTAAGAGAGAACTAATTATTCATAAGTAAACGTGTAAAATTTTATAAACAATTGACTTTCTCTAATCACAGATATATTATTTTAAAATTATCTTTCATTAACTTTATAAAGAAATGTTTAAGGAAAAAAGTAAGCCCCAAAACATTAAAATTGGTTAAGAAATTAATAAAAATTGGGGTTTTACTAAATATTTTTTAAATTGAGTTATGGACTATTATTAAGTACATTTCATTAGTATTATCATTAGACCTTTATAAATTCGTATACGATTTTTGGTTGTATGCCCTATATCTAGCGAAAGACCCTCCTTAAGAAAGCAAAATCGTGTTTGATAAAACATGTTAGGAAAATATTTTCTGATTTTTGGAATCATAACGTACTACTTTGTTATTCAGTTGTTAAAAGTTATTCATCAAGTAAGTTACAGTACCAAGAAAATTTTATGAAAATTTTGTCATTTGAATTAACTTGAAAAAGTTATCGATCATAAAACACCTTATAAATTTGGCATTCTCTTAAATGTCTGAAAGTGCTTGTAAAAGAATATTAGAACAAATGATTAATTGATTAAGCTTGTGAATGAGAAGTGTCAATAAATTGGGAGATGTTTTTAATTTGTACGAACTTTTATCTTTGCATCGCACGTCACGTTGTTTTGAATCAGCTCAACCTCGGGAATCTCATTCTTGCATTTCACTTTCTCATCAGTCTGCGATATATACTTTTCCCTTTTCGGTTTCAAAGCGACGTTCAGGTCACATCATATTGAACCATTCTCCTACGTCTCAGAGATCCTGAGACTATCTTTATACAACTTTCAATGTCAATGTTTCTGAATATGTATTCTTGTCTTTTCCGTTATTGATCCGACAGTTTGTACAATACGGTATCACTTTTAACAGTATATCAAAAGACGATGTAACACCAAGTATTATTATGTCTATATATGGCTATGAGGAACGTTGAACTCAGTGAGTTTATATCTCGACCACCTTACTATCATTTCATGAATGTGCCCGAATCTCAGAATAGCCGCATATGAGTCATTTTCAGGAAACTGTTAAATTTCGTATTTTCACTCTCTGCTTACATTCTCAAGCTTTTCAAGCTGAAAGATATGACTCTTTTCTTATATTATTTTATCTTCAAGGAGGACTCTACAACAGAGACCAGTATCACTCTCAATATTTTAGCTTCCTAGGGATATTACTAGTAGTCTTCTACCCAAGAACCGGGGTCTTTTGATAAGTTCCACCTTGTATCTGCTTGTAAAGTTCACTATAGTTATTTTCTCTGGACTAACCGTCAAATAGTACGAGTCCTCAACTGTAGCCAAGACTGATTGTATCAGCACCATTAGAACGTCTTTATTATCCACCATCACTAGAACCATCATGACATCAATATAGGTTTGAGAATAGAAGCACATATCGCTGAGAGCCCTCAAAACAGAATCTATCGAAAACCTGGAACCATAACATTGGGGGCATCGTTATTCTACTATTCTGTTGGTGAATGTGATCTATATTTGATTTTTACCATGACAGCATTACAAATTGAATAATAACATTACTTATTTTATTATAATAAGTTATATATGACAGATTCTACAGATGTTTTAACACTCAAAAATCAACCTCTACTAATTCTATTACTTCTGATACAACACATTGGTCATCTGTAACTTGAATTATTTGTTACGTCCTGCCCTTTTGATCTTTCAACTTTTATACAAGTAAAATCATACTTTTTCAGAATCTTTAAAAAAACTTGGTTGGTAGAAAGGTCTTTTCTAGTGACTTATTATAATCGATTTACAGAAAAAAGTTTTGATCGATCTTCACCAAAATTTTACACTATATTCTTTGAACCAAATACTACAATTGAAGCCCATGTTTAATTATGTGCCATACTCCATTGGATTGCAGTATAATTATAATCTTTCAAATTGACCAAAAAATTGTTATCTAAAGGTGCATTGCAAATGTACAAAATTAAATTTTGTATTACTGGTAAACGGAGCATGGCGCATTATGTTGGGATTAGCTATCCGTAGCTATGTAGTCCATAGCCTTGTTCACACAGTCACACCTTCTTTCTCTATTGTTTTCGAGTTGCATCCAATCCTCCTCATAACATCCTATTTCTCGTAGGTCTATTTTAATATTGTCCTCCCACCTTCTTTTTGGTCTGGATAGACGGCAAAAATATTTTAATGTAATCTAAATTGATACAAGTTTTTATATTTTAAATATTTATATTATATGTGATTTAGCCACGAACTATACCCCTCTAAATGGTCATTATAGTCCATTGAACATTTTTTAATCTACATTATTAAAAGTAAGCCTTCTTAACCACTTCTTAACTCGGGTTTCTTAATCAGTCGGTGTATTTTTAATGGTAACCAAGGCTTTCAAATATTCTTCAGAAGTGTACTCATGGCTTCAGTGTCTAATTCATGGCAAGATTACATATAGTATACATATTTAAAATATAAAAACTTTCATCAACTTAGACTGCGTCAAAATGTTTTTGCCGTCTATAAGATGAATAATGATTTTTTACAGAATTTAACTAAGGCTTGACCACTTAATTTGACTTTGTTATGAAATGTACGTTTTCACCTTTATTTTATAATAAGTACGTCCAGTAGGTTGTTTTTACAAATAATTATAATTATTTCTGCATTTCTATAATTCATTACATATTTAAAAGATTTTTTAAACCGAAGTAAAGTGCATTGTTATACTTTCTTTTTATCATAATTAGACATCAAATTCTACACTGAAAATACTACGATAATTACATAAAATCCGCAACCTTTTTGAAAAATATTCATACAGTGTGAACAATTAGCATTTAATGTAAAATTCCGTTAACATCTTCAACTTTCACTCTAGCAACAATATATTCCCGCGAAATCACAATCAACAAATCGCGTGAATGACAATGGAAAATAGCAACAAGGTCATAACATACGACGACGTATCCCTGGGCTATAGGCGCCTGTACCGGATAATAGGCATTCTGCCTTTCGAACAGTCCACGACCTTCCACAGGATTCTCTCCAACCTCTGCATGGTTTACTTCCACCTGGCAAACGCGGCGTATAACTCAATGTACCTGACCCACGGGTTGCGCATGATGGCGAGAGACGAGTTCGAGATCGAATGCCTCTTCGAGTTGGTGAGCATGCAGGGCATCAGCGTCCGCTTCATCATCATCTACTGGAGGCGCCACGAGTTCATCCGTCTGATGCGAATCTGCGGAGAGCTGTGGATGCTGCTGGCCGGCGAAGCAGAGTCCAGGGTGGTGCAGTCGTTCGAGAGGAAGGTGCGCTATCTGGCATACTTCATCACCTGGTCGACTTTGTTGATCTTCATTTTTTATACGATCACGGCGCAGCTGGTGAGGCTGCCACCCATTGAGGTCAATGGGACCGTGAGGAGGGTTCTACCGTTTAGGTTGGTACAGTCAGTTTTACACCTCAGTTTGTATATTAAAATTTATTTAAACAATACTTATGATGGGTAAATAAAGCAAAAGCAGTTTCAGGCAAATGTATTCTTAATAGAGTAAATTCAAATTTACCGTATAAAATGTCAAGTCGACGCGACAATTTGCGAATAGCTGCACGAAAGAAAATTCGCATTCAAAAGGATGTTTGCGTGCATCTGTATAAGATAATAGTAGCTAATGTGTTCTTGAATTTCGGTGTGCGTTTTATACTTTTGTAAAATTAATATTGTTAACGTTGTTCTGCTTCAAAGAGAATTGCCTATATACAGAGAATCTTAACTCACACTACCATCGCAAGTAGATTGTCGCGCGGAACGCAATATGTTATTCCTTTATATAGTATTATGGATAGTGGCTCGTTTTACCCCAGTCTCCCTATTCTTTAACGTATTTTTAATAAAAAGACGTTCATTTTCTTTTTGTTTGTTAATTAATGCTTAAAAGTTTATTTATAGTTCAACTATTATTAAAAACATGGTATTACGATTTTCTTAGCTATAAAATAAGTAATCAAATAAAAAGCAATGGTGTACATAGTTTCTAAGGCTATTCATTCACTCGCACAAAAATTAGCCAGATAAAACGTATACATAGGAGTACACAAATCATTCCTTACTTTTAGGCTGTTTTTAACCTTATTAAGGATCAGCCCTATTTTAGGAATGTCGGATACTTTGTTTTAAACCTTAACAAAATGATTCAGGCAAAAATTGAAAATAGTACCACGAACGTTCCACACTTCACCTAGATTGTTTTATTCGTAAAGAGGTATTTACGTGCTCGGCTAATAAGCCTCCTTGTCCCGTGTGTCGATCGTAACACGCCATTTTGCACTGCCATATAATGTATAACTATGTAATGCGGTAGCCCAATTTTACGCATTTTCGTAATTCATCAGCCATCCATTTCCCTACGAATTCTCATTCGCTATCCGACTCGTGATCGCAATCGCCCTCGCACATTTCTACGCAACAGGATCGACAGTGCGCAAAAAGTAATTAAACGATCGTGTATTTTTACAGGCAAACGACAAGAAACAGGTCGTGAAGACAAAATTTGACACTTTACGAGCCCCTCGACGCGTTCTAAATTATCGTTTTGACCATCGGGCAATTCGTTATACTGCGCGCCAACAAATATTCGCGGATGGCCGAAGAATGGATGATTTGTCACGTACTCAACGATTTCTCGATTTTGAACTCTTTTTCGATCAAACTCGCATTCCCAGATTTCTCGAATTTCGTAGCCGAGGGATTTGATTTTTTTCTTATTTGCGCACGTGCTCTTATATACCGGTGCCCGTCAAAGAAAAGGGCTCACCGCTTTCGAACGTTTTCTTATCGTACAAGACCAATACTATACCCATTTTCCAGTAATACTTTTGAGAAGTTTCAATTTCGTAATAACCGCACCCCACATTTGGTATATTAACTTTTGTCGTTCACACGAGTCTCTCGGAACGCTCTTTCTGAACGACACGTCTCCCGTCGCAAATAACTACACGGAGAGAAAAACTCCGCCGTATTAGCGTTGTTGTGGTAAGCGAAATCAGCGGTAGGATCATACCGTCAGCGCTGCTGTAGAACAAAGCAGTTTTAGCTTGACTCGCTCCCCAAACACGAGTAGTCGAAATGACAGATATTTGAGGTTAGCTTTTCGAATATTCGGATTCCGTACCTATTAACTTATATTTTGCAAAGATTAATGATCAATATGTCTGAAAAATGTATTTCCAACGTAAATTATTGATTTTCATCATAAGAGTCTATGAGAAATTTGCAAAATTTAGTATATTAACAGTAACCCGTTTCTGAATTCCAAAGCTATAACTGCTTTGTTCCACAGCCGACACTGCTTGGTGATCGTGTCATTCTACTGCTTGAGCCAGTAAGTGCCGGGGTCTCCGGCAGATATAGCTGAGTTTTTCTCTCCGTGTAGCCAATCGTCACGCGCATCCCGCGAATCGAACGACTGTAACTTTATGTACGCTTCGCCAACGACGAGGGCTCACGGCAGGCATAAATTATCCATATTTTGGATCGATACGAGCGATCTTTGCGTAACAGAATCGATCAATAAGTTTTTTCTTCGTCGCGCACCCGTCCCGACTGGCATATTTATAAAAATAGCTTGTACAAGAAAACTATCATCGATTTTAAAATCTTCGTTACTTTGAGTTAAATTACTTATTATTCCCCACAAATCATCTTGCAAAAAATGCTGGAGTGGTCGGAGAAACAAGCCTCCGAGGCCGTGACTAAAATGATCGCTTTTCCTATAACACCGATAAAATCATTTTCAGCCAAGACCTTTCTTAACTTGTACACAAAATTTTAGGACATGGAACAATAAAGCATGAACTTTGGGCGTAATTGCAATGTTCAACGCAACATAATTTTTATAAAATCTTTGCATGCTGACTTCAAAACGATTTGAACAAAATATAAAATTCCAAAAGAGCATTCGGATATATGTGAATATTTATATATACATATATTTACCGAGAAATAAAAAAAAAAATTTTTGATCTTGATTTCCCAGAGAATCATGCATATATATATATATATATATATATATATATATAGATATAAAAAAAAAAATTTTGAACTCGATTTCCCAGAGAATCATGCATATATACATATATATATATATATATATATATATATATATATATATATATATATATATATATATATATATATATACATATCTTTGCATGCTGACTTCCAAACGATTTGGACAAAATATAAAATTCCAAAAGAGCATTCGGATATATGTGTATATTTATATATACATATATTTACCGAGAATTAAAAAAAAAAAAAATTTTTTGATCTTGATTTCCCAGAGAATCATGCATATATACATATATATATATATATATATATATATGTATATATGCATGATTCTCTAGGAAATCAAGATCAAAAAAATTTTTTTTTTATTTTTTGGTAAATATATGTATATATAAATATACACATATATCCGAATGCTCTTTTGGAATTTTATATTTTGTCCAAATCGTTTGGAAGTCAGCAAAGATGTATATATATATATATATATATATATATATATATATATATATATATATATATATATATATATATATATATATATATATATATATATATATATATATATATATATATATATATAAATAATCTGAAAATATTCACATACCTACATCCTATACTACAAGAGAAACATTTTTACCGAAGATATAAAAAAAAATTTTTTTGATCTCGATTTCCCAGAGAATCATGCATATATACTTATATATATATATATATATATATATATATATATATATATATATATATATATATATATATATATATATATATATATATATATATATATATATATATATATATATATATATATAAGTATATATGCATGATTCTCTGGGAAATCGAGATCAAAAAAATTTTTTTTTATACAAGAGAAACATTTTTACCGAAGATATAAAAAAAAATTTTTTTGATCTCGATTTCCCAGAGAATCATGCATATATACTTATATATATATATATATATATATATATATATATATATATATATATATACATTTTTCAGACATACATATATATATATATATATATATATATAAGTATATATGCATGATTCTCTGGGAAATCGAGATCAAAAAAATTTTTTTTTATATCTTCGGTAAAAATGTTTCTCTTGTAGTATAGGATGTAGGTATGTGAATATTTTCAGATTATTTGAAACCCTTAGGTTCAAAGTGGATCAAGGCTAAATTCATATTGTATGCTCATACGTGTAACCGTTTTTTACATTTCTTAGCAAATTTCAACCTCCATTTATTCAACAAAATTAAATCTCTTTAAAACATAGCAAAGCTTTTTTTATCAAAATTTCTAAATTTTCCATAAAAAATGGTTTCAAAACCTTTTAATACTGTCGATAACTTAAACTAAATTGAAAACTTAATTCCCGAAAAAAAGTGGGTTCGATCGCTCGAACCATTACACCAAATTGATGAAGATAGATTTTTTCAGTATAACTAGAGAAGATGATATCAAAATATCGCAATTAGAAATCGAAAATTCGATACATCTTTCTAGATTCGATGTCTCGCGCTGGATTTTATATAAGAGAAAGTGACTTCCTCTATTATATAAAAAAATCAAACTAACATAAAATATTGTAAAAATTATTAAAATTCATATTTTAGCAATAATGTCATATTTAGCTTCCAATAACTTGAAATGGTTGCTTACCGTTGATTTTTTCTTTATCTGGTCCTGACGAATATCTCGTTCAAATTAAAATAAAAATTAAATAAAAAGTCTAATTTAAATGTTTTATTTTCAAAAAGAAGAGATATAAAAAAGAAAATAAATTATTGAGACATTATCTCAAGAAACAAAAGTATCAAAATTTTGCATTTTTACATAATTAGATGAAATATTAAATCATAAAATTATCAAAATTATTTTTATTGTATTTAATTTATAAAAAATGATAATAATATTAATAAGGTCCGGGATACTGGGTAATAGATCTATCTCGTAAAAATGATGTGGTATATAGGCTATATTTCTAAATTCAAGTAATACAACATTCTTTTTTTATCATTTAATTACTATAATCGAAATAATACAAAAATTCAGTCTTTCTTTTTTAACTATTGTGTATATTAATAAAGCCAAGCGCTTAAAGCTGCGACTTGTGATATAGGCGCGTATGTGGTGCGCTAGCTCAACCAGCTGTATGAAGAGGAGACCCGCGCGACAAGGTGCGCGGGGAGCGAATTGCGTTCCCGCTCCGTTCTTCCCTAGCAAATTACCTCGGTTACGGAGCAGCACCGAAACCGAGGCTGTGAGCGGGAAACATCCTCTCTCCACGCCCCTCATACATAGCCCCTCTTTCTTTCTCTGTCTCTCACTCACTCACTCGCCGCTACTGCTTCGGGTCCGTGGATACTGACGTCACTGTTGGCCTGGCGTTAGTGGTTTATATATAATAGATACAAGACGCGAAATTAACGCTTGTACGCGCGTAATTTTGAAAATTTAAAATTGAATGGGATTGGGGCATTAGATACTTTGAATATATGGGCTTTAAAAAATCTGGAAGAACTCACGTCTATTTTACATGCCAAAATCAACATTTTTTCTGAAATTAAAAAAAATGTTGACGTATATTACGTTGATGTAAGTTTGACATATATTACATATCCTTAACATTTCCTATTTAATTATTTCATTTTTGGATTTGTTGAAAACTATTCAGCTATTATAATCTGAAAAGCGTTACTTCTGAAGTTACTGCTTCTAGATGGTACGTTGACGTTCAAGAGCATCCCTGGTACGAGATAGTATCCATTGTGCAACAAATAACGAGCTTGAGTTGCACGGTAAATCTAACGGCGATCGAGATCACCCCTCCTTTCCTGATCATGATGGCCTGCGGTTACCTCAGGTCCATTCAGAATAGACTCCTGGCAATGGGAAACGAAACGCCGAGTGTTAATGCTCTAATGAACAATTATGATACGATTCAGTACAATGAAGATCAGGCGAATAAACTGTCGACGCGATATGTTGTAGAGTGCATCAAGTTTCATCAGAAGATCCTAGAGTAAGATTCTTGAAAATTTCGTCTGTCGTTTTCTTAAATATACATAATTTATATAATATTATTTTCTCAGTTTTTGCCAGGACATAGAAAATTTTACTCGTGCTCTATTCCTAGTCCAGATCATGACTACAGTGTATAATATATCTCTCATAGGACTAAAATTTCTCGAGGTAAAAATCCATTTGAGCAAATAAATCACTCCCGAAATGTAATATCTTTAAACACGTATACAGCATGATCAAGACACACTCAAGTATTTGCCTGTGTTAAGCTTGAATGTACTGCAATTCTTCGCTTGTCAATGGATTCCTCAACATCTTCTAAACGAGGTTTGCATCTATATACGAAACCCCATGTTATTTCTAAGTGGGCATTCATAGTTAGGACCGTAGTTGTGACTAATGTGGATTCAGCGTTATATAGATATAATGTCACTATGAATGTTTCCCAAAATCACCCCTAGTAAAGAAAACCGCTGCTAACAGGCTTAGCAAAATACTTTCTCAAAGAGGATTCAATCTATAATATATTTGCTTAACCCTCGCTTTTCCGTGCTCGATGTGGTCACATCGTTTATCAAGTGCGGTGAATCAATCACCCTAATAAAAATATTTGATAAATCCAACGTTTTACCTTCGATCACTGTCAAAATTTATTTACAGGACTTTTTAGAGGCGCTGATTACAAATCTGAAGTCCAAATTATAAAATTAGAAAAGGCAGACCTAATATGGCCGACCAACAGTAATTTATGTTGCTACTTGTGATTTCAATAATACGATCAGTTTTAATTGCTGTTTTGAATGAAAATCTGCCTCCTTCTTATTCAGAGATAAGGTGATATTTAATTGCTTTTATGAATGAAAATCTGCCTCCTTCTTATTCAGAGATAAGGTGGTTTTTATTGCGTTTTTAATGACAATTTTGCTCCTACTTATTTAAAGATACGTTCATTTCTTTTTTAATTAGTTGCTTTTATGAGTGAAAACTTTTGTACCATTTATCTAGAGCTACGGTCATTTTTAACTGTTTTTTGAGTAGTTTTTTCAGGGCATATTGCTCCTTTTAAATTATATAAATTATTATACGACAAATATTCCACGCGTTTCTTTCATATTATTTTTAAGCAAGCCGAACGCTATTTAAACGGATATGCGAGCTCAATATCGCGAAATTTCAAACTGCCAGGCCAACGACGCAAGCGCTGCTAATCTCAAAAGAGAGCTCGGTGGAGGAAATACCCGCAGAAAATTATCTCCCACGACTAATCGTAACCAAAACATAGTAAAGTAGGTGTATGCATGGCAGCCACCACGCGTTCTTCTTGATTAACTCGCGAACACATGAATGTTCGCCATGAACCATGAACTTTGGAGAACGCACAGCGTTGCGTAAAACATGAATACTAGATGAGAATATTTACTGATTATCATCTCAAAAACATAGGTAGGGGAGATTGGGGTAAACGCGCCTTATGGTAAAGAAAGCTTTTTGAATTTTTCTTACAATTTTGGTATTTAATATTAAAAAAAATTGAGAATGTGTATTTTAATAGCCTACAATTATGTGAGAAACTAAACATAAATTTGAGTTCGTTGTTTTTAAATTATAAAATAGTATCACTTTCGAGGTGTTTGAAATGATTTTGGTCTTGCTTAAACATTTCAGAATATCTATAAATATTTTTGATACTGCATTTTGCCAATAAGTGTATTAAATTCTAGGATATTTAAAGGGAAAAACAGTACCGTCAGTCTGCAATTTATTTGAAGATGTGAGTCGCCACGCGTACTGCTTACCACGGAAAATATTTAAAACGGTTTTCCGGTTGCTAATAATACCGGAATCTTTTGAAATTGCCAAAACCAAAGAATTATAATACGATATACAAATTTGCAGAACATAGTAGGATATTTTTATTTACAAAATTTATTTAATCTCGAATAATTGTTTAAAATAAATAGTCTGTAATACAGATTCCTGTCATAAATTCTATTTTTTTAAATGGTTCAATATTCCCTTGAATTTGTAAAAACTGAATCTGGCTAAATTTTTAAGAGATTTTAATAAAAGCTACTCTTTCACCTCGAGTTAAATTAATTAACCACATAGTTGTGTATTTGTGTACAATAAATAATAAAATTTATTGAAAATTTAATTGTAGATTCCTGGTGAAAATAATTTTTTAAAAGTACAAAGTCGCAATTCATCACTTTGATTAATTTATAAGTTTTATAATACAAATTTCACTCCAACCTAGTGCGAAAGTTTAGAGTGGTAAAATCCACTTATTAGACTGGAGTGACCAAATTCACTCTGTCAGAGTGAAAATTCAATCTTTTGGAGTGGAACCCTCGTTCACTCTACATTTAGAGCGAAAATTTCCCTCCAAAAAATGTAGAAAGAATGTATATTAGTATATTTTATGTTTTATTTCTTATAAATCTGGGTAAAAATTATACGTATGAACGATTTAATTACACCCTAAATCTGTTGTAGTGAAATTTCACTCATTCGAAGTATAATTCGACTCGAAGAATGAGTGGTATAAATTATTCTAATTAAAGTGTATTTTTAACTCTAAAAATTGAGTGGAAATTTTTAAATCTCACTCTACTTTAGCGTCCATACTTTCTCCGTGGACATCGACGAAAAACTAACCTATTTTTTTATTTTTAAGTTTATAATATTTCAAGCGATATTATAAGATAGATATTTTTCAGTAATAATAGGTTTACCAAAATATACAAATTAAAGTCACAGAATTATGACTTTTACGAAACGCTGTTACTCAGTTGGTTAATAATTTATTATATAAAGATCTATAAAAAATAACTTAAATCCGATTGTTCACTTTCATATAAAATAATCGACTAGCTTTTGTAATTTGATCTCACCAATTGCCATATTTAAAATGTATGTGCTGAATTTACCAAATATAATATTATATATTCTTTCTAAATTTTTTGGAGTGGATTTTCACTCTTGGTGTGAATTCTCACTCCAAACGATTATGAAAACACAGTCACTTATTTTGGAGTGGATCTTCACTTTTAGAAAGAGTGAATAATTCACTCTTTTATAAAAGCGACTTTATTACTCTGTTTAGAGTGAAAGAATACGCGTAAAGAAAAAATAATTACTTATAATAATTACTGACTTCATTGTTTTACATTTTAGAAATGTTTTTATGAATGGATGCAGTTTATTGGGAAGGATGCAATTGAGAAATAAATTTAAAAAACTTCAGAAAAATTGTTGGTTGGATTTGAACCCAGATCCTTTAAGTTCTGAGGCTGCCAGTCTAGCGGTGGACCACCGTTGCGTCTGACTTTGTGTGTACTGATTTCTTCTATGTATGCGAATTCGTAGATGAACTTTTATTTAATACTAAAATCAGTTTAAGAGATAATAATTCAGAGCTAATAAATAGTTATTAATTATGGTAACTTGAATATTTGGCCGAAAAGTCTAATATTTTTTTTACTACATTTTCTCAATTTATTCATTTTAAAGAAAAGTTTAAGATGTTATAAATACTACATTTTTTAAAATTAATAAAACTTTTGCAATTTACTTTTGCAAAAACTTGTCCATTGTTGCATCGTACGGTAGCTAGTCTTTGTTATTTGATTTCACCAATTGCCATATTTAAGATGTAGTGCTGAATTTACCAAATATAATATTATATATTATTCAATTTAATGTAAAATAGTTTACAAAAAATATTAGGCTTATCGTAACATAATTAAATTAATGAATGTAAATAAGTTACCACTGTCTCATTATGTTTAGGTTTTAATTCCAAATTTTTGTAGAAAAATAGACAAAGTAGAATTACTTGTAAAAGTCTTTTATTGTATGTTTATTATTTGCATTTAATTCATTAAATAAAGTCATATGTTATTCATAGTTAAAAGAGAAAACCAGTTTTAGGGTACTAGAAGCAAGTAATAAGATGTGATTTAAGTTGGAAACAAAGTGATTGTCAATTATCGAATGGAAATTTTGGCATGTAAAGCATATATATAGAATCAGTTATGAAATATTGTGATTTCTACAAATAACATCATTTGTCAATCCCAAATTTAAATAATTGCAATTGTATTCATTTCGTATAAACCAATACCTTCTTAAGAGTCTTACAACAGTGATAAAGAATTCATCACTGGTGTAAGACCTTTTCAAAATGGTGAATTACTGTTAAAAATTAAGTTTAGTTTTTTGGAAAACCAATATGAACAATTTTAACAATAATATAAAGACATTGAAGCTGTAAGTTTGTTTTAAAATATACTTTATATAAATGAACGGTAGTAAACCAGTGTTAAAGACAAATTCAAGTTTATGTGTCGAATGAAGGTTTGAGCTTATTCGTAAGCGATAAAATGTTATTTTTAAGTTCTTGATATAAATTAATATTAGTATTGCCAATAGAAGATTAATTCAAGTTAATGTGTCGAATGAAGTTTCGGAAAACATAGCGTGGCCCCGATTGGCACGCCATTACATATTGCATCAGGCGCTATTCAGGTACCTAATTAACAGGATCTTATCCGACTCGTAAGATACTTGATCATATCCTAGTTTTACCTGAACTTAATATTTGTACTCTCTGGTAACGCCAGAATTAGTGTAGTTATTCAGGTACTGTATACCAATGTTATTATAATTTCAACAATACGAGTTCGTTAATGGTTAAGATGCTGGATATTCTCAACTCAAAGATCCCTAGTTGAGTCTTGTCACGGGCAACTTTCTTTTAATAATAATATTTTCTTTTAATAGGGACAATAAAACATTATTTTTCAATAACAATCATTATTCGATTGATATTTACATACATTAATTATTATATCGTTAATTTATTATTTAATACTGTTCATATATGATTATATGGTTATATATGTTTATTTTAAGTAAATTGCTATATAAATGAATAGTGATATAGCCTGAGATGAAGATAAATTCAAGTTCATGTTTCGAATGAAAGTTTGTGCTTACGCAAAAAGGATAAAATGTTATTTTTAAGAGTTTGAGATTAACAATTACATTATTAACACATAATAGTGATTGCAAATTTTTGTAACTGATTTTATATAATTTTTTAGTACAAGAATAAACAAAACTTCCATTTGACATCTAACCATACTCATTAATATATTTTGCACATAGCTACTAGCTTTGTAACATATTATGTTATATTGTGGAGCACTTCGCTTATTATTCTTCGTATACTTTTGAAAATGAATAGTAGTATAGTCAGCCATGAAGATTAATTCAAGTTTATGTGTCGAATAAAATTTTGGGTTTATGTGAAAGGGATAAAATGTTTTTGTTAAGTTTCTTATATAAATGAATAGTGGTATAGCCATCGATAAAGCTTATAATTTTTTGTAATTTATCTTTTGACAACAATCGATGATAAAAAATGCATTTTTTGAGATATTATTAAGAAAGATATATAGTAATTTCAAATAATGTATTAGAAAGCAGAAATTCATATTGGAAAAAGTAATTAGTTTGAGGAAGCTAAGTGTCAATGAATTGGCAGCGGTTTCTTTTAATTTGTCTAAAATTTTCATTGAATGTTTTTGAACATATACCTATTTGAAACAAAATTAATTTTTACTCAGTTTTACGACTTAATTACTAAAAGCTTACTTCACCCCGAGCTTAGGGCAAAGTGATCTCAAATGACGTTTTTTTGTTATGTACATTTTTTCTTTTAAAGAGATTAACTCGAAGGTATTATAAATGATAGTCTAAAGTGTAGTATAAAAGCATTTGTAATGCATTTACTTTATGCATATTCTTTATTTCTTTCAAAATAGTTTTTAAGACTCACTTTTCCCCGGTCTAAACTTAGCCGTCACCTTTTATATCAATCATGTTAAGACGCACAGTGAAAAGCAATGTTAAATTGTTATTGGGTGAATGAAAGTTGGAATTGCAATAATAATAGTTAAGTGCATTGCAAGATCGGGGAAAGCGACAATTTTATCACTTTCCAAGATATTTGTGGTATTTAACCGAAATATTCATCTTAAAAACTCTTTTATGTAGTCATGCAAGTATTATACAAGTCATTTCTTCCTAAAAATATCTCAAGATATTGCACAGCTCAATAAAATGCTATAATTATTACAGTTCCAACTTTAGCCACCTTATAGGAATTGAGCATTGGTTTTGGGTGCTAACACTTCTCATATTTAAGCGAAAGATAAATAATTCAGCTCTTAATAATTATTGAACTCATTAACACTATGATGGATGTTCGCAAAAGAGCAATGCGATTATCGACGCTGCATACAGCGCGACTCTGATGCACCCGGAGTTTGATCCCGAAGCGAATCGCGCTCTATTCTTCATGATGGTGAGAGCCAAATATCCGGTACAGTTGACCGCCGTCGGAATCGTCAATCTATCACTGGAGACTTTCAAAAGCGTATGTAAAATATATATCATTATACAAAATTGATAATTATACTCTCATGTATTCTTAAGGAAAAAATTCTCGAAGTTAGATCGCTAATTAACGAACATAATTAAATGTCAATATTTATTTTCACTCACAAAATTGACTTTATTTTTAAGGAATTGGTATTTCATAGTACATATTTTGAACTATATTTCAAGAAATCGATTTCGAATGACTTGGACAGTTGGAACCATGGTCGCCACGGAGAAACTTTTTCTAGGCCTTTACGGAAAATTGTTATAACTTCATTAATTTACAATATTTTTTGACGAAAAGTTCTTTAAATATTCTTTTCATGTATATCAATAAATGTAAAAAAGTTTCAACTTTATACACTATATAGATTTTGTTTCAACAATCATAAAATATTATGGTGATCAATGGAAACTTTCCAAAAATGTTCTTTCAACATTAAACTTTCGATATATATAAAGAAAATCTGGGGTCAACGAACGAACTATCAAAAAAACTAAGCTTAGAAAAAGTTACTTTCAACACATTACCTTATGGGAATGATCCTTTCGTTGCCTCTTATTAAATTATACAAAATGAGTAATTACCAAAAAGATTTTTTTGTAGGAAATCTAATGACGTGATCAATTTTATGTTACCAACAAAATAAAAAGTGAGAATAAACGTTGAAAACGTGCTTCTGCGCATGCACACTGAGAGAGCTAAGTCAACAAATTATCGCTTTTTCGCGTAATATCCTAATAACTTTTTGTTATAAACATAGTTTTTAATGCGTAAGAATGAAACCTAAATAAGATAATTGAAGTAAAATTAATAACAAAAATGAAACCTACCATAGGGTCCGTCGCTTGATCTGGTGCCTACCGATGAAACCATCATAACTGATATTTTAGTATAATTTTGAGTATTACTTGAGTATTATTTTTACTGTAGGTATATTTGAGTGTTTTTTCCATAAGATTATATATAAGCTACTCTTTGAAGAATATTCCTACATATGCAATAAAGGCAACTTTTTATTTTTTTTTTGCAGATGATGAAGAGTGCTATTTCATTTTTTACCCTTTTAAGGAGTATTAACAACTAAATTGCTTATAAGTAGAAAATAATTTAAAATAAAATTAATTTTAAAAACTTTGGGGCCGTCGATGGCTCAAGTGTCAGGCTGGGCCTGACCTCCGAACCAGCCAGTCTAGGTTGCACCACCGAGCACGAACGTAGATCGGTCGCGAACAGATACCTCTCTCTCTCCCAGTTATCACAATAAAACGTACCTCAACCCTTGCTCTTGTCTTTTTCTTTTGGACGTCCTAACCTCGCTGAGACTCGGTGCTTAACTGCATCGAGTACAGCACGCGACGAATCTCACGCATCGCGTCTATTTCTCTCCATTACAATAAAAATAAAATTATGATATCATGACCAAATATGTAAATAAGAGAATAAAGAATTTATAATGAAAAACGTCAGAATTTGAAATAGAGCCGATCTTGTTGGTTAATTCCTGTAAATCGGAAAGTCTCATTAGAGCATTTCAAAAAACGTTCGACGCGAATATCTTACAGGTGAGTGTACATAAGACTATTTAATTTTTTGTTTATAGGATTTATGTAAAAATTTAACTAAAGACTGGCGCAGCAAAGTTAATTTTTTTAAAATAAGAGTATAATCGTGTTCAAAATTCGGAAGCAAATTCACACGTGCTCTCAATAGGAAAGAATACCGATTTTTAGTTCACAGTGTATTCTTGTAGAACGTGGTATAGTTGCTTTGTAAACTTTTAGAATTTTCACGATAACTTCAAAATTAAAGAAGTTATAGTTAAATATTTAAAAACGTTGTGACGTCACTCCGGTCGGCACCTTTTGATGTTTTAACGATGTAACGTTACTCAAAGGACATTTAATAAGCTATAACTTTTGCAAATTAAGTTTTCTTTTCAAAAAGCAATACACGTTGGCTTAGATTCTATACCATTTGCACAGGAGCCGATCAAAAAATAAATTCTTTATTCTTCCCTATTAAACTTATTTTTTTACAAATTTTTTAATATATATATATATATATATATATATATATATATATATATATATATATATATATATATATATATATATATATTAAATACAATTAACGCGACACTCGCGGTGTCGCGTGGTGTAAGTCGGCGGGAGTAAGAGAGCAGGAGGTTGTTTCGCTCGTACGCGTGGGAGAGAGAAGGAGAGCTGAACTTACATGAGTTGCCCTGGCCGCGTAGCTGTTCGCTCGACGTCGGTCCTGGGTGTTGCTCGCCCTGGTCGCTTCCTCACTCGTATATTCGCCGTTGCGTGTGTGTCGTTCGTGCGCCTGGGTTCGGTGTCTTCGCGTGGGACGTGCCGTCAGCGCGAGAAGCGAAGCGGAACTACTCGCGCGTATCTAAGGCCGGCCTTAACCTAGCCCAATCTCGCGCGTCGCGGCTCGGCCGGCTAACTCTCTCCCTCTCTCTCTCTCTCTCTTTCTCTCTCTTTCTCTCTATTTCTCTCTCCTACTTACCGAGCGCACAACATGTGCGCTTCGCGTCGACTGCTCTCTGTTCCCAATGCTTGCTATAATACAAAATATGTGGACATGCATGTAAAATATGTGGCTTTCGCCCGGAGTGGCGTTGTGGCGTTTTTTTATGAATGCGATAATAATTGCATGAGCAATAAAACCGTCACAATATATATATATATATATATATATATATATATATATATATATATATATATATATATATATAGGTTTCATTTAAAATTAAATTAATGTAGTAAATAAAAAAGTAAATATTTTAAACATAAAAATAAATATACTAAAGACATTTATTGTAACTTCATTTATTTTATCTTTATTGTACATCCTCGACGAGTTCTACACCATTGTACACATTTTTGTAAGCAGTTTTATTTATTTATTTATTCGTTAACGACGAGTATTGAAATTCGTACGACAATTAACAACTTTTTCCCAAACTTAACAAATTGTTCATCTTCATCATTGTTGATGTATGTAATGCTCACACGCAAGGTAATGATTATTTTGCATTTTAGAAAAATCATAATTGCACGACATTTGTCACATTATACACAACCATGTTTATTCATTTTATTGTATCATTTACCGTATAAGATAAATATTGTGTATTTTTTTCATAAATTCAGTTACTTTTATTATTAGCATTTTACACTTATGAAAATTAAAAATAGTGATAAAAAATTATGCGTCCAGTATTTCGCAGTTATGCAATTACAAACAATCAAAGCTAACATTTTTCACAACATAACGTGAAAGAACATCTTTCCTCGTATGGCTTATATTAAAGTGATCAACAATTATTAGTTGCAAAATCGAACTATCCGTCCGTAAAATGCGTACAAATTCATTTTTATTCTATGCAAAAGTTTTTCGTATTTTACTAAGGACTGTTGCGTTTCTTTAATAGCTTTGCTTTAAAACGCTTGTACGAGTAGTAGTAACTTCAGTCATGATTTTACCTCTTTCGTAAAGTTGTTTGCTTTTTGTTAGATAAATTATTTTTATTACGTCCACTTATTTATAATGAATTAAGCATTATTAAAGCAATTTTTTTCGAAGCGAACGAAGTCAACGTCAAGAAATAAATTCTAAAAAATAGTTTCCATGTCTTTTTAGAATGTGTAATATCTGATCTCTTTAAAATACATGTAAAAATAGAATGTGAATCTGTGGTAAAAATAAGTTAAAATCACTTTAAAAATAAATATGTTTCAGGATTCTTTCCAATATTGATTCACTATATCAATAATACGTTCAATTTCTTTACATATAATTCCCTAGTAAAATCCTCCGTTGATATATTTTTTATTCACTTTATATTTCTACATTTAGAAGCTTCTTATTTACGTAACAAGTATCATTCGCTTTGCTCTAAAAATTCGATTCTGCTTTAAATTCCTTAAAGTTTTTTAATTACGACAACGCGAAACGTAAGGTTATCAAATGTTACTCTCGCAACGCCAGGCTGTATTTATCAAACGAAACTGGAAACCTTGTTCTCACGTAGGCGCTGCGGCCAACGTTCATTCTGAACAAGAGACAAGGAAACTTTCTATGACAAGAGTTCGATCTCCAACTGGATGTTCGTTCGCGCTTGCTCCTCGAATTTCTCGCGAAACTCCTTTGTTGCAAAGATGTTGGGTATCTGGAGAAAATTCTGTAATACCTGTAACAATAGAATTGGTCTATATGTGTTATCCGTAGAAAAAATATTAGTTATTATTTTTTTAACCAATATGTAATAAATATACATGACAATATAACGTAATATTGCCGTGTACCAGTTGCAGGTATAAAATTATGTAATGAAATCACGTGAACATCGATAAGAAGAATGTTAAAAAGCGGCGTTATTTTGCTCAACAGTATAATTTTGGAAACGTGATACTCTCGCAATCCCTTTATATACATTCTTTTACTTTTTAAAAGTTTATTCAATAGAATTTGCGTTACAAAAGGTAGGGAAAATAGACAAACCGCAGCCAATTCATTGGCACTTGGCTTCCTCAAACTAAATTAATTGATTCAATACGAAATTCTTTGTTCTTATAAATTAGTTATCTTTCTTTTGTTTCGCCTGTCGCTGTTTCGGGCACACGACGATTTACGCGCTAGGTTGTATTGCCTATGAAGTTTATAAAGTGGCGTCGAAAATTTTGCGCCGAGGAGTTTTAAAAATGTTTTTAGCAAACATATTTTTTGAAAATTACCATGTAAAAAATTACCATGTAATACCCAAGAACTAAAATTAAAAATTTTTAAAAAAATGTAACCTCCAATAGACATTTTCCATCTTAATTTATTTATACAGATTTTCCATCATGTTTCCAAAATATCGCCGTTTAAAAAAATGACGTTTTCGTGTATAACAAAAGAAGGAAAATAGCTTATCAAAAATTTCGTGTCAGAAAAAATAAATAATTTTATTCTCTTTCAAATGCATTTACACTGAAGCGATCATATTATTTCTACATACTACATTAATTTACCTCATTGATTTCAGAATAACGTAAATTAGAAAAATCGTTTTAAAACAAAAACTAGTCCATGAATCTTAAAATTTATTTTTAATTCTAAATCCTCATTGAGACATGAAAAAAATGAGCCGTAGTTGGCAATAATGACCGCGCCGTTCTTGAGATATAAACGAACAAAAAAAGTTTGAAAAATAATATAACCTCAAATCTCTTGAAAAATAAAAGCACTCACGATCTGGGCAAAAAACTAAGGCAAGAAATAGTTCAAAGCTACCTTTCTGGAAATTTTCAAAAAGAATAATGCCGTTTTACTCAATTTATCGTTCGACATAGAAAATCGATTTTTTTTACAAAATGACGTTTTCTCGGCAAAATCAAAATAAAATTGCTCAAAATTTTTCTGAATATTGTACTCGATTTCCGAGATATAACCGTTTAAAACATACATAACGTTTCCGTATATAACAACATAAGAGAAATAGCTTATAAAAACATTCGGATCGGAAATGATAGGTAATTTTAAGATCTTTCAAATACTTTATTGCTAAATGAATGATATTTTTTCTACGGTATTAAAAATATGAAAAACTAAAACTCAAAAATCGAAAAATCCGATAAAAAGGTAAAATCGCTACGTAAAACAGAAAAAAGGATTTTGAGCCGCCTTCCTTACAGAAAAAAAACAAAAAAATGAGCCCTGAAACATTAAATTTAACCGTGGATTATTTAAGATATGGTGGTACACATAGATACATACTTACATATGTACAAACGTACATACATATATACATACGCACGTACATACATACATATATACATATACACATTCATACATACATACATACATACATACATACATACATACGTACGTACATACATACATACATACATACATACATACATACATACATGCATACACACACGCACGCACACACGCATACACACATATACACACACATCCATACGGACATTTTCTCAAAATAGTGTATTTTGATTCAAAATGGTCCAAAGCATATTTCTAACATGCTTTTAGGAAATTTTTTTTGTACTTTTACAAAGTTTTATTTAGGAAAAAGCAAAAATTACCGTTTAAGCTATATAGAAAGATTTTTCCTTAAATAATGGTTTTTAATACTTACAATTCTAATTTCTATATGTAATAGGATATATTACAAAAATTATAAGAAGATTTAATTTTCCAACCTAACGTTTATTTCGGTATCTACTATCATAACGATTCAAAATACTATGTTAAAAAATAAATATTGTTGAATATAAAATGTTAAAAACGTTTGCTTTTTTGAGAAAAAATTCATTATTAATATGGTTCTTTAAAATGACGTTACTTTCAGCATCTCTTTACATAGTACCATTAAGATGACAACACCTAACACTAGTCAATAACTGATTAGAATTATGAAACTAACCCATAACAATTAAATCACGTTATGGTCTCTACGAAACCAATCAACTGATATATTATACACGAAGAGCAATCAAAAGCTTCAGAATATATTAAATCGCACCATAGTTCTACTCAAGATAACAGTCTATCTTAGTAGTAATGTGCAAATAACATAGCTTTCAAAAAATTTAGCGACTTTTTTTGTAAGTTAAAGTTCCGGATTTTACGATTATATCCAATTAGCCTTTGGAAAGAAAGAAATGTTAACTGTAAAAAAAGGAGACGCTACTATTTTTGAAGAAGACTTTCAACATAGTTTGGAAATTTCTTATTTTACTTTTTAGTTTTTTCACACTATTTTTAGATGATAAATCTGATAATAAATCTACTGACAATATCAGGTGATTAAACAACTGACAATCTCAGGTGATAAATCGCCTAATATACTCTCTGCAGATAAATTAGCTGATAAATATTTACTGAGGTATTTACCTGGACTCTAACTAAATTCCAAATTCAGCTGCCATCTCATTAAATCCAGATGGATTCCAGATGGATTTCCAGGTAGATACTGTTAACTTATATATTATTTCAAATTATCAGTTGATAGATCAACTGCTTTATCACATGTTTTTTCAGTATGCTTGTTCCGCATTCACATTACGTAATATATCCTCGTTGAAAATATCCAGCTGGAAGTCCTATTAGAAATCCAGCTAACGTCTACCAAGAATCCACCTGGATAAGATTGTACTTCAACTGTATTTGGTTAAAATCCAAGTTGATTTGTGGCTAAATTTCCTGCTAGATTTCAGGCTTACTCCACGTAGATTTTCAGATAGATATTTGTGAGAATCCATTGAGTCGATCTGACTAAGAATCCTGCAGTTACAAATCCATCTGGATCGCTCTTGAAATCCAGCTGAAAATGCAGCTAATAATCACATTAGATTCCAACCAAATTCAGCTGAAATCCAATCAAATTCACACGGATTTTCGCTAAATCTTCAGCATGCTTTTTTCTACGGAAATTCTTTTCGACAAGACTACCAGTCCATCTCGCAAATACCTTGAGCCTGAGCGCAGTGTACATGGGCTCGCTGAGGAACGAGTACTCGCCGCGTATCTTCTCCCGGTACTCGGCGTACTTGTCGGGCTCGGCGCCCAGGGCCGCCATGTCGAGGTCGAGCAGGTAGTGGGCATCCTCGCCGCCATAGGCGCCGCCCACCTTGTGGGCCTCGGTGCTGTGCGTCGTCGCCGCCCTCAGCAGCGCCTGCGTCTCCGTCAGTAGCTCTGAGTCCTGGAGCAAGATTATTTTTTATTTACAAATGTATTGCTGTCCTTGGAGTAGTTACATTTACAGCATTTGATTTTAATATTTGAAGCTTTCGTTAATTAAATATCAATGCCCTTGAGTTGGTGAGGTTTAAGGTTTATATTATTATATAGTTTAGGATTTATAACCAAAATCGATCAATTGGTGACCTGTCACCAAAATGTAATCACCGCCTACTGTTCAAATCGCTCTGTTTACTTCAAATCGTCCAATTTGACAACACTATTGCGTGGGTTGATTGAAAATTTGATTTTTAAGTAAGAGAATATTGTATTTGAGTACTCTGAGTTTATTTACTCTGTTTTATTCTTTCAACAGTCACAAAGTATATTCACTAGGTAGATTTTGCTTCAGAATCTACAAAAACGTTGCATTTTTTACAATTTTGAGTAATTATAATTAATTATTTTTTGGTATTACAATTACAATTTAAAACTTGCTGAATATTTTGTAATTGTAACTAATTTGTAGAGTTTAATCCCGACTTATTCTTAAACGGATGTCAAAGTCAATTAAAATATCAAATTTTACAATTAGTCTTTAAATCTTGTTAATTGGTATATTAATCGAATTATTAATCTTGCGATTAGTAATTATTTGTACTTAAATATATAATAAATTATCTAAAATAAAGGCATCATTGTCCGTTGTTATATAATTATACATCATTAGAATACAATGTTTCTAGCAAATATTTCAATACCTCGAGTAATGGCATTAAAACTAAGTCTCGAGAGTCCTTAGCCTGAAGATTTTATTCGCATGGTATTTGTAAAAGCGTTGAAATATTTGCTTAAAACTTTCTATATAGGGTAATGATGTCTTGATTTGACATAATTTAGTGAATTTAGGCATAATTTAGTCATAATTTGGTCTGTGCATTTCGATTTGACATACTATTTACAGTAAGGTCGGTAATATTTTAGGCGAGAAATTTTGTTTATTGAATTAACTTTTACACATTTTTAAATGATAAAAAGTACGCCTACGGTATGGTACTTACGGAAGGTATTCCGGCTTCCTCGGCAAAAGCTGTGAAGTGATCTAGATTTTTGTTTTCACCGTCCAACGCCTTTGGATCATACTCGAAGCTGGAAACAATAATTTTTCAGTATTTTTAACATTTTTCTGTATTGAAATATATTTATAATAATATTAATTTAATAGATTTTTTATTTCTTTTTCAAAAGAAAAAATTAAGATTCAAAGAATCAACGTAAAGATCTACTTTAACAGTTTACTGAGTTTTAACAAATTTTTAATTCTTAATCCGATTCATTCTTGCTAACTCCTGCTATTTTAATAGAATTTATATATATATTTATATATATATATATATATATATATATATATATATATATATATATATATATTAGGGGGTTCCCCCCTGCTCGCTCCGCTCACCAACCCCCATTCAACTTTTAAACTTTAATAAACCTTGTAGAACTGAGTGTCTGTTGTAATATTTAATATAAGAATCGCGCATTTTAATTGTGTACAGTTTAACATTGACCAATATATCTATATTGGACCAATGTTAAATTGTTCACAATTATAATGTGCATGAACAAGAACCCTATAATTCTTACTTAAGATATATCATCATTTTTTATAGGGGATGTGGAGGGGGTGTGGAGGGGGTGTGGAGGGGTATGTGGAGGGAATGTGGCGGGGTGTGGAGGGGTGTGGAGGGAATGTGGAGGGGTGTGGAGGGGTGTGGAGCGGGGTGGAGGACGATGGAGAGGAATGTGGAGAGGTATGTGGAGGGGCGTTGAGGGGGGTAGAGGGCAAATAAATTAATATAATATAACGTAGTTTTTTTAAACAATTTAACGTTATTATGTGGAGGGGATATGGAAGGGATGTGAAGGGGTGGAGGGGGGTGGTCGGGGGTGGAGTGACTTGATAACACTTACGATTATATAATATACGAAGATATATATATATATATATATATATATATATATATATATATATATATATATATATATATATATTGCCACTATATCCTGCAGCATAAATTAAAAGCAATCTTAGTATATATCTATGTCCTTATGAAGACTAACACATTTCAGATTTCTCGAAAAATATTAGTTCTTCTCAGTAATCGCATACGACAATTAGTAATTTTCAAAATTTCAGACAAAAATTATAATTTTCTTAGAGGATCTAAGAAAGTGTTCGTATTATTTGGAAAATCTAACAAGTGCTAGTTTTTATTATATGAGGCCTCTAGAAAGAACTAGGTGTTATTGAGAAATCTGAAATGTGATAGTCTTCGTAAGGGTCGTCGATATATTTCCGATATCCCGTCTCCTCCTGATCCGAATCCTAATATAAACTCACTTCTGAAACAGCAGCGCGAGCAGCACGGCCTTGGGATTCTTCAGGCTTTCCTTGACGTCCTGGTACTGCTGGAGCTTCTCCCTGAGCGAGTCGAGATTGTGATAGGTGCGCCGCTCCTCGGAGTAGGTCTCCTGGAGCCGGATCAGCCAGGACTCACAGACGCCCTCGTCGAGGCCATCGGTTGCCTCGCGCCAGCTGTCCTCCACAGACGCCATTGCTCAAGTGATTTCTTTTGTTGCTTTTTTCTTTTCTCTTTTTGGTAAGGGGGAGCTGTGCTTGGTGCTGACAAGTACAACTGTGGACAAGAAAATGTTTGATTATTTGATGTACTTTCTTTTCCTTGTATAAACAATGTATGATATGATGGTTTTGGATCCCAGATTACAAAAGATTCCCGGAAACATGTTGCTCTTGGGTTGCCCGTAGTTTACCCTAATATTGCTAATGGATTATTGTCAGGTTGCTGTTGTTTTTTGAATATTGTCAGCAACCCGACGGCAATCGACGGGAATATGATTATGCGGGATGTATGATAGGTGATTAGATGAATACGAGTCAATTACAGTACATTTGAAGAACTGTTTCAGAATTCTGTTACAATTTTCACTTATAATGAATTCTTCAAGAGTTTGTAACGAGTTCATATAAATAATTATTTTATTTTGATATCTGGAATGTAAACTATATATATTATCTTTTCATAGAGTAATATTTATTTTGTGTATAAATGAAACCAATTATTTGAGGGTACAATATGATTTTTAAATTACTTTACAAAAACTTCCGAGATATCTCTCTAATAGAGAAATATTTGCTGCTAGGAAGTTTATAAGAAACTAACCAAACACACTTTAATACAGAAAATTACCCTTTCAAATGCTCTTTCTTTCGTTTTTTTGTTGTCAAAGTAACGTATGGAATAATTTGATTATTTTATGCCATTATTTATGTTATAACAAAAGTAAAAAGTACTTTAAAACTTTTTATAGCACTAAATAATTTAAAAAAAATTAACCTCCAATATCTTGAAAAATAAAAGATTTCATATTATGCCCAAGGAGCTCAGACAAGACTGCCTAGAGATAGTGGAGACATTTTCCATCTTAATTTATTTATAAAGATTTTCCATTATGTTACCAAAATATCGCCGTTTAAAAAAATGATGTTTTCGTGTATAACAAAAGAAGGAAAATAGCTTATAAAAAGTTTCGTGTCAGAAAAGATAAATAATTTTACTCTATTTCAAATGCATTTACACTGAAGCGATCATATTATTTCTACATACTAAATTAATTTATCTCATTGATTTCAGAATATCATAAATTAGAAAAATTGTTTTAAAACAGAAACTAGTCCATGAATTTTAAAATTTACTCTAAATTCCGCATCCTCATTAAAAGATGAAAAAAATGAGCCGTAGTTGGCAAACAATGATCGCGCCGTTCTTGAGATATAAGCGATCAAAAAAGTTTGAAAAATAACATAACCTCAAATCTCTTGAAAAATAAAAGCACTCATGATCTGGGCAAATAACTAAGCCAAGAAATTGTTAAAAGCTACCTTACTGGAAATTTTCAAAAAGAATAATGCCGTTTTACTCAATTTATCGTTCGACATAGAAAATCGATTTTTTTTACAAAATGACGTTTTCTTGGCAAAATCAAAATAAAATTGCTCAAAATTTTTCTGAATATTGTACTCGATTTCCGAGATAACCGTTTAAAACATACATAACGTTTCCGTGTATAACAGCATAAGGGAAATAGCTTATAAAAACATTCGGATCGGAAAAGATAGGTAATTTTAAGATCTTTCAAATGCTTTATCGCTAAATCGATGATATTTTTTCTACGGTATTAAAAATACGAAAAACTAAAACTCAAAAATCGAAAAATCCGATAAAAAGGTAAAATTGCTACGTAAAACAGAAAAGAAGATTTTATAGCCGCCTTCATTACAGAATAAAACTAAAAAATGAGCCCTGAAACATTAAATTTAACCGTGGATTATTTAAGATATGGTGGTACACATAGATACATACTTACATATATACATATATACAAACATACATACATACTTACATACGTACACACACGCACGCACACATGCACGCACGCACGCACACACGCATACACACACATATACACACTCATCCATACGGACATTTTCTCAAAATAGTGTATTTTAATTCAAAATGGTCCAAAACATATTTCTAACATGCTTTTAAGAATACTTTTCTTTTACTTTTACAAAACTTCATTTAGGAGGAAGCAAAAAATACGGTTTAAGCTATATAGAAAGATTTTTCCCTAAATAATGGGTTTTTAATGTTTACAATTCTAATTTCTATATGTAATAGGATATATTACAAAAATTATAAGAAGATTGAATTTTCGAACCTAACGTTTTTTTCAAACAAACCAAATGCTATTCTTTCGTTTTTTTTGTTGTCAAAGTAACGTTGGAATGATTTGATGTCAGTAAAATAAAATTATTTTATTTCATTATTTATGTTATAACAAAAGTAAAAAGTACTTTAAAACTTTTTATGAAATGAAGATTGTTTGAGGGCATTCGCAAAGTTTAAAAATTGAGATTAAATTAGAATTGGGTCACCCCAGGTGCATACAGTTTCGTTGACTTATACTTATTGAGTAAAGTTAAAAAACTACTTGCAATCCAATAAACCTAGATTGACCATTAAAGTTCAGATTATAAAAAAGTTACTAAGCAGGGACAAAAATTTACATTTTTGTGGAGACTAATAAATCCGTATAAAAGCGAATGTGTTATGGAATTGTAGTCACGCTGATCGCTATGTTTTACATTAAGACAATAGTACATTGTGCAACTAGGGGGAAAATGGCTTTTTTCTAAGCGAGAAAAAGCCCTTTCCACCCATGTTACACACCGAATTTTTTTAACAAACGTGTGAATAGGGCCTTTTACATGCATGCAAAAGGAATGGGGAAATTGGGCATTTCGAGGCATCCACCAGACCTACAAAATAAACAGAATAAATTATTTAAAATATTTGAAATATGTAAATTATTTAATAATTTTTCAAACTTTTGACATTTATTCAAAACTAAAATTTATAAAAATTTTAAATTTTATTCTAAATTTCAAATTTTGCAAATTTCAGAATTTTTTCAAAATTTTACCTTCTAGGGTGGATTTCTCGACTACTGACACCCCCAAGGATCGATTGTTGGATTATTGGATAATTCATACTATTTGCTAAATAAAAATATATATTTTTCTATTTATTTATCATTATATATTACATGTAGATATTTATCATTATATATTACACCGTTGAAGCCAAGGAGGCTAGATTGTACTCACTAACTCGCGCGGCAGTGTCAGTAGTTGGACAAATGCACCGTTTTCTTGCCGAACTACTGACATGTCAGTAATACGAAAATGTGTAAAACGCTTGTACCTAACGCTGTCATCCAGTAATTAAATAAAATGCATTTAATAAGTCTCCTTTTTTATCTAATAGATATATCTGGTATATAAATATTACCTATTGAACTATTTATTATTGCATATATCGCTCTAATATATAAATAATAGTCTTCTCTATTTCGCAATATTTTCATGTTCACTCTGAACACAGACATAATTTTAAACGTTTTCGTAGCCTGGAATTTTATTATTATTTTTTAAAAGTTTCTGAAATCAAAAGATGTCACGTTTGTTTATTCATTATACTAATAACAGTTACGGATTGCTTATATATTTCTTTCAGATATTATTTGATAGAGTTTATATTTTATTTATAATGAAATATATTTGGGTGTCAGTAGTTGGATAAGGTGTCAGTAGTACGGACGTCCACCCTATGTTGTATTTAAAGAAAAAATAAAATGTAGCTTAATTATCTTTTTTGAACTTCAAAGTCAAAGAATATCTTAAATCTATTTCATGCAGGCAAAATGTTCATCGTGACAAGCATTTAGCTAAGAATACTACAAGTTTCTTTTAATTTCTATTAGAATAAATGTGCTATATTGTAAAATATGTCAAGTATTGTAAAATAATAATTAAAAAGTAAATTCTGGATTTAGGCTTTTCTGTGTTATATATTCTTAATAATAAAACCATATATTATGATTGATCATTAGAATTCTTTTTCACATTAGCAGCATTTCATATTTACATATTATTTGTGTATTTATATAATAAAACTATAAAATTACTAAACAAGAATATATACTTTATTTACTAAAAACTATTTAATTAAGTTCCATCAAAATATGTTCGAGAAATGTATGAGTCACCGTTGACTCATACCGCAGCGATAGTATATTATCCCATTAAGGCCGAGACCTTCAAAAAATTGAAAAGAAAAAAGCATTGGCAAATTATATAGTAATGTGTTTCAACTTTTAACTAGAGAATTATTACAATACATTTTTTTAGTCTTCTCAGATTTTATGAAACTAATAAAGAATTAGACCATCATTACGAGATTAAAAACGATCCACTTTACTTTGATCCATACATTTAGCTTGTATAATTCCGAGTTAACCACGTAGGAATCTTGTAAAAACGAAAAAAATTTGTATTCCCTCCATGACGCATACGGTACTAACGAGATAATAGACTTTACAGAAAATCATAGACTATTGAATTATAACAGATAATTAATACACATTTTTTCGTTTAATTCAATTTAATTTGCATGACTATTGGATAACACAGCTATTTTATTTAATATTAGTTGCAAAAATCTAGTACTTGTTTTTCTAATTTTATCAACGTAACTATTATAATCGTTTAATATGAAGGTCAGACTATTGATACACAACGATACAACAGGCTAAGATTATACAATCAAACTATTATCTTTTTTAAGTAGTAAAAGGTGGGAATGTTCCGACAATAATACGATATTTTTATTTATAACAAGTTATTATGTAAGGGATCAGTCTACCATTTTTTTTTCGAAAAATCGGCTTTTCAAAAACCACAGATTCTTGTAGTAAATATATGCAAAAATGCTATAGAAACTTAAATTGCAATGAGAAAATTCGAGAACAGGTCGAAAAATGCAAACCAATGGAAGGGTCTCGAGTGCGCGGGGCGTACACTTGGCACGTCAAGCGTATAGCTGCTGTGTATACCTGCTTCTCCGTCCCCTCTTTATAAATTTTGGGTACCTGCTCAATGCTGTTAATATTTCGAAATAGTATAAAGGATTAATATATGGAGCAGACATCGCTGATTGACGGTAAGAACCTTTTTTAAAAAAAATACGTAAGAAACATCATATTATCGGGGGAAAAAAGTAAATCGCGTTTTTCTCAAAACAACGTTTTTCGACCTTTTTGACATCCTAAATAAATAAAAAACTATTGAACCGATCAAGCTGAAATTTTTAGGGCATATTCTGCACATTTACGTAAAAAAAGGTCGATATTTTCAAAAGTCCGTCATTTTGTTTTTTTAATCGGATATGGATAATTGTAGTTCGGACGATAGCGACAAGTTTAGTATTCAATAATCTTTTTAAATTTTTCGTTTCAGACGCTCCAAAGTTGAGTTATCGTGTCAAACAGTTTGGAGCAGGGACAACTTCAGACAGCCAAAGCAGAAACATTTTCCACAAAAAAGATTTATTGCTTATTGAGATCTTCTTTTTAACATATAAAAAATTTGAATTATAAAATAAATTCTTCTATGAAAAAAAAAAATTCTTTAAGAAAGTCAAAATGGTAGATTGACCACTTAAACTGTAACCGTCCAAAAATTTCAGATTCGTCATATCCCTTTATAGTCTAGCTGTGGGCTGGATGTATGGATGGATGGATGGATATTCAAAATTAACCGAGGGAGCGTTAGCGACCGAGGTATTGTTGCTAGTCTTAATAATAGTTAATATTCCGAGGGGGTTAAGTTATTATTATTGTTTTTATAATTAAATAAATAACTTCTTTATGAATTTTAATTTAATTACATCGAAATATAACCGAGTTATATAAGTCAAAATCAATATTTTTTGTTATGCAGAATTTCAAAATATGTCATTTGTACGATCTAAGAAACAGTGTACCAAAAATGTTTTAAAAATTTCAGTGCAATAATGACTTATAGTTCATTTGTAACTCTTTTTAATAATTTGAATTATAAAAATTGTTATAAAAGTACCCTCAAAATTTAATCAATATAACGACAAAAACTTTGTCGCATCGAAAATTTGGAACTCTTAAAATACTACAATGACGATAATCACGATTATTTAAATTGAAAATCAATGATTCATCAGGCCAAAAATATATGTAAAACTCCAAAAGAGAAATTGTTTACTCAATTTTCAAAATATATAGACAATATTAGTACGCAAAGAAATTCTTTTTCGTTTCAACCAAAAATCTATAAACCTCTTAAAATCACACTTAAAAAAATATTCGTTCTTATGCTCTATTTCCAACAAATTCGAAAACGCTGTGCTGCTTACCTCGCGGGCACCACCAATCCTAGCAACCACGGCCAATAAAACATTCACATCCACATGTAAAAAATCAATCAAAGAATACCCCTTGATACGCTACAAACTGAACCACTGCATCCCTTGCGTCCCATCCCAAACCACCCCAAACAAAACTGTTCTCTCTGCCCTACCTTATAAAACCCACTTTCTCCTCCATTTACAACAATCAACAATGCCTCCATCCATCCCCCCTCCCCCAAAAAAACTTGAGCCTCCATACCCACAAATCCCCAAATCACACCCATCGAGAATCTCACTGCTATACTCACGTTAGAACTTCAGCAGCGTGCAGGAGCTCGGCGTTCGAGGGTGACAAAACAAAACCAAGCAAACGCGAGTCTTGGGCCTCAAGTCATATCGCACTCGACTCGAGGAAAGCGAGAGAGAAGGAGCTGTGCTTGGCTCGCGGGCGCGACTGTCGTGTGTCGCGCTGGGCGAGACCGTCCGGCAAGGCAGGGCTTCTACTACTTATTGATCGGTTCGGAGATTGAAGCTGGCGCGAGCGCGCGCGCAGGTGTGCGCGGACGCGCGGGCTTCTGGGAGCGTTTTTAAATTGTGCGCACCACGCGACGACTCTGAAATGGAATTTTGGGAGGGGGATTGTAATTGGTAATTTTTTGTAAAGTGTTCTGAAGAGGAAAATGTAATTTTATGGGTATCGTGAAATAATATTTTGCACTTGCCAATGAAACTTAAAGCAAATTAAATTTTGTTTCCATGCTAACGAACCCTCCTGTAACCTGAAAATAAGGGGAACCACTTTGATCATTTAAATTTCAAATTTGCGACAATATTTCTCGAATGAATACAATTTTTTAATTTTAGTTCGCCCCTGAAATATGTCCATTTAGATAGAATTGAGGGGCCAACTAAATAAAAAATTATAAATAAGTAATCGGTTGGTATATAAAACCCAAGATATCCTATTATCTCTTAACTTTTTTGTATATAGTACTCGATGTACTTTTCAAAGTGTGACGTAGAACGTGTCAATTGGTTAAAATATACTGCCATGAAAATTCCCCGAAAATAGCAGAATTTTTTAGTGAAAAATGAACAAACTACAATTTTATTTAGGAGGAAAAATTTTTTTTGCTTGCCTAATCCGGTGAAGTTATTAATAATCTAATAAAAAAATTAGTAGCTGGATAAATTAATATACAGTTAGTTTTAATTCATCTAATGTAATAATAAAATCATGGAGACTAAGATGGGCAGGGCACGTGGCAAGAATGGGCGATGATCGTACAGCAGTGCGCATAATGAAAGGAAAACCGAAAGCAACGCGACCTCTTGGTAGACCTAGACGCAGATGGGAGGATAACGTAAAATCAGACGTAACTGAAATTTGGCGGGAAGGCGCGAAATGGATGGGGTTGGCACAAAATAGGGAAACGTGGAAGGCTTGCGTAGATGAGGCGATGAACTTTCGAGTTCGAAATGCCACTTAAAAAAAAAAAAAAAAAATTTAATAAAAGTGCTTAAAATCAAATGTTAAAAACTTGTTTGGGGTGGTAGAGACCTTTTAATGGTAACTTCAGGCAACCGGCGGACAAAATATCTCATCTTTTAGCCAATTACAACATTTGGAAGGGGTTACGAGAAGAAAATTTAAGATTTGGAAAATTTTGGACCACGCTAGTATATATGCTATGTAAGGCCTAGACAAATAATTGATAATTTTAGGCAATTCGGGTTTTGCATAAAGTTTCTGGTATTTTGGGTTTTACGTAGGCATTTCGCAAATCTCCTGATTTCGGCTTTTGTCAATAACATATGGGTGAATCTCTGTAAGATTAACTTACAAAAATGTTTTATTTTTCAGTAAAAATGTTCCCTTTAGTATATAGAATGTACGTGAATTTTTTCAGATTTTTTGATGCCTTAGGTTCACAGTTGATCAAGGCTATGAGCATCTAGTCATGTTTTACATTTTTTAGCAAATTTCAACCTCCATTTAGATTACAAAATTAAATCTCTTTAAAAATAGCAACAAGGAGGAGAGGATCTAACCAACTCAAAAATTAAAATAACCTAGTTATATATTTTTAGGTGAGAATGAATTATTCATCCTATATTATCTATTTTTTAAGGTATATTTGAACATTTTATCAAAAAATAACAAGAAATTTTTTTCAATTATCTTTTATGGCTATTAGGTCTCTTTGTTTGGTCATAATACATACTGTTATATTTCTTCAGCTATTGCAAAGTTTAGAAAGTTAAATAGATCGAACCAGGGTATTTAAGGTTTTATTGTATTCAAAATAGATATAATTATAATTGTATACTTAAACCATCTTTTTTGATAAAATTTTCAAAAATTAAAGAATTCAGGCTTAAATAGACTCTAACTAGGGTCAATAATTTTGTTTTTCAAATTCCTACATTGATTACCTAATTATATCTATTTTGAACGCAATAAAACCTCAAATACCTCGATTCGATCAGTTTGCCTCTTATTAAAACTTTGCAGTAGCTGAAGAAATATAACAGTATGTCTTATGGTCAAGCAAAGAGACCTAATGACCAACATCAATAGAAAATTTTAAAAACGCTTTTCGTTATATTTTGATAAAATGTTCAAATTTACCGAAAAAATAGGTAATATACGTTGAATAATCAATTCCCACCTAGAAATATATATAATCAATTTATTTAAATTTTTAAGGTGGATTAGCCCCCTTAAATTTGTTAGTCTTATAAGGCTAACGTTATCACATTATAACGTGAACATCACATGAAATGTTACTCTTTTCTTGAGTCTCGAAAATATAGAGACACTGAAAAGAGAAACTGTGAGAAGAAACACTCAGATCAAGTAAAAAGAATTTAGGCAGTACCCTGTAGTTTGATTATCCACAAAATGAAGGAGCATCTTTAATTGTAAAGTTTGGTTCGCAGTATTAACTTGAGGTGGGTTTCTAGTGATTTTCCAAAGTTTCTGTTTTGTTCACGATAAAAATCTAAAAAAATTACCTAATACTCGTAATATAGAAAGTACGTTTTCCAGAATTTTTCAGATTCTTTACCCTCCTAGATACCAAAATATACACACATTAGGTAGTCATTTTTTATGTATTGTAAATTTGTACATGCTCAAGTTGAGAGCAGCACTCAAATCAATGTTTACTTTTGTGCTATTACAGTGAACCTTTCTTTTGAGTATTTCTTTCATTAGGGAATTCCCTCATAGTATTACAGTTACAGTACCTATTATATTATTTTCATTTTAGGTATCAATTAAAAATGTAATAGAAACGTATGAAAAAAATCTTTGAGAAAATTGACGTATGATAAATTGATAATTCATAATTTGATTTGTGCTATCAAGTTAAGTATATGTAAGTAACTTTGAAACAACAATGTTTGTATAATTTCGATAATTATTAATTTTTCAACAATTTCTCAGATGAGTACATTTAATTAAAAAGACTTTCAGCGATAGTTGCTTCATACTGAAAGTGACAGGTCTAAGCTGCATAGTCTACTTATATTCGATGTAAATTGATAATTATTTCTAATTGTGTAAAGGATGCTTTCGTGAATAACTTTATTAAAATAATAACTGTATGCTATTTGATAATGTATTCAGATAAAATTTAAAATGAAATTCAAAAAGATACCCTTAAAAAACAACGAAAATGTCCTTTGACAATATAACTGAAAGTTCTAGATATTAAATTTATATTCATAAATTGTATAATAATTTATGAATATAAATTTAATATCTAGAACTTTCAGTTATATTGTCAAGAAGGACACGCTTATGAGATATTACGAATCGGATTCAGATATAACGTAGGGTGGTACAAAATATCTATTAAGGCTCGATTTTTAGTACTCATGATAATGAAGTGAAGTTATAAGGCTGATCGTTTAACAGCTGGAACTATTATTATTCTATCTATGAAAAATTTTGCAACTGTAAATACATTCCTATTAATATAATTATTAATATTTATATGATCAATAATTTTTTATATATTAATTTATTTTAAGATTTTAAAAACTGCCTGGTCGTTTGATACGCCCCTCTTGACTACGCAAAAGTATTCCAGACATTCAGCTATAGGGCTGTTCTAATGAATTTCTCACAAATTGTGCAATTTTAAAGCAATAAAATTATTTATGAAAAGTTATTAGTAATTAATTAATTATACTACAGTTATTATTATTAATTCAATGAATATAGGTTCGGAACATCAGTGATGAAACCGTGTTAAAAAAGTACAAACCGTTCCGAGAAAAGCTATTGCAGAAATCACCTATGACGAAACACAATTTTATTCCACAAAAATCGTACAAATCTGCGCGATGAATACACGATACTCGGTACAAAATCTCAATCTTACACTTTCAACAATATATACACAACCCATCGCCTCTCGAAACCTCTCCTCAGTTCGCCTCTTCGCTCAGCTCCTTGAACCTGGCCCAGAGTCCGCCCTTGACGTGAGGCAGGAAGGAGGTCGGATCCATCTCCAGTGGTAGCTTCGTCCTCGGCGAGCTCTCGATCTCGTACCTGAGGATAAGCGAGGCAGCGACGAGCTTGACCAGCATGAGGCCCAGACGCTGGCCGATGCACATCCTCGGACCCTCGCCGAAGGGGAGGAAGGTGTACCTGTTCCGAGGAATGAAAGTAGGATTAATAGATGGACTTTTAATGGAAAGAATCGGTAAAAAGACCTTTATGCAGGTATTCCTGTATACATTTTTATGCGACGTTTTCGCCTGGATATTTGTCTGGAGAAATATATTATAATGCAATTTTTCATTGAAAAATACAACTTCGAAGCTTTAGTTGCATTGATTGACACGAGGCCGGTATTACCCAAATTGAACGTGTTACCCATGCAAGTAGAGCTTTTGACTTTTCTTTCTTTATAATAAGAATTCCTTTGGTATTCTAACATTTCGGCAGACAAACCTGCAGGTGAAAATAAAAAATTACGTGCTAAAATTTAGAAGACAACCTATACTATTCATATAAACTTTCTGAAATATCAAGTATAATCTCGTGCGAGTTTCTACCTAACTTTTTACATAATGACCCTTCTATTATTTAATGTTAAATATTAATTAAATAAAATATTAAAAATCTTTTATATTTAATATTTTTTAATAATAGAAAAACGAGCGTCGAGAAACAATGATTTTGCTGTGCGTATTAGGGTAGAACCGCGTAGATCTTGATGGAATGTCACGTCCACTTTGTGTAAAAAAAAACAACAACATCAGAAAGACAGGCTAACTTGTTGTTCTCGGCCTGGTTCTCGGGTGCAAAGCGCTCGGGATCGAATCGCTCGGGTTCGGGCCAGTATCTCGCGTCCCGCTGCAGGCCCATCACCGGCACGAAGGTAGGATTGCCCGGCTCGAGGCGACAGCTCAGGCCGTCCGATCCGGTCAATGTGATCGGTTCAGTGCAGATCTTCGTTAGCACACCAACCGGCACCAGCAGCCGCATTGACTCAAACAACACCTGCTCCAGGTACTGCATGCTCTGAAAGTATAATAGTGGAGTACTTAGAAAGTAAATAATGTGGTATTGGGTAGAAGTTCGGTATATTTTATGAGCAGCTTCTTTAAAAATTATTCGGATAAGTGGATTTAATTTATGTAGCAAAAACAAGCATTCTGTGGCACTTACATTGCATTTCAAGGAATGGTATGCAAAACATTTTAAAATAATTATAAAGCCATAATAGAGAAAAGTTTAAAATCATTCCAATAATCCACTTGCAGACCAATATATTTATGAAAAATATAAGTCAAAAGATATAAATATAATGAAGAATGTTTTTTAACCATTGAGTTGTGTAAAATTGTATTATCTAGACATAAAGTACTCAAAATAGTATATTGTGTACCATGAGGGAGCAGTATGCTTTTCTCGCCTGCGTGTCGGATTTGCAATACTAGTCAAAGGCCGCAGGCGAATGCGTATTGTGAGCTAAAGACGAGTATTGCCGTATTTTTTGTCAAACATGTCAAACCTATTTACCCCGTTTTTTTTATGCCTATATATCAGCCTACTAAAGTGTTTAGGCTCACCTAAATATAAGGTATCATTCGGATGGTATCCGATGTTTAGAGGGGACCAAAATTTACTGTGCGTAAACTAGGCATTTTTTCATCATTTTCTGTGCGTAAAGTGGTACTTTTTTAGTGCGTGAAGTAAAAGTCGTGCATTAAAATCGAGATTGAAAAATTTTTAAAATTTGAAAACATTAAAAAGTGGGACCAGCGGTGGCTCAGTCGGGAGAGTGTCGGAACCCGTGTTCTAATCCTAGTCTCTGCCGATTGATACAAGCACCTCTGTAAAAACTTACATGTGCTTTGTTTACAAACTCACCGCAGACCCCCGTCGTCGATTAGCATCATATAGGAGCACAAATATAACGACGTTAAAAAAAAAAACAATCATTGAAAAATTTCTAACAAATTCAAAATTTTTCATAAATTTAAGAAAATTACTGTATTTTTTAATTTATAATTTGTATCTAATTTTTTAAATGATTAATGAATTATAAGTATTTATTTTGCTGGGGGGATACGCCCTCAAGCCTCCTGCAACCCATCCACCTGAACTCTGTCCTTAGCGTCCCAAACCTCTTCGTCCTCCCCCTTCCCCATCTACGTTAAAATCGCACCCTCTCCTACCTTCATCACTCGTCCTTGTTTTTCAGAGCTGCATATTACTTATATCTGACTGTATTTTTCTATTGTCAACTTATTTTATTAGAGTCGTATATGTAATTCTTAGTATGGCCTACTTTACGCACTCTTTTGCGCCCTCGGGCGGAAAATAAAATCCTCGATCGGAAAGTGAGGTACTTTTAAAAGGATGATTTTTCGTGCATATATGCATAAAGTAGCGCAATTACCACCCAAGGGTTTTATTTTCCGCCCGAGGGCTACTTTCCGCTCGCTTTATATGCACGAAACAGCATACTTTCGGTGAAAGTAGGACAAAACACGTTTAATCTTTTTAACACACCCAGACATAAAGTACGTACTTTATCCCCGCCGAGCCGGGAATAAAGCGCTACATTAAATCCTTACCCCCACTCTAGTCCCCGCCGCTACGCACAAACAGCGCGTGGCGCGGCGGGGACTAGAGTGAGGTTAGGGAGTTAATATGTAGCACTATTTTCCCTTTTCGGCGGTGAACGAGTACAAACTTTCTGGTAGATATGTTAAAAAATTGTATATTGCACGCGTGAATAAAGTGAGCCAGTAAATGCCTGCGTGTGGGTCGACGCCCGAGCGGAGCGAGGGCGTCATACACGCTGGTAATCGCTGGCTCACAATATATTATGCTCCCTAGGTGCATAATATACTATTGTAATCTGAACATTAAAAGTATACAGTCCGCACACACATATACGCGCACGCACATACATACACACATACACACACGGGTGCACACACATTTACACACACACACAGATGCGCTCAAGGACACAGGCTGCACGTACACTTACAAACATATATCCACACACACACACACACTCACACACACACACACACGTATACGCGCACGCACGTACATTCACACATTCGTGCACGCACGTACATTCACGCCCACACGCACACACTTTGTACACAGGTAAACACTCAACATACACACTTATAAACATACATTCACACACACGTACACACACACTCACATACACACACATATACATACACATAACAATACAGACATTTTTTTTAAAACTTATGATATTTTACCGGCTTACCTTGAGAGATTCGTAGGTCATTGTATCGCTACCCCGTAGCGCCTCCCTAACATGCGTTCTCAACTTCTTCTGCACCTCAGCATTCAAAGACAGCTGGTAAAACAAGCTACTTAAAGCCGTGCTCGACGTTTCGTACACATCCAGATAGAAAGTAATAACGTCCGCGACGATACTATCTATATCATCATCCGCATTTGATTGGATACAGAACTGCAGAAAATCATTAGGCGGTTCGGCTCCATTTCTGCACAGCGAAATGGACTACTTATTCCGTTACATCTTAAAATCGTTAGAAATCTTAAAACAAGTAACGAAATATGGAATGACGAATTTGAGTTATAAGATAAAGAAAATAATAAGAAAGAAATAACAAACTCTTCAGCTATTCTTGCCTCGATAACACATAACGTTTTCGAAACGTTTCTGAAATTCAAGGATCCGCCTTTGTTGACAAATATACATTAAAAAATCGTGGAATAAAAGAGGTTTGAAAATTTTAAATTTTATATGCGTTTTTATGTATCGATTGATAAGTCTGGGAGTGGATGTATGTATGAAGTAGTGTGTGGGTGGATAAGTGTTTGTATCGATGGATGTATGGGTATATTTGTGGGTGAATAGAAGCTTGTAGCTGTACGTGCACGTTAGTGAATGAATCGGTTACCAGATATGTGTATAGATGGATAAATAAGCGAATGAGATTGCACCCGGCTGGATGAGTGGATATGTGTATGTGGGTGGTTAAGGGCCGGTAGTCGATGGATATGTGTGTGGGCAAATGGATGGATGTGTGAGTGGACGGATAAGTATGTAAATGGATAGATAGAGGTGGATGGGTTGGTGAATAAGTGTGTGGGCGAATGAATAGGTCAGTAGATGGACAGATATGTGGGATGGATGGATAAGTACGTAGTTTGATATATGAAGGTAGAAACGTAAATGAACGTTTCGTGCTATCAGGGTAACATAAGAACAAAAGTGTTCTGAAACTTGTTGAACGTGAACTTTAACAAAAAATGTGTTCTTGAAATGAGGAATTCGTTTATTACTGTGTATTATCCCGTCGTCTCTGCTCGATCACAGCTCTAATGTTCTCCCGGAAATAGGCATCCGTGCTCTTCTGCATAAAACTCATCCCCAGGTAATGGCCCAGCGTTGGTAAGTAGAATATCAGCGCTTGATGGATGCCGTTAAACATCGTCGGCTCGAATATCGTCTTGGCCATCGTGGCGAAGGATAGACCATCCGGGTTGTCCTCGAAGTTCTGGCCCTGAATTGCAAAGGCCGCGTTTGCCACCACCTCACCCGTAGAGCGCACGAAGTACTCCTTCAGATTGCATTCGTAGAAGCTCTCTGTAATGATATAAAAGTAGGATGGAAGAGAAGAGCGTGTCTTTTGAAAAGCTATATTGCAAGAGATGGGTGTATAATAAAAGTGAGTTTGTCCGTGATACCTCGCATGAGATTGGGAAACGAAACAATCATAGTGTATGTATGTAGTTCGCAATAGGGACTTTTTGTCGTTTGATGTTTTATGTTTTATGTAAAGTAAGTTATGTAATACATCACGTGATATCTCATATCCAGTTAACACGAAAGATTTCACATGAGTATTTATAATATAAATTTCTCGCGTGATTTTTCGTTTCGTAATCTTATGTAATAATTTTAGTGAGATCGTGCTACTAATCACTGAACTAAACTATTTACAGTATTTTAAGACATTTTTTCTAGACTCTGGATAGTCCGATAGCATGTTATATGAATATTACTACAACTTTTAAAGTTGTGAAAAGGTTTACCATGTCTACCATGTCTACCATGCATGTCTCTGAAACATCTGTGACCATTTCTAACCTTGACGAAGTATCATTCTCTACTGAAACTTATAATTATTATATTATAATGAATCCTGCAACTCAAACCATCATATGATTTATTATATGATTAATCACATGATTTGGCATGTAATATTTTTATATATATTATATGATTTATCACTTGACAAGTCTCTCGATAATGTCATATAATACATCATACGATGAATTGATACTCATATGACTAATTACAGGAATAATCACAACATTTTTTAGTGGGAACAATTGTATATCATACAGATGGTACATTCAGTAGAGAAATCAAATCTCTGTCTTTCGAGACCCTACTTATAAATTTTTAATTATGTTATATAAATTACTGCAGCAACGTTCGAGCAACGTATATGTAATATAGAAACCGTACTTTCGCAAGTTTTGTGGATCTAGGAATGCTCGAAGCAGCTTGTATTTCACCACGAAAGCGAATATTTCAGCTTCTATTTACAACTTTGAAAACAACATTGCTTGGTTGGGGAAGTGACAACGTTCGACGTAGCTGCAAGGCTCCTACAACGTGTACTTATTTCCCTGTAATAAATTACACCTTGGGAAGCTGTTATATTTGTCAAAAACGTTCCAGAAACATTTCATATACGCCTCCAATAATGTTGTAGACCCGTTCTCCCAACTTTCCATTTTCCACGAAACTGAACATTACAACTTTTCAGCAACGTCGCTATTACGCTCCTGCATCTTTTGTTCATAACAACGTTCCTTGTAGATCCTCTCTAGCCCGAAATCGGAAAAAGAAAACAACTTTCCATAATATAACACTACGTGCTAATGCAATGTACATATAACTATCGTGTCACAAATTTACCGTCGCTCTCCTTGATCTTGCGATCGGTGAACGCCCTCATCTTCGAGCAAACCTCCTGGACGATCGCAAACAGTCCCCTCAATTTTTTACCCGTCAGATGGCCGCCGACGCGTGCTCGGCTCTCCCTCCATCGGTGCGGCTCGTTGATGAAGAACGGATTCTTGGCCAGGACCGGATCGTTGCGCTCGTTCACCTGCAGAATGTTGCTGCGAAAACTCGCGAAGTTCGTCTGCAGGACGGCCTTGACGAGCTCGGGCTCGCGCACCACGACGCCCGGTCTGCCCAGGAAGTAGAAGCCCACCATGCTGGCGTCCCTGATTACGGGGGACATACGTACGTTTTAATGCAATACCGTAATTTGATATATCACGTGATAGATTTTTTTTAAACTTTAAAAATCAAGAGGATGCTGTATTATCTGTCATTGTCTAATGCAGTTTTTGATATTTATGTAAAATAGTAATTTATTGAATAAAAATTAAGGTTGCCCCCGCTTCTTTTAAATGCAGAGGATTTTTTCAAAAAAAGATTTTCTTACGAGTCCAGAAAGCTTTTTATGTTTAAAAGCAAACATTCTGAAAATTTGTATGCTACCAATACTTAATAATATCTTAAATTTGACAATTGTATAGCCTCAAATCTTGATCATACAGGTCACAATAAATCACTATTTTCAATACCATATTTATTAATAGTACATTATGCATCAAGGGAGTAAAGTGGGCAATGTACGCACTGTGTGACGTTGCCGACCGAGCGAAGCGAGGTCGGCATTTCACACAGTGCATGCTTGCCTACTGTACTCCAGAGGTGCGTATACTACTTTTCACCACACCCCCGTAAAGAAATGACTGTACGCATCTCAGCAGGCCGTACAGTACCCCATGCTCTGCCTAGAAGTAAAGTGACTTGTGTACGCGCGACGCGCTGTTTTACCGCTCGAGACGCAGTCGAGAGCGGAAAAAGGCGCATCGCGCATGCGCAAGTCACTTTATTCCCTAGGCAGTCCATGCGGTACTGTACGGCCTGCTGAGAGGGCGTACAGTTAGCACTTTACGCGCAGTGTGGTGAAAAGGAACTTTGTTCCTCACACGATTCTAGGTGACATGATAATCGAAAGAATTGTTTTCAACCGTTATTCAACTACTTTGGTATTACAACATGTATTACAAAAAAGCGAAGCACTTTTTTTAAAAATTTTTTTCAGTATTCTTTTTTATAGATCCATCAATTTTTTTTGTCAAATATCAAATTTTAGAATAAGTAAGAACTATGATTAAGACAAAAAGTAGTTAATGTAGAAAATATCAAAGAATGAAATTATATAATGTTAGAGTTCTACTAAAATCAGAAAAATGTATTAAAACACAAAAATTTAATAATATAAATAACCATATGCAAGTTAATTTGTAATAGATAATGAATTATGTCTGACATATGGTTACCTTAGGTTCTAATCTTGAACTAGATAGTTATAATGGTAATTCTTCTTTTTCGATTTCGGTATATTTTATTGATAAAAAATAGAGTGCAAGTCGATCTTGATTTTTGTGAAAATGGGAGATAAAGGATTTGATGGATGGAATAGAGATAGAAGTGGACAAAACATCAACCAAAAGATTAATAGCAAATCAAGAAAAAATTACACAAAAGTCAGCAATAAAAGTAAAAAAAGCATAAGAATAATTCTAAAAGTATTGTGACTGTGTGTACTAACTGCAAAAATTGTGTAGCACAGTCTTACTCGAGAAGTCACAATATGTAGTCTACACACTCCAGCTCTGTTGATTTCCGTTCACAATCCAAATGTAAAAATCATGATTATCGAAGCAGTAGTAAATCATATGATGAATGGAAAAAGAAAGTTAATTACTATAAAGTCGATCTTCTGACAGCGGAAAGCAACTATATTCATATTGATAATAAGAATCTTTTAGAAAAATTAGAAAAGGAGCAAGTAGAGACGACGATGCTCGAAAAATTGCCAAGTAGGCAGATGTAATTTAGACAACCACATCCTTACTATACGATACTCACGGAAATCATAGAGATAGTTTCAGAGGAAACAATAGATCAAAAGGAAGCCATAGATTTTACGTGCCGTTGTTGGTGGCATTATTTTGATTCAGAACAGTAGTAAAAATATACTAATATATACTAAATAAAAATATATATTTTTCTCAACGCCAGACCGAACGTACCACATTCTAGTAAAAATAGTATACGCACCATGGGAGGCAAAATGGCGACCCCATAGCACGTGTTTGCCACCCTCGCCTTCGGTTCTGGTGGCAATTTACACGTGCTATGGACTGACCAATTCTTTACCTCCCCAGGTGCGTAATATACTATTGTACGCAATTATAGTACACTATTGAGCACTCTTTATTTTCACACTTTCCTTACTTACTATACAGAAAAAAAGCTTCCACTACCAGACATATCCAATTAAGTGTATTATACTATTATTAAATGCGTCATTATACTCAAAACCAAGCGTAACCACTAAAATTTGTAAAATCACCACCGTAAAATCCACACAGATCACCAAAATTTTCAGATTCGATTTTCAGATAATAAGAACCTCTACCCCTACTCTCACCCGACTCGCTGGCCGTGCTCGTAGACTCGCTGCACGAACGCCGACATGTTCTCCCGGAGCAACACCACTGGCAGCATGTGTCCGAAGCCGGGCAGATGATCGGGCATGCACGGGACCCTCTGTCGGAGCCAGTGCTCGTAGTTGCGCTTGATGAGGAACCAGTAGAATACGACGGCCAGCAGCGGCAGGAGCACGAGGAACAGCAAGACGACGTCCATTCTTGGTGTATAGTATTTAGCGTGAGAAAAAGTGGGAGAGGCCGAAAATGGTGCGTGTTCAACGAATTACACGCTGTTGCGTATATTGGTAGATTGACGTGAAAATGATTAGGTCGTAATTTTTCTGTTTCTAAGTACCTAAACACAAAAATTAAGGAATTATGTTTAAACTTAGACGAATGGCTAACTTACCCTAGGTGGTAAGTTAGCTGTGTTAATAAATATTTTTAATTTTTAATTTTTATGAAATTACATAATAACAAATGAACGCAATTAATATAAATTAATGGAGTGAATTTTTAATAAATGTAATCAAAATTTTTGTAGCTGGGAAAAAGCCTTGATAGGCATAAAAAAACCCGGAATTTATTACTTACAAGATGATACAGAAAAATAAAGTTAAGAACAAATAACGAAAAATGATACGCTTTGTCACACACGCACACTCGCCTTCGATTAACCTTTCTTCGTGAACAGTGTCTGAAAAGTAATTCGACCAACACCCGATCCGTATTCGGTGATCAACTGACGTTGACTCTCCACGTGTTTTGCGAACCCACATGCACGCGCACGAAAGATTAACGTGAGAGGTGCTGCCCTCTTTAAGTCACGTGCATATCAATTCGATCAACGTCAGTTTCGGCGCAATCGCGAGAAGTTTGAACTGTGACAACGGAACAAATTACATGCAGCAATTCCCAATTTGCGGGATATATATATCGAAATTTCAAAAACTTTTAACAACTATAACTTCTGAATTTATTAGTATTAAGAAAAAATAAGTAATACTACCTAATTCTTTTACGTTATTCTGACTAGTATACTCGATAGACATATATTCGGATCGAACATTTTTAAAATGCTCGAATGAAATTGTCCGATTCACATGGAGTAACCAATAAGATGGCACGATTTCAAATATTCGATCCGAATATATGTCCGTAGAGTATACAATTAAATTTTTTTTTATTATTTTTGTGCAACATCCTAATTAGATAACATTACGTAACACCAATCTTTTTAATATTATTTTAACATAAATTGTTTCACTTCAATTTTGAAAACATTAACATTGTTTATACTTCTTATTTCTAAGGTGAATTGTTCCAAAGTCTTATACTTTGTCAACTTTTTTCCGTAAAATGTATTCCAAAATATTAAACTTTGTAGATTTTTTTTATATGCATACGATTGTATAATATAAGGACTTTATAAACAATATTTTCATTAGAAAAATTTATTAACGTAAAAACATACTATAGACTTGGGGAGATCGAATAAGCTACTCTAAAAAGTCTGTGTGCGTGCGTGCGTGTGTGTGTGGATGTGTTTGTATGTGTGTGTGTGTGTGTGTGTATGTGTGTGTTTATATGTGTGCACTGAGAAAACCATATCGTAAATTTCATATCGTAAAATTATAATATCGTAAATTTTTTGATTCATATATCGTAGATCAAATTCCTTTCGATCCAATATTTGTATAATCATGAGCATGGGATCTGCACATAATATTTCGCCTATTAAGAGAAATTAAACTATTTAAAATTGTATTTTTAATGTAGAAATTAAGATTTGCTAAGTTTACGATATCATATCACATCTGACGCTGAATAATTACGATATCAATACGTACATTTTTACTATATGACGTTGCGTAAGTTACGATATATATCACGTGAATTACGATATAGTATTCTCAGTGTATGTGGTGTATGTGTGCGTGTGCGTGTGTTGTGTTTGTGTGTTGTTTTTATATGTATATGCGTAACTCATCTAAGCTTGAACACCAGTGGATATAATCTAATCAATGTACGTACAAAAACTTAATTTTTATTAGGCACGACCGCGGCACAGAAATGCCTTATATTTTCGTTAGCGAAAAATGTGTGCGATAGGATATCTCACGCAATTTTTTACCAATCGGGCTGAAATTTTAGGAGAGATCTCCTTCAGCACAGTATGAAATTCTATTTTTTTTATCCCGATCCTATACGTATTTTTTAAATTCCGAGCACTTTTTGCTTATTTTTACGTGTTCTTACGTGTTTTTTTTTAAATTAATGTTACACGATTATCTCCGCGAAATTTTAGCGGATCAGGCTCAAAATCTTTTTGGAAACTCTCCTAAGTATAATAACTTGATGGTCCTATATTGAGATTAATCCTGCAAATATACGCTGAATGCGGCGACTATAAAAAATCGCTAAAAACGGTTTTTGGGCTATAACTTGAAAACTAAGCATTCTACGAAAAAAAGTTAAATAGAAAAGTTGTAGATCTTTGAAAAATACAACTTTTTTCTATTGACATCTATTTATGAAAATACTTTTAACTCGAGTTAACAGGCCAAAAACGAATTTTAACATCGAAAAAACAACTTTTTACCATATAACTTTACATCTATGCATTTTACATGAAAAAGTTAAATGGAAAAGTTGTAGATCTTTGAAAAATACAACTTTCTTTCTTGACACCAAGACGCGAAAATGCTTTCAAATCAAGTTAATAGTCCAAAAACGATTTTTGACATTGAAAAATGCAGTTTTATACTATAAAACTTTGCAGGTATGCATTTTACGTAAAAAAATTTAATTAAAAAGTTGTAGATTTAAAAAAAACACAACTTTTTATGGTACCAAGTATTTAAAAAAAATGCTTTTACACAAGAAACAGCCTATAAAACGATTTATCATACACATCATTTAATAACAATTGCGGTGCAGCACGCCCACTCGATCTTAAAATTATTTAAAGATGTCCCCTTTTAAAAAAAAACAATATTCTTTTACTGATTTCTGTAAAAATAAACAGATAATAGTGTCAACGTTAAATGTATGCTTTAGTTTAGCGCTTCGCGCGAGCTGAGTTCGGTCGTGCCTCTAATGCAAAACGCTTCGCGATGCGATGCAAGGTGCGCAGGAGCTTAAGGTGATGCTAAACCCTCTTGTTACCGTAAAATACAGGGAACCACTTTTTTCATTCAATGTTTAATTTTGAGAAAATATCTCTCTGAAAAGTTCTTGTTTTTGACTAGGACAATAACGTTTCATAGAGATATTTACTCAAAATTAAAAATAAAATAAGAAAAGTGGTTCCTCATATTTGTCGGTGACTGGTGCCTTTAGCATCACCTTAAGAGTGAGCGCGAAGCACTCGCTCTGAAGCTCCGGAGCAGGCAAGTCACATGCAGCCGAAGGCCGCGTGTGGCGCGCTAGTTATATATTACCTATTTTGTTAAATCCATTAGCAGATATTCACCTATGCATAATAATATAGTATAATATACTATATGACATGACCGATGCCTCATTTTTCGTGTATTTTCAGTGTTATTCTAAATAAAAATTAAAATCTCCGCTAAAACTCACTGTAGCCAAAATTACTCCATAACTATTCATTATAGATAAAAGAAAAACAGCAAAAAAGTTTGGAGTGCATTTATTCAAATTTCATTGCCAAATGCATTTTAAAATTTATAAAGCATAACAATAAGATAGGTTGTAAATCATGTTTTATATAAACAAATTACATGCTACAAAATATTTGATAAAAATACATTGATTAGTTTAAAGAAAATGTAGCAAAGAGATTACGAGTAAAAATTCTTTTACAATTTTATTTAAGACAAAATCATCGTTTAAAAAATGTAAATAAACGTGAAAAATGTGCAAACATTTGAGAAAATATAAAAAAAACTGTAATAAAATATGTAACACTGTCATAAACTTAATGATACAGTGCAAAAGAAAATATTGTAAAATGTGCGAGAATATAAAAAAAAGCAAAAATTTGAGAAAAATCGTAGAAACCTAGTGTTCAATGTTCGGTGAAAATTCGCTCTTACTCACTTTTATTTATTTTTCTCACACTTACCCTATCACTTGCACTTTTTTCACCACGGTATTAAGTATTACAAATCCTCGAGGAACAACTAAACGCTAGCAACAATTGCACGGACACGCGGTGCAAGTTGCACAGAATCGCGCTCGGCGCACATAACAGTGAGTCGAGCGCGTCGTTATAGGAACTATACGCGAGACGACAGGCGTGCAATCAACTGAATGACGTTTGCGATAAATCTAAATCTAGACCAGTGATATGCACTCAGTGTCGTTTCTATTTTAAAATCGCAAACTCTATTTTAAGAAATGCTTCGCGAGATGGTTTGCGATAATAATTGGATACATACTAAGTACTTAGACGAATTACTTGATTGATGATATATGATTTAACGTATCGATTAATTAGACGATTTGGAACATGATGCATGAACATGTGTCTTAAACCATCATGTGATACGTGATATTATCGAGAAAATTGCCCGAAAATTATTAATATCCTTATCCTTAGTAATATACAGTTGGGAAGTTTGTGTTATAAATGTACTACGGCATCACGCAAAAACTATACTGCACTGATCTTAATAAAACTTGAACGATTTTATTCGTTTCGATCCCTAGCACCAGATAGGCCACATGAAAATCATAGACAATGCTCCAGTTTTCCAAATAAAATTAAAATACTCCATAAGAAACTAAAGTTTTTCGCTGTATTTGTCATGTATTTATAACGCGATCACTAAAAAACTACTGCATAATCGTGGATGATTTTGTTTCTTTTTGATCCCAAGAAATACATAAACCACATAATAGATTATGCTTCGGCTTTTCAAAAGAAAATGATCATGCACTTATAATGCATGAAGCCTAATGCATGATCATGCATGATCATGCCCGAGATTCGACCGGGGATATTCCGGCATGGGTATGCAAGTTCATGAATGATAATGCATTATGTTGCATGTAGTTTATAATAATTATTTTAAAATATCATTAAAAAATGTAAATAATTGTTTAACAAATTATACAGCCATATTGACCTACAATAATAATATCTGTGGCTTGCAGGAATAACCACTTAACTGACTTTTTTTCAAAACTGAGTTTAATATGTTTTCATAACCCCTTTTCGTTTAAAAGTTGTAAAAATTACCGAAACTTACATATATGCCAATGCCATCAGCCAAGTGCATAATCACCTTCGTGCAAATTGTGCCCGAAATAACCACTTAAGTTCATTCTAAAATTGTTCATAAAGAGTTATAACATTCTTTAAAAGTTTATATTATACCTTTTCAACAAAATATTGTTTTTGAAAAGGTTTATACCACTTTAACTATTTTTTAAATAATTATTATAGCATTTACAAAAATGAAGCTACGGTGTTCCCGGAATAACAACTTAAGTACATTCTTGCATTTAACATACACCCACAAAAACTAATAATAATTTTGGAGCTTGCTTTAAACTGGTTAAACGTTACTTTTCCATTACTTTCTTTATGATAAATTCTTTTTGAGTGAAGGAAACCGCTTAAATTGTTCGAAAGTATGTTTACCCGAGCTATAGCGTGTATATATGATTTCCCGGAATAATCACATAACTACAGCATTTTATGCTCTTATGTACATTTTCTCGGGGATGTCACGATTATTTTTTAACCCTAAAACTGCAATTAACTTGGTATTTGACACCTTATTTAATAAAAATTGTGTCACCTTAAAACTCTTACATTTCGTTCTAGCGCATCAGCGGCAAAACGCCAGTTAAGCGGTTATTCCCGCAAGCCACAATATTATCTCCACAAAAGTCAGAAAGAATTATTCTCCAAGGGTAGATCGTACCCAAGATGCCGACGTTTCAGCATTTTCAGCTTATATGTAGTAGCGTATGTTTGATTCAAACTCGAAAATTTTCTAAGTCCACGCGAATACTTTTTTTATTTAGAGCAATAAAACTCAAATCGAATACATATGATGTATCCATGATCCGAAGGCTTTATGATTACATTTAGTTAGCACTAATTTATTTACAAATTTAAACAAAACGTCTGGTGCAAAAAATGTGTATAATTGTTTAAAACTGTGAATAAATTGTTAAAAAAACATTAAGTATTGTCAACTATTGAAACTTTTTAACATTAGTTTAAACGGAAAATAAAAACTTCAAATCATAATATATATATATATATATATATTATGATTTGAAGTTTTTATTTTTATATATATATATATATATATATATATATATATATATATATATATATATATATATATATATATATATATATATATATATATATATATATATATTATGATTTGAAGTTTTTATTTATATATATATATATATATATATATATATATATATATATATATATATATATATATATATATATATATATATATATATATATATATATATATAGTGGACTTATTGTCAATTATGCCTTTAAGCCACACATATATAGTCTTCTACAAATTTATTTCTCCAGGTGTTTAAAAAGACATGCTGAATCAACTAATTATTTATGACAGATTAAGATTCACCTCCTCAGCACCAGTCTTATAAGTAATTCATATTGATTTTGGAATTTGCAAGTTCTGCCGCGTTGACATGACAGCTGATGACGCAGCAGAAGCAAAAAAATGGCGGACGCGTGGCGGTTTTGTTATCTTCTTAAACAATTTAAAATCATGAACACAATTTTATTTAACAGCGTCACGCTAAATTTTTAAAAATACGCACAAACTTTTATCTAATTTATAAGAAAGAATCACAAAATGTTAAGCGATATCAGATTTTATACTAGTTAATTTAGATATAGTGTTCGAAGTGTTTTCGCTTGTGATTGTTTATACTTATTAATTGTTGTTGATATTGAAAATGAAGAACGGGAAACGTACCGCTACAGGTAATGCAAATGTAAAAGTATAATAATGAATTATTGACTTGATTTAACTTAGATTACATTTATTTTACTTTACTGTTTTTGAGGTTATAATTGTTTCACTTGTAAACATTTATACAAAATAAAACAAAGCAATTAAAAGCAGATTAAATTTTTATATTTCATGCACCTGTTCATAAAGTTTATTTGAAGTGATTTTATCTAAAGTAAGTACTTGATATAAGTGATATCTACAATTTTATTTTTTTTTTCAGATAGTAAAATCTCGTACCGAGATTATTTTATGCTGAATTACACGATTGTTGCTTCCACGTTTTCAATTTTATTCTTTTTATATGGATTTTTTCCAATAGTATACAATGATCAAGCCATAGCTACAAGAAAAGACATTCCAAAGTTTGTTGAACGCACAAGGTAAAAATTTTGATTAAATTTTTCTCACTCAATTTAAGTAACACTTAACCTTTATTAAGAAAATTTCATTTATAGGATCAAAATGGAAGAAGTGTATAAACCAGTAGTAAAAAAGCTTATAATAATGGTAATAGATGCTCTGAGATGGGATTTTGTTTCCGGGATAAATAGCTCAGACTATATGCCTTTTACAAATGAACTTTTAAGAAGTAAAGTAGGGTGCATATACAAAACCAAAGTCAATCCTCCAACAGTCACAATGCCAAGAATCAAAGTAATTAGAGAAAATTTAACAATTATAAATGTTTGAAGAATTTTGGAGTATTATTTTGGTGTTTAATTTTTAGGCAAAGACAACAGGATCGGTACCAAATTTTATAGACATAGTGTTGAACTTAGGAGCTCATGAAATATTGGGTGATAGTATCTTAAGGCAAGCGAAATATCATGGACACAAACTAATTTTTTACGGTGATGATACATGGCTAAAACTCTTCCCAGATACATTCGAGAGATCTGAAGGCACAACTTCCTTCTATGTATCTGATTATACAGAAGTGAGTACGTTAAAAAAATTTTTCTCAGTGAAAGAAATTATATTAAATGAAAATTACATTTTTAGGTAGATAATAATGTTACTAGAAATGTAGCAAAGGAACTCCATAAAAAAGACTGGTCAATAATGATTTTACACTATTTAGGACTTGACCATATTGGTCATATAGCTGGTCCGTTTAGTCCTTTAATCAAACCAAAACTTCAGGAAATGGATAGAATAATTAATAGTATTGAGACTTTTGTGGCGGAATGGGTAAGAACTTTCAAATTACAACTCATTTTTTAAGCCTTAAACTTAAATCTAATCTTCACTATAACAAATAAAATTATACAAAAACATTCTGTGTATGCTTCTAGAACAAAAAAGGCGAGCAAACATTATTCCTAGTGTGCGGTGACCACGGAATGAAGGATTCTGGAGGTCACGGAGGAGCTACTTTAGAAGAAACCCTGGTGCCTCTGATGATGTTCGGTAAACCCTGTACCAACAGAAAGAGTCCCAATGAAGAGATAGCTCAGATAGACATTGCGCCAACTCTGTCTGTACTTTTGGGAACTCCAATACCTTCCACAAATTTAGGAACTATCATTTTAGACTTAATGATAGATTTGTCCTTATCGCAGAAACTTTTTGCATTGTATTACAATGCCGAGCAGCTGTTTGTTCAATATCAGAAAATTAGTGGTTATCAATATACTGGTGAGCTAAAAATAAATTCCTGTGATTGACTAAATAGAGCGGTATTTGAGATACATTTCTTTTTCTTAAGGAACTTATAAAAACCACCAGAATGCCATAAAACTTCATGCAGCCTGGCTAAATACTGTTAGTCACCCAAATGAGATGGTGGATGATATTATTCTAATGTACGAATCTGCAATTGTAGAAATGAAAAATAGACTTACGAGTAATTCATTAGAGTATGATGTTCATGTGATGACTCTGGCCATAATATTTATGGGTCATGTAAGTGAAAGTTACAACCATTTTTTATGAAACACTTCAAGTTTTAATTTGTTTAATAACGTGATCCAATCAATTTTTTACTGTTCACAGATTTTGTATATAACTATGGCTACAGAAAAATCAACACCAACGTCGTATACTCAGTTTCTTACTATTTTTGTAGCTAGTTACGTTTTTTGGATGTTTCTAAATCAAGTATTTGATTCTGGAACTAAGTCTGTATTATTTTCCCAAAGACTAGATTTACATTTTCTATTTGTTACTGTTCCGATATTTGGAATATTAGTATTGAATTGTTATTTATGTGCAACACGCACGTTACCTATTGATAAGGTACTACAATTTAAGATATAGCCTAATTTTATTTTTGAATAGTTCTTATTGTTTCTGCATATCGTTTCAGCTGAAGGATTGGACGAAATTTCAATTTTTCCTAACCGTTGGAACTCTTCTGCATACGATAAGTTTGGGCAGCAGTAGTTTTGTCGAAGAGGAGCATCAAACTTGGTACTTCTACTGGATAACACTAGTTACAATTTTCGCTTACCACGTTTTAAGGGAGAACACTAGTGCGAAACAAAAGTCCTTTAAATTATTTGCTACATTGTTGTTATTGATGGTTAGTCATCGAGTTCTGAGAAAACTCAACAGTACTGGCGACAAATACGCACATTTACCTGACATATCAGGATGGCTTCAGAGTCAGGAGTCGAATTTTGGAATGACAGCTATTCTTATATTTGGTAAAATTTGATAATAACATTGATATTTTTCTCATAGTTGTTCCTTTTATTAAACAAATTTTTTTATTCAGGACTTGGTCTACTAGTCTGGTTAGATTATATTTATGAAGACGAAGAATGTACATCAATTGTACTTCTATTAGATTCAATTGTAGCAATTTTAATATATTTACGACATGCTGTAACTAATACAGTGTCTAAGCCTAGTTTTTATTTTGATTCTCGGTAAGTTTCAAATAAACAAAAAACAAATTATTGTAATTGAATATATTGTAATAAATTGTAAATTCTGTTTTATTTTTTTTTCTATTTAGAGGGTTCATTGAAATTAATTACTTCTGGGCCTTTGTATCAATTTATGTCGTTCACAGTGTATATAGATTATTGATTACGAAGCGACATAATAGACAAAGATTTTTATCACTTTCATTATTTCTAATTTTGAAAAAGTGGGTGATCATATCTTGTATTTTACACCGTCCATATAATGTAATTTTACTACCAGTACAGTTAATAGTTGGTGCGACGATTTATGATCTGACTAAAAATCCAGAGAATATCGGTATCAAAATATACCTCTACCTTTGGTCAAGCAGCGCATTCTATTTTTATCAGGTTAGAGCTTATTAATTATAAATATTGTTTTTTTTATTGTTCGTACTGTTTTTCCAAAAAAGTTTTTGTATCATTAACTAATTCCTTTAGGGCAACTCCAATAGTTTAGCTACTGTTGACGTAGCAGCAGGTTATATTGGACTCGAATCATATCGGCCACTTATCACAGGCATTTTTCTATCTATCAATACATATTCTGCTCAGATATTAGGCTTTCTAATGTATCTATGCGATCATGCACTTCAATACCCTTTATCGTAAGTTAATTTTTAAACTATTTACGATTACAAAAAGAGAAACAAATGAAAAACTATAATCCTAATTTTTCAGAACTTCGAAGACCATGTTATCATTATCTAAACAATACGCATTTTGGAGGCTAGTACCAATGACTTTCTATGCGATAGTAACTAGTTCTCAGAGATACCACCTTTTTGTATGGAGTGTGTTCTCTCCAAAACTGCTGTACGAAGCCATGCACTGTGCAGTGCTATTTTCTGTGATGTTTTTACTACAATTCCATTTTATACTTTGCGAAAGGATAAGAAAACGAAAACTTTTATACAATAAATAGATTACTATTTAACAATGCTAGTATGATTTACTACCCAAGTAATTATCTAAGTACATAAACAAATAATAGATGACAGACGAATAAAATTTGTTTTTTAAACAGATGATTTTTGACACATGAGAAACTTCGGAAAATAAAAGAAAAATTGTTAGATTTTCAAAAAATAATTTACTAAAAAAGCATTCAAATAAAAATGTACAGCACTACAATTCTATTTTTAAGGTTCTTAAATTTTAAATTAAATGAGATCATTTGAATAGTTTTTTTTTTACAAAAATTTGTATTGACATTATTATTCTAAAATATACATACATTAATTTCTAACAAAACTAAAGTAAAATCCTCTCTCGAGCAAAGTCTTTGCGATTTGTAAAACTAAAAAAGCCTTTTATCAATATTTCAAACTCGTAAATAAATTGCAATCGCATTTTTGTTAATTGACAAAACAAATCGTTATTGAAAAATCACACTTTTTATAACTTCACATTCGCGCTTATTTCGTATTTTCAATAGTTTTGTTCTCTACATTTTCATTGTAATTTATCAGACACATAGTTTCGCTATACACATGTGTATTTTTTCATTAATTTTTATCTTTTTTTTTTGGCACACCAAGGTATTGAATTCTTAATTGTAAAAAACAAAATATTACAACTATGAAGAGACAAATGTACATTTTATATGTTTATATATATATATATATATATATATATATATATATATATATATATATATATATATATATATATATATATATATATATATATATATATATATATATATATATATATATATATATATATATATATATTGAAAAGTTACTATTAAACTGTCGTAAAATATTATTTAGAATTAAATTAGAAAAAATGTAGTTGAATGCTTTAATAACTTTTTAAAGTTTATATTTTAAACAATTTATAATTAAATCTTGTTATCATCAAAAATTTGACATGATTTATTCAGTTCATTAATAGCTTTATATCAATAATTTTAGTTCTCTTAATTTACAATCTTATTACAATCTTATTACAATCTTCGATTCAGGGTATTGCATTAGTTATTTCTTTCAAGTAAAAGTAAGAAAAAATACTGTAAAAAAACTATATATTTTTAGAATACTCGGTTTTTCTTATTTTATGTCTTTTGTTCTCTGGATAAGATAAAATTGCTACTCGTAAATAGTAGCATAAAATTTTTTCGTTCCGATAAAATGTATATTCAAGAAGTAAGAATATCTTGTAATACTTTTCAAAATCAATAAGTCCCTGTGTGCTCTTCACTGTAAAACTATGTATTTTTTTATTTTATTTTTTTAGTAAAATACTTTGTACCTCATCTCTTAATGGATAATCGAAAAGCAAAGATAAAAACTTCAAAAAAAGACTTTTCTGTCCCGTACATTTTTTTCTTTTTACACTATTATGCTAAGACAACAAATCGTACGAAAATATGCGAATACTCTTGGTGATAATGAAACCACATCGTTCTCGTAATAAAAAGTGGAGAGACAGTATCTTGGAAAAATAATGTTGTGAGGGGACAAATAAGATTTCAGTGCTGAACAACGAACAACTGTTTGAATTATTTTTAAAAGACATTTTTTCTATATTTACATAATTCATTTTTTAATATCAGTAAATAAATCAAAATGTGTAGATATTTAAATATCTAGTCTTCCTTTACTACGAATAATTTACAGGAATATAAAAATCTTAGCTTCTTATCAGTTATAGGAGCAACCATTAGATTCATAAAAGAACATATTTTCTTAGATGATACATTTATTTTAATATACAGATTTATGTAAATTTATAAATTATCATTTAAACCCGTAACAAAAAATATAAATATAGGAAAAATGTCCCTTTTATATACATATGTGTGTAACAACTTTAAGGATACAGCATTATAATTGTTCTAAATGTTTCTCTATTGTTATTACTGTAACTTTGATAAAAGCAACATTGACCTGTATCCTTAAAACGCAAATAGGCTGAATCAAATAACGGAGTTATTGTGTAGATGAAAAAAATAAATAAAATCTACTTAACGACAAGTCAATTGTGCGTATCGTTAAAAGTCTTTAAAAGATGCTCGACTAGACAACAAGCCGAGCACCAATTACAATATGTAAGGGAAAACTTCAGTATCCAGTCCAGTAAACAGTATCAATTACGATATGCAATGTTCGATAATTTTATAATAAAAATTGCATGGCAACGTGAATATATAGCTATTTAAAAAAATAACAAATAACTAAAACCACCTCCTTGCTTATTCGTTAAAAATTTGAATACTATTCTTCCAAAATAATAAAGAGAGCGTAAACTACCACACCGACGTTTTCCCTTAACGAGTGTGCAGGAGCACCCCCCTGAGAGTAGTACACGTAAATATGCATCTGTGTTTTCTTTCCTGTCGGAGAGAAGGAAAAGAGAGAGGGAGAGAACCTGCACTCGTGCAACGCAAAAGCAAGTGTCCTCCGAAGATCTCGCGGCGTCGCACACTGACAATCGACGATAAATAAGATTTGGCATTAAATTGCAGCTGGTGCAGGTGCGCGCTCGGCCTGCTTCAGAACGGCGAGTTCATGCCCAGCTTCGTGGTGAACTCCAGGCGCGCTCGCTTCTGATACCTGACGTTCACTCTGAAAATTCAATTTGTTAGTCATGCGTCGAGCAATGTAAACAAAGAATTGTAATAAAAGGAATTTTTGTTTGTTGAATTTTTTTTTCTAATATTCGGATAGAAATGGTTGATTGTAGCTGGAGCAGAGATTGTTCTCAACAAAACAAGAGAACATCGGTTGTGAAGTCAATTGTTTATATTCCATTATTAGTAAAAAGAAGAATAAGAGAATTGTTGGAAGTATTTCGACAGCTCCTATCCATAAAGTTGTATCTCAGAGATACAGTATAAAAAACCGGATTTCAAAAAATATTTCTATTAAAAATTATAATATCTATCAAATAGAAGATCAAATTTCTATACCAAGTATAATCCAAAATCTCGTTTCTAAGAGAAACAACTGATACAAATTTTAATTAAATTAGACGACGCTTTTATTATTAATACATACAAGTTGGCAAGTTAGAGAAAAAATATACACATAAATAAATAAATTAGTACGTTATATTGTTTTTTTTTCTCAAATTTGAGATATGAATTTATGGATAGAAGTTGTCAATTTAAAATAATTACATATATTTTTAAATAAATTGAATATAATGAACTTACTTAATTTCCTGCCACTTGATAAATTCATTGATAAGAAACACCAATGGAATAGAGACCAAAAAGTAAAATGGCAAATTTAGGGGAAAATTGTCTATTCTTTGGTCTTCGTCTCTCCAGTAATTGCAAAAAACACTTCCCGAAAAAGCTATTTGCACACATATGCTGCAAATAATTAATCAAAATACAATTATGCTGCTTTACTTATATTTCTAGATTGCTAAATTAGTGCAATAAAAGCATACTCACACTATGAATGCCGTTGAAAACCAAATCCAATTATTAAAAGGCATCTTTCGCCAGATAGAATACTCTCGATGGACGAAACTTACTGATATAGTCACTAAAACAAAAATATGCACGATATATTTACAGTACCATATCAAATAACTTTTAATGCTAGAGAATGGTTGAAATTTTGAAAATCCTACTTTTTTATGGAAAGATAATTTTTTTAAACTTAATTAATAAATTTTAAAAAATCGATAGTTTTATATGGTTTTTGAGCGTAAACATCTAAGCTACAATCGTTAATGAATTTATTTCTTCCCCAAATTTATTTTTTCGTTTTTAGTAGGATTAAAATTTCGTTTTTGCGCAAAGTTTTCATATTAAAAATGTTACGATATATATCGTAGCTGTTAAAATACATATTTCATACGACATTGTTTTCTCAGTGTATATTCCCACCAAATTAAAGAAAGATATCCACGAAATCATGATACCTTTACCGGAAGGGCAATTTGTAGTTTCAAAATAAGCGCCTGACTAAACATACTCTTTTCTACTTAACATTTACATTATTACAGAAGTCAGAATTATACGCTTACAATAAACTTATATATTAACTATACTTATCATTTAAAGGATAAAACGACATTTAATTTAATAATAATATTGAAACCATTCCAATAACAGAAAGTTTATACAACATCGATTCAAACTAATTGTCTCCCCAAACTCGTACCTTTCTACTTGTGTACATTCCCACAAAAAAATCCCCTTCTACTAAGAAATAACAAAATTACACTCTCCGAATGAGTTATCTTCCATATACCTTTCCCTTCCCCAACGAACAATTTCTTACCAACGGCAACCCTATACCCACCATACTCCAGCCCCGATAAAAAAAAACCAATCCAAAATCCTCTCTCGCTCTCTCTCTCTCACTCACCGAAGTGCAAAACAACGAGGACGAGGGCGACGTTCTGAACGACGACGAGCATGTCGGGCTTGAGGCCCCAGCCGCCCCAGGCGAACTCGCTCGTCACGTTCGGATAGACGTAGAAGCACTGGCCGCCCGCGGGCGCGGCGTAAGTCGCGCACAACACGAACAGGGAGACGCACTGCCAGAGCAGCACCGTCACGATTGTCGGCAGGAATTTGCTGCCGTAGCACCAGAGCACGAACACGGCCACCTGTCGATTGAATACAAAACGATGTTGTAATTTTTTGTTCTTTTTTTAAGAAGGAATGTTATTGGTACACGTGGCTCTTGCTCATTGCAGAATTGTCTAGTGGTGGTGTAAGGGTAAGGTTGGTAATGTTGAGAAAAGGAATCGTTTGTACAAAAAGTGTTTACAAGATTTATACAAAAGGGTAAATTAAAGAAAAATTACTGTAATTAGTAAGAAATCCGGTATAATACGCATGTTATTGGGCTCATTTTTAACCGACTTCGACAAATGTATATATTTTTTTCTTTAATGTATGTCCGCCGATTATTCCGAAACTACTAACCGATTTGGATAAACTTTTGGATTTGGATAAATAAAATGAAATTTGGCAGGTAAAACTAAAAAGTATTAAATAATACAAATTTTTTGAAAGAAAACGAACCGACTTCGAAAAATTCTCTAATAAGAATAAAATAATATTTGATTTAAATATTTTCGAAGTCGGCGCTGAATTTCAAACTAACTTATAGTATCTTTCTTATGGATAAGATTAGAACTACTGGATTGGGTCTAAACATATATACTTATAATGCATCTAAAGTCAGACCACCCTAACTCGGTGAAGTTCGGCGCCGACTTCGAAAAGGTTCATATCGATTATTATTTTATTCTTTTTAGAGAATTTGTCGAAGTCGGTTCGTTTATTTTCAATAATTTGTCTTTATTGTTATAAATAATTAATAAACAACTATCTGCTCGGCGAATTATGTTACATTTTTGTTAAACCGTTTCATTTTTATTATACACAATTGTTGCAATGTTTGAATGGCAAATATTGTTGTCTCATTATCGTAAGAGGTGAGATAATGATAGTTGATTGCAAATTAATAACAAAAAGTAGAATCTAAAATCGTGTGTTGTGCATGATTTCGTAGAAGTTTTTATCGTAGAATTAAATGTCCTACCACTATATGTCACATTTTCCTTAAGTTTACTATTTTTATAAATTGTTTAAACAATGTTTTATAAACAAATGATATTTACCATTCTTCTACCTCCTGCACTATTTTTTATCACTATCGCATTGCATTATTTTTCCAATGATTTTCATAAATTATCAATAATATGAACTTTATTTTCATTTCTTACACAAAAATATGACTTTAAAGTCATCGATGCCATCCTATCAATGATTTTATTAAAGACCATACTTTGGACGTGAAATTCTTCCTACATATGTAAAACTGATGAATTTACCTAAGATTTTCTTCTCAGACTACGAGGGTAGTTCAATAAGTCTTTAGAATAAAGTATAAAAACAATTTTTTTTGGGTAAATTTTTTTTTATTTTTCAACATAATCTCCTTGGAGCTCTATACACTTGGTCAATCGCTTTTTAAGTTTTTTTAATCCTTCAGAAAAGTGCGTTTTCGGAAGTTCCTCAAAATAAGCACTTACAGAGGCAATGACGTCTTCGTTGTCCGTAAATCTCTGTCCACTGAGCCATTTTTTCAAGTTTGGAAATAAGAAAAAGTCACTGGGGGCTAAATCTGGTGAATACGGTGGGTGTTCGACCAATTCGAATTTTAGTTCTTCAATTTTAGCCATTGAAACGAAGCATGTGTGAACTCGGGCGTTGTCGTGATGAAAGAGAATTTTTTTTTCGCCAAATGTGGTCGTTTTTTTTTAATTTCTTCTTTCAGCTGCTCTAATAATGATGCATAATACTCACCAGTAATTGTTTTACCCTTTTCCAAGTAGTCAATAAGTATAATTCCACGTGCATCCCAAAAAACTGTAGCCATAACCTTACCAGCTGACTTTACGGTCTTTGCCTTCTTTGGAGCTGGTTCGCCTGTGGAAATCCACTGTTTGGATTGTTCCTTTGTCTCAGGAGTGTAGTGGTGTATCCATGTTTCATCCACAGTCACAAATCGACGAAAAAATTCCTCAGGATTCCGACTTATGCGCGCCAAAAGAGCCTCAGAGGCGACCACTCTATTGCGTTTATTCTGAGCTGAGAGCAAACGCGGCACCCATCTTGCCGATAGCTTTTTCATGCCTAATTTTTCATGTAGAATTGAAACAACTGCACCTATAGATATCCTTGTGGCCTCAGCTAACTCACGCACTTTTAATCTTCTATCCTTCAACACCATATCGTGGATTTTATTGATGATTTCGGGAGTAGTTGCTTCTACGGGCCTTCCTGAACGTGGTTCGTCACTTATTGATGTACGACCACGCTTAAATTCATTTACCCAGTTATAAACCGTTGCTAAGGCAGGGGCAGATGTGCCATGAACTGAGTCCAATTCATTTTTTATCTTATATGGAGTTAAACCCTTTAAATGAAAATGTTTAATTACCGCTCTGAACTCGTTTTTTTCCATTTTTCTTAACAAGCAATTTTTTTTTTTTCAATTGGTTATAAAAACACGTAAACTCAGAAGATGTGGACTGTGACTGCACCATATATCTAGTCGGGAGTGGTGCTGACTGAAAACAGATGATTTGGAGCGATTCGCGCGCCATCTGTTGGTCATTCTAAAGACTTATTGAACTACCCTCGTAACTTATACTTAAATATTTGTTTATAACAATGTCCTTATTTTGCTTTAACGCTTAATTATATAATAAAATATTTAGAATAACATCAGAAAATAATTCATTTTAAACAAGAATGTACATACTTTGTTTATAAACTGTCTTAACAAACGTTTGAACAAAATTTTGTATGAATTCTTCGTGGTTCAAACACTCGTGCGAATAAAGATCGGATATTGAAGTTAATACATTTTGCTTCATAGTTAAATATAAAACTTGCCTTCAATACGTCAAACCCCAACATCAATTAAAATCTCAGCTACCAAGAAGAAAAAGAATAAATTGAAAAATCACGAAAATCCTTGCTGAAAATCAAACCTATAATAATAATCCTTCACCAAAACAACGGTATAAAGGAAGGGCATCAGCAGATAGTTCACATACCTGTCCACTGATGACGCACTGATTCTTGCCGGTGGCCCGATGCATGATGGTGGAGTCGGTGGGCGTGCCTACGAGGGAGACAGCCAGGAGCGGCACGATGAGAAAGCTGAGCCAGAGGACCTGGCCGACGCTGAAGAGGGGCGGCAGCAGGACGAAGGCCGAGAGCGCCTGGACCAGGGCCAGCGTCACCAGGCAGCACAGCCAGAATTGAACACAGTTCCATAGGCACTTCATGTAGTGACGAGCCTGTGGGGCAGTTTGTCGCTCGTTGTATCGGCATTTGTGTCGTTGTTTGGGATGTATTAGAAATTTTGATGGTGGTTCAGCGAAAGTTTCATTAACCCATTGAGTGTTTTGTACAGGGTATGAGGCAAATCGTTCTTTTCACTGTTTCGGAGTGAAAATTCAGCCACTACATGAATTAGTTGCTGAGTTCTCACTGCGACACAGTGAGATTTCACTGCTTTACAGTGTAATTTCCGAGTTTTCACTATTTTAAATTAAGAGAGTACTGATATGGCGAGTATAAAGCAATGAGAAGGTTTTAACATAGGAATCGAGCTGAAAACTTATTTTTCACGACCATGAAAAGTGAGAAAGGATAAGATGGAAAAAAGATCAGTAGAGGGGTTAACAGATTAGTACGTGAAGGCAGGAAGTTATATTCCTTTTTTTCTAAATTGGACGGATCGATATTTTTAAGCAGTGAAATTTTCAAACTTTTGAGAATGTTTATACACCTGTTTTGAAAGTTTCTATATTTCGTCAAGGGTAAAAAGTAATTGAAAATCAAAATTACTTGCTTTTAATATTACTGGCCGAGAAATGAATAATCGACTATATTTATATATTTATAAAAATACTTGTATATTATTAATAACGATTATCAGAACGATGTTTCAGACATCAAAATCAACGTTATCCTACAAAAGTATTGAAATTAAATTACGACAAAATTTTGCAAAATTTCGTTATAAAAGCTTGTTAGGGTGTCTTTTCATTTTTGGATGCTATTGGTTTTGACGCCTGAAACTTGGTACATTATTGCTTAATGAAGTGCAAGTGCGTTTAAATTTTATATCTAAATATAAGTACTTTTGTTTATTAAGCAGTTAAGCCAATGAAAATTTATAAATAGTAAATTTGGTCACTTTTTCTTACACTTTCATAATTCTGTGCAGTTTTATCTTAAAATATACTAACAAAGAGAACACCAATAAGTAACGATACCAAAAACACTCAAAACACAATTTTCAAAAAAGTTGACTTCCGTCGTTATGCCAGGAATCCACATATATAATGTATGTTTCTGTCGGCAATTCAGGTAATAATTTAGATAAAGTACTTGAAATTTTCCTAATCTTGAATCTTGCCTAAGTACAAGTATTTTTCAGCCAATACATTAATTATTCGTCGATAATTCATCTCTCGGTCGGTAAAATTCCGGGAAAATTGTGGGAAATTAAAATTCTCTAATGATGCCAACGCTCATTTAAAGACTCTCATCTCAATTTTACGATACTAGGCACCTCAGGTGCGCTATCCTATGATTTTTAATGTCAAAACATGATTCCTCAATTACTTGTTTTTCATGATTCTGTATTTGAGATAACACATTCCTTTAAAGGTTTTCATTTGTTTATTTGCTTTACTGTTTTGTAAAGATACTTTTTATAGTTCTGTAACTCGAAAATTATATGCTATAATTCAATCAAATTTGCACTAAATATTATTTACATATACAATTGTATCGTTGTATATCTTACAGTAAAATTAAAGTAATAAAATTATAAGCTTCTTTAAATAAAAAGAAGAAAAAAATGTCCAAAAGTAGAGTTTTATTTGTACAACGATGATTCGAATAATTCTATCTCTCATCACCCCTTACTGATGTTATAGCGTTACGCGCGCAACTCAACGGATTAGGTTATTTCACTTAGAGCAAAATATGGCGAACGCTGGATGAAAAGTACCGGGAAATATAAATAAATTGCAAATGTTGTGGAAATTTAATGTTGTTGATATCCAGATATATAGAGTCGATCTGTACGGATCAGAAAATCAATAATCCTAATTTACTTTATTTATGTGATCCTCACACCGTCATTTAAACTTTCAAAACATTTAGTCCCAATCCATTTTCTGCCAGCGTTCGCCATCTTTTGATCCAAGTGAAGTAACTTAATGCACTCGCACTTTTGCGTGATCTCACAATCATTCTTTTATAGAGAACTGACAAAAAAAATATTAATAAACGTTCGGTTCGTCACCTCCATGACGAGATGATAGATGGCGATCGGATCCTCGCGCCTGACGCTGAGCGAACAGGCGACCGAGTTGAGGCTGCGGCTGAGGTCGATCGGCGACGGGCCCTCGTCCGTCTTTGTCGCCGCCAACACAGGCACTCTTTGGCACACTTGGGGATACAGCGGCTCCACCGCGACTCTGTCGAATCACAAAAGGAACAAAAGAAATATGTAACTCTATGCCGACCTTGTGTTTTTTTTTATTATTTAGGTATTGTTCTTGTAGTTTTGAACATTTTTGGAACGAAAGTCATGTTCCGGTGACTGTGTTTTTACAATCTTGGAGTGGATTTTCACTCCGAAATTGTGGAAACACAGTCCGCGGAGTGCAGGGATTTTCACTGCAGAAATTTTAGCGGGTGTGTGGCTTTTTGGGTAGTAAACATTGTTCGGCTGTCGTAATTGTCGACAATTTTGAATAGTTTAATGAGTCGAAGGATACACTCTGTACAAAAAATTAATACTGTGTCCAAATATAAATCCTATCCGTATAAGTAACGAAATTCATGTGATAACCTAGTGATATTTATTATATGAAGTAGTCAGTTTAGTAATCAAAATAATATAAGTAATCAATTTCATTGATAAATTATATTTATCATATTAGGAAAAGTTGTTTTCATTGTTTCTTTTTTCTGCGATATCCGATTATGGTGAAAAACATTTTAGAATACACATTATTTTTATTTGAAAAATGTTTTAAATAAGCAATATATCACAAATTCCACTTTAAAAAGAAAATTGTTTTTCCAACAATTTCTACATAACATTGAAATAAAAACTTAGGTGTAGGTACGGGTTTCCATATTTCCTAATTATTAATCCAAGATCAGAGTCATTAAGTAACTATAGAAAATTTCATAAACTTTTTCCGCGCTTCTAATTTCGTATTTGCCATTATCAAGCGATCTCAAAACTTCCACTACAAATCAAAGAAACCACATACATATTTTATTTTTATTTCAATAACAACATTTTCACAAGCACGTACACATTCTCAATTAAATACACTTCCTCGCAACTCCAAACAATGCACTCACAAAATCATACCAAAAGCGTAAACACACCTATACATATCTCCATCTCAATCCACTCCCGATTCGTCGTTGTTTCCCCTCCCCTTTCCTTTGTTCCTTCTCACGCCATTCCCGTTGCATTCCATAACCCTCCGATAACCTCGAAAAAAAAAAAGGATACAAATTCCCCATTGAAAGCAATGTCGAAGCAGGAAACCGGCGACGCGCCGAGCCTCCCCAACCCCACCGATCCCGACAAACCGACGATCCCGAAGAGGGCCAAGAACCCGACGGCGACGGCCCCGGTGCAGCAGCAGCAGCAGCAGCAGCCGCAGCGCAAGATCCTGCCCCGGAGCAATCTCACCCGCACCAAGCGCTCGACCATGGACCTCGAGACCGTCTACATGGCGTCCTACTGCTGCTCGACGCCCAGGCGGCCCAGGAGCGGGCCCGCGCGTCCGAAATTCACCGGCGCTTGAAATAGCGAAAAAGAGATAGAGAGAGAGATGGTTTTCGGGTAAATTTATTATACGGGGATTTGGGGTTGGTTTCGAGGATAAAGGGCTCGAAGCATTGTAAATGCATGTGCGCGTCGCCGATTTTACACGGTTTTACAGTTGTTTTTTTCTTTATTTATTTACTTGTTTATTTGTTTATCTTTTTTATTTGTTTACTTATTTACGTATATCAACTGGCATGGCGACCTTAAATACACCACGATTATACAAAAGATATTGTAAGTACAAAAGTCAATACTCGCTGTAGACTTGAACCAAGTGCTCAACATCGATCAATGACTTTTACTATCTGGCGATTTACAATATATTTCAATTGAATGTTACTTATTGCGGGTATAAAGCTTTGTATACAAATTTTAATTTGGTTAATTTATAGATACATAGATTACAATATAAAAATTAGATACTTCGAAATGTGAAAAATCGGTGACAAGCAGGTGTTTTTTAAATAATACGTTTGCACATTTAGAGTAATGTATATAATTAGACGAATTTTAATTTCACAGTGTTGAAGTATACGGCAAATAAAATTTATTATATTATATACTATTTAATATTAATGAACGATGTTTCGAGTATCTTCAGCACGTATTAAGTATTAAGTTTAACCCTTTATCGTGAAGCGTACATTAGTAGTAGTAAAGCCTTAAAATCTATCTTGTTCGATTGCCCGCCTAAATTTTTACTTTCTAAGCTGGAAAAGCACTTAAATAATTGAGCATACGTCACTGAGTATACATGAAAAGTAAAATTATTAATATTTTAATTTATCGTTTAAGAGAATAAAGTAGAAACTATGATTTACTAACTTCAACACAGGTCACAAGCATACGGTTTCGGCCATTGTTCACATTAAATGGTTAAATATTTATAGTAATCCTATAAATGTAATAAATTTCGTCTACAATATACTGTTAGATACATATCCATAAGTAGAAGTTACTATTTGAAATATGAATATTTGCATCATATATTCACTTAATATTTCTCTTTTTAGATTCTCAACACTGGCTGATCTGAAATATGTGTATGTACAAAAAATCTCTGTGATTGTGACAGCGTACATTTTGTGCCCACCTGCCAAGCGACTTTAGTGTGAAATTCAATTGGTGACGATAACTACAAACCTTGTCGATTATACGATATTGTATATGCGTTTATTTTTATATATAAAAGTGCCTTATTCACATTTAACATTATTCTTATCTGTTTTAATTTTAATATTATAATTCATGTTTACTGTTAAGAACTTTTAAATCATCAAAATCATGGGTATTCCGAAGGACGTGAACAAAAACCGAGATATGTGCCTGACTAAACTCGACTTTTTCTACTTACGTGTAGAGCATCAGAGTCGCGGATCGAGAGAAAAAAGTCAAACTAGCATTTTTTCTACAGTATTAGAAGCAGCAATTTAAAATAATTAGTAAAATTTCAGAAATAAACAATGGTGGTATAATAATTATATAAATATCTCTAATTATTGACTAAGAAGAATCCAAATAAGTTAATATCTCGATTCGTTCTAAAGATATGCAAGTTTGAACATTATGAAAGAAAAAACTGTCTAAAAAATACAATTTTAATGTATGGATTATTAGGTACATTTTTTTATAATTTTCCAATGTGTCTGATTTTGAATCGAAAGAACGATAATTTGTTCTCTAGATACCTGTACTTCACTCCCATTGTTTTTTCTTTCTCTTATTTTCCTAAACTAAGAAATTGTCATTTAAAAAACTAGGACCAACAACTCCAACTCTTACTGCCTTACGGACATAAAATCCATCTCTATTATGAACACAACCCTTCCTAGATCGTCAAAATCCCAGACTCTCGAACCAGCTATAAAATTAAAAAGGTAAACTATCCACAATGAAAACTCACGCGGCGTCGGCCTGCATGAAGATCGGCATGTTCTCGCCGTTGGCCGAGGAGCCGAGGACGCAGACGACCTCGCCGTAGTCCTGCATTATGTGGAGCATCTCGCGGGTGACCACGGTGTTGCAGTCCGTGAAGAGGGAGACTAGCAGCGGCACGTTGTCGATCAGCTCGATGTGCGGCCGGATCTTGTCGATGCCGCGCGGCAGCTTCGCCTGTGCGATGAGGAATTAGAGATTAAAACGTTCTTTTTTTTTTCATTTGCGAGTGTCTGGTTCGTTTTGGCATTTTACGGCCGTGGTGTTTCTTTTTGAGGGGACGATAAGTTGGATACGATTGCAAGGGCTGTTTTGAATTGAATTTTGACCTTGATAGATATTTGTAGATATGAGCTGTTATAAGGTTTTCTTTGCTTGGATTTGTGTATACTAATTTTGTTTAGTGTACGCTTTAGAAGAACACATACAAATTATCGTAAATTGTAAATCTATTTTTTGAAACTTTTTTAGATTCATAAAATAATATTATCGGATTTTTTATCTGTTTAAGTATCTAAAAACATGATTTAGAAACTAAAAGATATGTCATATTTTCGAAAACCGCGTTAAACTAAGTATTTTTCTTCAAATTTATACAATCCACGTTTAATTGAAGGTTATGAAAACAAACTATAGTTAATCTTGTACTTTCGATACACAAAAAAAACCTGTACTCAATGCTGTGAATTAAAAAATTATGACTGAAAGAATTAACGAAAACTCCTGTGGTGTTTTCATAATATAACGTTCTTTTCTTATTATTCAGATTAAATTTTCAAATTCTTTACAGAATATGATTTTGATAGTCTTACAAGAAATCAATTTCAAGTGGCAGAAATTACGAAATCACTCTTCGATGGATAATTTTATATAGATCGAATACCTGATTATCGCTCAAAATATTCCTTGCACATAATAGATCGAGATTAATCATCTTTTTGAAACTAAAACTGGAAAGACTCAGTTCCATGTTGCGTATGAAAATTGGCTTTCATTTAGGAGGCAATTTTATTGTCACTGACTACTTTTACTGTTTAATTAAATACTGCTTTATTAATTATCGCAAATTTTTTGATAATAATGTGAGTAAAAATAAAATAATTTTCAAAAATAAAAGACAACTTTTGTTTGCAACATAGAAATAAGTATTTCAGCTCAGTTTCAAGGAGATATATCAATTTAGTATTCGTTGGGAACACTTTAAAACAAGATCAGGTACTTATTGAAATAAAGAAAAAAATATCATATTCTGTATAGTTTAATATATTAAATCTGAATGACTAAATAGGCCACTATTTTTAAGGGGGTCCGAGACAATTAAGAATTCAAATTTCCCGCCTTGATTTTTACCGACCCGGTAGTGAATACTTATTTATAATTATAAAAATACTTATAATTAGGCAAAACCCAAACTCACAAGCCCTTCACTGAGCAATAATGGAACAATGTGCGAAGTTTCAGACGTTAAAAACAACGGCATCCTAAAAAATTATCTGAATGAAATTTTATAAAATGTCATTCCAATAATTGTGTAGGGTGCCGTTATTTTTAACGATTCAAACTTCATACATAGGTCCATAATTCCTCAATGGAGGGCTAGCGAGTTAGGGTTTTAGCTAAAAAAACATAATTTTGTTTCTAAAGTAAATAATGTATGGCTCAGTCGGTAATTCAGGAAAATGACTTTCGGACCCCCTTAAACACAAAACTTCCCCTTCAACAAAAAGAAAACTCAAGCATAAAGTTATCACCGACCCTATTGGACAGATCGAAGTTGACGGGGGCGCTCTGCTCGGTGCTGTCGGTCAAGCAGCTGAGCGAGCGCCAGGCCTCCTGGCCCGAGCCCAGGTCGATGCTCTGCACCAGGACGCTGTCCTCGCTGCGCACCGTCTCCTGCTCCCTGCGACCACAAATACACACAATTTTCTCTCGCTTTCTGGCTTTGATGCTCGCAAAGTTATCGATCCGCTTTCTTCGTTATCGACTAGCGTCCATCGTTTGCTAGTCAACGAGTTCTATTTTAGTTTTCGTTTTATTACAATGCATAAGGCATACGTATTTAATCTAATAATTCCAGTATACATTTTGTTTCACTACGTAGCAAGTGTTTTATAAGGATCTTTAGGGTATTTATTAAATCTAGATGCGTGGAACGACCAAATTCACAAGCTAACTTTGCTATCTATTTATGCAGGAGTTTTGTGTAAATTACGAAAAGTTACTGTCATTACGACGATAAAATACTTATTTAATGCAATGAATATATTACTGAAAAGGATCAAGCAGTTGGTCACGTGTTTTACCATAAGATTAATAACATTATTCAGCACATGATTAATTGTGCGATTTAGGAATCACATACATTATGAATTTATCAATAATGTGATGCTTTAGAAAAAATCGATACATACAAAAACTAATTAAAAAATGTTTTTCTTTACATATTAGATTCTATAGAGGTATTGTCATCGAAATGGTACTCCCCAAAAAAATTTTAATTAACAAATAAGAGTTTATTGGAAAGCATTATGAAATTATGTTATCTCGATGATCATGTATCTCTCGATTATTCATGTGTTAAATATAGGATATACTTCTAGCTATCAAAATTATTCAGCTCGTAAATGGTAGAAGGAATAAAATATCATGACATCTATTACAGATCAGCGGATGAGTCTGCGGTCTTATCCTTCGTCGCATGATGACTTAAACTGGCATGCAAAAGTTTTCCAAAAAACATTCAACAAATTAAAACTTTCATTATGCAACGATTAAAATATATGAAGTACAAAAATAATAACCATCACTAGACTTTCTAGTACATTTGAAATAATAAGATATTTAAGAATTCATTACCCAAATGTCCAGGATTCATTACAAGACAGATGGGCAATGAAGGCTATCTGCCATAATAGCCCCAATATTTTCATTTCTTAACAATTTCTCAAAAAAAACTATAGGAGCAAAAATTTATTATGCATATATATATATATAGTTACTGTTTGAGTTAATTTCGTAAAATATTTGATATTTGTGCAATATATAAAGTAATATAACGCTATTTATCATTTTTACTCCTGGAACACAGTCCTGGATTTCTTAAGGTCTACTCACAATGGACCTAAGACGTAAGTAAGTCGTTGGACATACGACACGAGAAATACGCAATAAGTACATTTATAACCGTACATGCATATAGATATACTTTCGTGTATTTTGTCTTATGTCTATTGTGAGTAGGCCTTCATTGCTTCCATTTACTATGCAGTGTACTAATCAGTCCTAACCCCCTGCAACTGAGCGTTGTTATTCTTTCGCTCCATGCATATGCAACAAATATCAAACAACATCATCAACATACAATCATTAAATTAAAAAAACTCACCTGTGACTCATGGCGCTCTTCGCCTGAAACTTCTCGCCCCCGGTTCCGGCCACCGCCGCCGTCGTCGTCGTCCCGTTGCCGTTCCACTCGGTCGTCTCGTTCTCGAACTTGACGGTCGAGAGCTCGGTGTTGATGGCGCTGGGCGCCGACATGCTCATCGCCCGGCTGTTGTCGAGGTTCGAGCTGGAATTCACGGTCCCCGCCCACTTTTAGCACGATGAACGCGGAGTGAGTGCGCGAGAACGTGTAAGGGGGAGGGACGATTGCTCCTCGATGCCCGTACTAAGAAGGAAATCACGTGAGAACTCGTGTGACGTCTCGTGTGCGATTGTGAAATGAAATTTTTTAGGAATACGCGATGCAAATTCACGTGAAAAGTCACGTAATATGTCACGTGAGGTCTCACGTGACCGTTTACATGGGTTCTCAAAAATGTTTGACGAACTGTCGATATGATTTTATCGCCAATTTTCAGACGTGACATTTTGTTTCATAATCTTACAAGAGATATCACGTGATATTGCACGTGATTCTTTTTAGCCGGGTGCAATTGGTTGTGTGTGTAGAAGAGGGCTGGAAGATGCGTTGATTGTCGCCCTCTGTATACCAATCTTTCAGGTGTTATGTTCTGAAATTTAACCTATTTAGATAGTTGTTTATAACATGACTGAAAATCTTTTATGAACGTAAAAAATTGATGCAGAACACGATAATCTGGCACCATCCAGCTAATAAGAAGTATTGATAACTTGTATTCACATGTCCATGCACGACTAATTTTTCTCAACAAAGAATAACAGCTGCTGTAGTATACGTAATTATCTCAAGCGCATCACAGAGTATTTTGCTTTATTGTAATCGTAAATAGTAACGTAATTTGTAATGTTCGTGTAAAAAGATGTGAGCAAGTCCACATTAATGTACGCGTATACGTTCACATTCAAAAATCAAAATCATCCTAATACAATCATTAGTCAAAACAGTCAGTTTAGTAACTCACAATTGCTTTTTAAAACAGTCAATTTAGTAGTCATTAGTAACGTGTACATGCAGTTGTATGATATTGTATAAAAATATGATGCCTATAAAGTGTCATAATATGAATGAATGAATGAATGAATGAATGAATGAATGAATGAATAAAAGAATGATATTCTATGGTTAGGATGCCTTGATCAAATAATTGGATATTTGTAGATTCGGTTTAATGAGAATGTGTTCTTGAATAAAAGTAATTTTCGAGTGGCTGACCGAATCTTGGCATTGACTACCGTGTACACGATTTTCGATATTACGAGAATTACTCTTAGTTCGACTAAGAGACAATAGAGTAAAGAACAACTTATTAAATTAAAACTGAACTTAAAATAAATTATAAGAATAAAAGATTTTCAAATTCTTTTTCAACGAGAAAAGATTATAAAGAAATTTATATACAGCCTGAAAAAATAGAGAAAAAAGTATATATGGGTGATTCTCAGAAAACGCATAGATTTTACATACAATTTTTTTCATCTAAATAATTATTTTAGTGTACGATAGACCTATAAATTGTTTTACTAAAAAAGAAACTTACTTTAATAAAGAATACTATCTTTTCAAATATATTTTTTTGTAGAAGTAACTTCTGAAATTGTTCGATACCCACAAAATCAAATTATTGAGTCATCTAAAATTGTTTGGGGGCGTGTAAAATCAGGTGAGCAGTCACAACAAAATGTCAGGTGATATTTAATCAGATTTTTTTCTGGAGGGTGCTCAATCTAGACTTCAATGGTCATACTATATATTAATTCGTTTAACTGCAGATAGTTGTTCTCAGAAAACGTTTTGACTGTTTGTAATTTGTCACCTAAAAATCAACTGATTTGCACCTTACTTTTCACCTAAGAAATCATCTATTTTTTCATCTGAAAATCACCTGATTTTTCACCCGAAGTCACCAGATTTTTCACCTGAAAAATCACCTGCTTTTTCATCTGAGAAATCACTTGCTCTTTTCAGCAAGGCAGACGCAATATACAGCACATTTGCCTTGAAAATCACCCATACAACAAAGATGACGATGTGCGAAGAGAAGATAGAAATAGAGATAGAGTGAGATAGACGTACCGGGGGGAGACGCGGTCCAGCAATTGGCTGGCCTCGTCCATGCAGGAACGATTATGCGGCCGCTGCGAGCGGGCCGAGGGCGTGGGCGAGGACATGGCGGCCGCCTGGCTCACCCACCAGCCCACTGGACTCTCGGACCTGTTAGTAATTACCAACAACAACACACTCTCACACTACTTGTCGCACATTTGTTTCTTTTTTGTTTACAGGCTTAATATTCAGCTTTTCTCTTTATTCGTTGGTTTTTTGTATGCTTTTTAGCTGCCCCTGAGAGATAGATACCAGAAATGGTCCTATTTAAAAATCATGTGATTTATAATATGGTTTGTTTTATGACTGATCGTATTATTTGTCATATGATTTAGCATGTGATGTTAATCAACATATAATTAAGCACATTATTATGCATGTGTGTTATTTATTGTTACAATTTTGCTCAAACTATTGTCTTTGGTCATTCTTTACAGTCTAAATAAAAAAGAGGTAGAAATGCTGAGTTCGTAAATTTCGATTGATTTAGTAAAAAATCACGAAAATGGTCTTGTATATATTAGCCGTACTGATAATCATATATTATCCATAAAATGATCAGGTGCTTTATCACGTCAGATTACTCGATAATTTTAAAGAAAAGTAACGAATTTAAACAACTGATTTTTAAAAATTAAAAAAAAAATTATTTAAAATTCATATGATTTGTCACGTGATTAATTTCCTCGCAGTTTTCTCGATAATTTCATGATATTCATATGATAAATTATATAAGGACTTGAATGGCACGATTTATCTCAGATTAGAAGTGACAACAAAGGTTTATCATTAGAAAAAGAGAGATATATAAAAGAAATAGTGGTTAGAATGGATTGTTAGCTGTGAGTAGATTTAACTGGATGACTTGTTAAATGAAAAATAAATACATAAAGAAACGCGTTGAAAAATGCGACGTGATTATTTTTGTTATGTTAATCGAAGCACGTACAAACAGCTATGTATGAAACACTAAAACTTAACAAATATTATAAAAACTATTAAATGTTTCTCCCATTTGCCGATAAAACATGCCGAGCTTTCGATAAATGCACAATAAATGCTGTCCACTATATTTGCAAGCATAGAAATAGCAGCTGTCTCACAACTAACATACGCATGTATAATTTTTTTATGTAAAGTAAATATCAAAGATTCTCAAAAAGAAATAATAAACAGGATCAAAAGTAAACTAAAAGAATAAATGAACTAAAAAGCGAGCGCACCGATACTATATAGTAGCTTTCGAAAAAGTAACGAAGCGTGCAAACGAAACACAAATAGTAACGAAAAGAAAACATAATTAGGTATAGACAGACATATACGATGAGGACATGTGTGGAAATCTCTCGAGCCACTGTTGCCTCCTGTAACGTACATGCACAGTTTAAAATTGTCGATTGTTCGACGTGTGTGCACTTCAGCCGGAGCAGAAATGATAAAGTTGAATAAGCGCATGATTAACTTAAGTGAAAATAAATTATTACACAGAAATAAGCATTAGAGTATTATTTCGTGTGTACAATTACAGAAGTAAAAAAAAAAACAACGGACGAAAAAAATACATATTAGTTCCAAAAAAAAGTATTCGAATAAGTATTATTTTTTTCATCAAACGATTTTATTGTTAGCAGACGTGGGCAAGTATCTAAACGAAAAAAAATGTGGATGAAATTAAAAAGAATAGTAGTTACTTAATTATAAAATCATATTTAAAATGATCTATCAAATAAACAAAGCTAAGGCATCTTTTCTCGGTAGGTTAGATGATACACAAAATTTTATGACCTTGGAAATATTTGAGGTGGCTCTATGGTAAAAAAAATATATCCAGTTAATAAATATAAAATTATTTATTCTACATGATCTGAAACTATTAATACAAATCTTTTATTTACGGCTTATGCATCTCCCCTATACAATTCACAAAAAACTAAATGCACACTTTTTTAAACACTTTCAAAAGTATTTATTCGAAATTTAATAAAGATTAATCAATTTTGTGTCTAAATTTTTTACTTCAAATGTATACTTTCAGCGAATAGTACTTATTACTTTCAAAAACACTTTCATTTAATAGCTATTAGTACAAAAACAAATTCAATTCTTATTAATACAAAAGAAACAAAAAGCCAAAAATCACCCGAGTGCCATCTTACAATCAGATTTCATCGAAGAAACTGTTCGTCATTTCTCTTTACAACACTTCGTCCGAGAAAGAAAACCTACGCTCTTTCCTTTTCAATTGAATACTTGTCCACGCCTGCTCGCCAACATTTGTCATAATGAAAGATCGACGAGGACTCGGGACCGAGGGGCCCTTCCCCGCATTACCTTGCGCGCTCGCTGAGCAGCGATATGTGGCAGTTCCAGCCGCTCTCCAGGCCCATCTTCTCGGAGAAGACGCGCGAGCGCAGCTCGTTCTCCTTGCTGAAGTGGACGAAGCGCACGCACGCGCGCTCCAGCTGCTCGATCAGCTGCACCTGCGTCGGCGAATTCGATAGAGAGAGAGAGCTTCGAGATAACTCGCGGCGACGGTATAACGCGGACGCTCGAGTTTGCGTGATATTGCGCGAATGAACTGAGTTTTATAGCGTAGAATTGAATTTTATGTACAATGACTATGTATTGGTTTTACGTTGGTATGACGGAAAGTGATTTTAGCGTTGACAAGAGTTCATTAGCGAGTTTTGATACGTATTAGAGCTGGAAAAATTATGACACGGTAATACGAAGGTTCCAGGTTCAAATCCCGTTAAGAATTATTTTCAAAGTTTTTTAAATTTATCGTTTCTTCGTAACTTACCGGAAAATTGTTTCTGTTCCACATAAACTAACTTGAATACAAATATTTTTTTTACACAAATATTCTTTCGCTCTATATAGAGTGGAAAAGTCACTTTTGCAAAATAGTGAATTGTTCACTCTTTGAGAGAGTGACAATTTACTTTAAGATATGGGACTGTATATTTATAACTGCTTTTAGTGAAATTCACACCAAAGTATTTACTCCTGTTCGAAAAGTCGTATCTCAAAGACGCAGTTTGAAAAAGTTGTATCTAAAAACAGATTCTATAAAGTTGTACCTCGGAGAAGTATGTTAAAAAATCGTATCTCCGTTTACAAACTAATTTTAAAAAGTTATACAAAGGATACAAGAGTTAAAGTAAAACAAGGATTACATTAAGGAGTAGATAAACTCCGAAAATTCCCTAAAACAAACTAAATCTTTCTTCTGACATAGATTTCTTTGTAAATAGACTACTTTTATAATTTGTTTATCACTAACAACCAATTTCTAAGCAATGAAACATACATATTTATTATAACTATAAATGTTCTAGTAAGATAAAGCAGTAAAAACATTCCTAACTATTCGTCAATAATTACTTGAAAATCGTAAAAAATAAAAACAGAAAAGTTGAGACTCTGGAGTCTTTCCATACCTCGGAGGCTCAAACATATATACAATATTTACCATATCGGTTTGAGCCTGATACTGCATCGTCACCATCCCAATGAAAATCTGATTGCACTGAAGGTCGAAGCAACTGTCGATGCTGTTGACTTCGTCATCTTTGGTTTCGTTACACAGCAGAGAGTCTGAAATCCAGATCACACTTCATTCATTCAGCGATTCACTTACAGAATAATACAATTTACTCCCTCGGTCAATTTCTACTGGAATTCACAAATACATAGTTAAGAAACTCAAAGCCACAACTCGTGCCCACGTTTCTAACTCTCGCTTTCCAAGCTCCAAAAATCCCAATCTCGCGCATTTGCAGTCTTCCTTACCGGTCGAGTGAAACTGCCCGAGCAGGCCCTTGATCCTCGGGTCCAGCACGTTCCTGAAGTCCCAGGGCAGGGGCGTGGGACTGCGATGGGGCGCGTACAGGTGCTTGCTCTCCGTCGGCAGCTCGAGGTAGACGTCGGAGAGCTTGCTGCTGACGCCGCGCGTCAGAGGCCGATAGGCGAAGGCCGTGCAGTAGGACGTCAGGCTCGTGCGGTTGTAGAAGTCCTGGACCTTCTTCCTGCGAGAGTTAGGGAGAAAAAGGAAACGAGTGTACTTTTGGAATGTGCTTGATTGAAGAGTTTTGTGCTTGGTGCTTTTTGGCGTGTGGGTGTTTGATTGATCGCTTGGATGTTGGGCTGGATTGAGGTGAGATTCTGGTGAGATTGGAAGACTTGACGTTTTTGGGGGATGCGATGGATGATGATAGAGAGGTCTAGAATTTAGAATCGATGTGTGTTCGATAATAGTTTTATAAAAATGAAAATCAATCTATTTTTGGCACAAAATAGACCGCTTTTCCGAATGTTACTCGTGGCGCAATGAATTTTAAAGCATCATCGTGAAATTTTCACGAAATATTCCGCAGTTTAAAAGAAAAAATTAGGTTGTGTGCAGTTTAAAAATCGTTGTCTACGTTTTCTAATTTTTTGAATTAACGCAAAATTTTCGAGTACAAAATGCATGAATATATCGTCGCCCAATATAGGGTAGTAGTACCCCAATATAGGGTAGTACTACTCCAGTAGTCCCCTCCCCCCAGTATTAGGCCACTTTGACTTTTTTCTTTTAAAAAATAAACCCGTAGACAAAATATCGCTAAATTAATCATTTTTAATGATCTATGCTATTTAAGGTGGATCCCTACCATTTTTTTATCAAAAAATTGTTTTCACCAAATTTTCAGTTTCAAAATGACATTTTAAAGTATGATTATGCATTAATGTAAATGTACTTTTTTAACAAAAACAGCTTTTTCTGCAGTTTCTGTATTCTTTATTCAAAACATTACAGTTGCATTAGGTTTTATCGAAACTTCTTGAAATTAATTTGACATATTCTTTTTAGCATTATAAAGAAATTTGTGCATCGCCAAGGTGCTGTGTATTGATCTAGATCAAATGAAAAATAATTATTTATGAAAAAAGCTATAAATTACGCAAAAACACTGTTTTTTAATTTAAATAAAATAATCTCATTTTTAATTATGGTTACTTGTATTCAATTGTGATGAGAATATACAAATATTTTCAAATTAGTATAAAAGTAAATAGGAATTTTTCTATACAGTATAAAAAATTCTGTATACACCAGGATCGTTGGCAATCTACCTTATTTTGGCTAAAAAATTCATGAATTTTTCGTTGTATATCAATATATATACGATAAAATATGCAGAAATTTTTCAAAAAACTATAATTTTTATTTATATAAACGTATGTAAAAATTTTAATAAATTTATAAACAATGGAAAATTTTAGAACCATGTAATAAAACTTGATTTCGAAATATCTGTATCGATATGTGCTTACAGGTGGTCGATTACTAGAATTTTTTTAATTTTTGACGAACTTTAGATGTCGGCCGGGCCTGGTCGGTAACCCATGTCCAAAACCACTTTGAGTTGTAATGATCATTACGAGTAATTAATATTTAATTTCATTCATTTAATATTTATTCAATATTCTATAGCTAAACTTAAATCATAGAACTATTAAAAAGAATAAACAATGTTTTTAAACTGCGATGTATTGTTTTAAATTGTCCTGGTCGACTACTAGCGATCAAGCGGCCGAGTACTAGATTCCGATGGCCGACTACTAACGCTTTCGTCACTTTATTAAAACACATATTATAATTATCCTGTAAACAATTTAACCAAAAATAAACATTTTATCAAAAACTAGAATACGTTCAGAATGTAAAAGAACCGGTATTTTTTAAACAAAGATGTTTCTGAATTTTTTGTTATAGCTTGAACGCAAGTTTCTCCTTAGATGGCCGATTACTGGGGTCACGACCCTAGTTTAAGACGAAGATTTTCCTTTTTTGAAACAAAATTAACATAAAAAGATAACGTGTTCCATAACGTTTCCCAAGTAGCTATAAGCCTGCCTAGAAAGACGTGCTAAAAACTCAAAACATTGCATCCCAGCCAACTTACCAATGTCCTTACAACCGGTGACACACATTTGCCCCATCTGCCTTGAAAAAACAAAACAAAATCCACGCTAAAAGAAAAATAGTAAATGGCGGTCTCTCTCACTTGTCGGGCTCGGAGAGTGGACAGAGGTCATGTCCGTCCCAGAACTCGATGCACGAGTCGAGGATGATGTCGGCCGTGCCCTGGGTCAGGAGCTGCAGGCCGCCCCCGTTGCGCTCGCGCACCACCACCGCCACCATGTGCGGAAACGGAAACTTCAGCTTGGTCGCGATGCTCAGCGAGCGCGCGAACTTGATGTCGCGCTTCGCCGTCTCCGGCTGCTGAAACATATATAAAATGCGCGATCGTTTTATACACTGGGACAGCAGTGGCGTGGATTTCATGATGTAAGATAATTACGATGTCGTGAGTTTTTTTTATTTGTGGATGTATATTGTAAAGAGAATTTCTTTTGATCGAGTGTTGTGGAATCAAGAACATGGGGTTTGCACGGAATGTTTCAGATGTACCTTCAAAGTAATTACGCTGTTTAAGAATGTGTTTGTATTAATGTATAAAGTAAGATTGTGGATTGCTGATTTTTCCTTTCGATTCGATTCAACTTCGATCTGAGGGACGTATTCATTTTGCACGATTTACAATTTATTACGGTGAAAATGTAAGAAAAGGAAAAAGAAACGCATGGGTCCTCGGGCACCCACCGGAATTTAAAGAGTTAAACAGTATTGATAACAACTTTCATTTCAAAATTACTAATTGTTTTTAATACTTTAATATTATAATATTAGTAAAAATAAATATAATTTAAACAGAATTTAATTAATTCGATTGTCATCCCAGTAGGTACCAGTTCATGAGATAATGTAAATTTTATTAGTGCGCTAATCGATAGAACAGTCTTATCTGGCAATATTGCTTCTACATGTACCTGACTGTATATAGTTTTAATTTTAATTTTATTGTACGTAAATTTTCGTTTATCGAGAAACTAAAAAACTAAATTAAAAGCAACAATCTAATGAAATAAAAATGTATTCGGTAACAGTCAGAAAAATAATTTTGTAAAATTATTAGTCATTCCCAGGATTTCAAATTGAGCTTAATATATATTTTTTATTAATACAAAAATATCATACATCTATTTAAAAGTTACCATCAAATAATTTTTATTTTTTATTTTGAAGATTTAATTTTTTGTTCAAGTACAAATGATAATACATTCAATACTAATGAAATAATGAATTTTAAAATCAAAAGATCATTCTACTTGTGATAACAATGAAGACCGATGACTCATCAGCCTTTCAGCCTACCCGAGCACGCGAATGACCTGCATAACCTGGGAGCCGAACTCCCCTACGAGGTCTGAACAGCCTCGAGGAATAATTTCCCCGAGCGAATGGCTCACGGTCACGGATTCACACTTTTCGCGTCCGTGCACGTTAAAGTACCTTGCGCAAAGCGGAGAACCGACATTTTTGGACTTAACTTTGGATATTATTTGTGTATGTTATCTGAGCCATAATAATTGAAATTGTTGATAATTATTTATTTAAATAACTCGAGATCGGATCTCCCGGGGTTGCGCCGTTTGTCCAGGCGTTCGCTCAGCGAACCTCCTCTCGAGATCTGAGGAGTCCACCAGAGGGTAATTGACGAGTAATAAAGCGCAGTATTGACCGAATAATAAAATAATTAATAAGTTGTATGGACAGAATCCATATCGGTTAAAAATACAACATCATAACCTTCAGTCTAGCGAACTAAGATTTTAAAAACCTATGTACAGTGATAATAAGTTCTGAACCATACTTTAATTTAACCCCCGAATACCCAGCATTGCTAATCAATTTTTATCGTTTCCTTAAATTTCCATGTAATAAACTAAAACTTCTGCAAAATAAATACGCCCAGCAGATTGAAGTGGACCACTTTCAATCTCGTAAGTGCGGTCTAAGCTATTATTGACCGCATACACGTTTGAAGAATACAAAAACATGAAGAGAAAATGTTCGTAAAAAAACAATTAAAAATGACCGACACATTTTTAAATACTTTTTAGAAGTTTTACGCAACGATTTCTAAGTCTGGGCGTTACACGGTTAGGAAAACGATTGTTACCACAGTTCCTGTCAAAAATTTTTTTTAAACAAAAATGGCTAATTTTCAAAATATTACTTGCGTATAGTATTTTGATACAACTCTGAAAAAAATTGAGTAATTAGCCAACAAAAGAAAACTCTTGATTATATTTAAAAAATCGTATTCAACTTCCTTAAAACAAACTAGTTTTAGGGGCCTGCGGCGGCTCAGTCGGTAGAGTGTCGGATTCCCACGCCGGTGACCCGGGTTCGAATCCTAGTCTCTGCCGATTGATACAAGCACCTCTGTAAAAATTACATGTGCTTTGTTTACAAACACACCGCAGACCCCCGTCGCCGATTAGCACCACATGGAAGCACAAACATGGCGACGTTAAATAATATAAAAAAAAAAAAAAAAAAACTAGTTTTCATTCAATTATAGAAATGATTAAAAAATAACGTTTTTTGATAATTTCTGATTGATAAATTGAGATAAGAACAATAAATTAAAATGTAATTAACAGTTTATGTTTCTAAGGTAGATTTTCTAAAAGATAGTTTTGAGAAAAACGCGTGGTTTTCTATCGATTTGAAAAAAATGTTGAAATAAAAATACAGAAAATTATATTATATTTCTCTAAAGACGATGCACTCCTTCTGATTATAAATCACAAGGAATGCAGTACTCCACAATCCAATCGTGAAACAAATTTTAACGCTATCGGAAAGTGGTTTCACCGAGTATCTTACTATCATCATCGCTTACATTAGTAGAACGGGTGTGAAGATCGTTAAGAATAAAATTAAATGCGAGTTGTGCTTAAGGGGAGGTCGGAGCGAACTTTACCATTGTGACCTCCACCTCGCGCCGTATTTTTCATTATACGTCTAAAATTCACATAGTAACATCAAAATCGAGGTTGATAATAGTTTGCTATTATGTAAAGAACACCGGACAACAGCAATTTTGTTTATTAGTAGCCACAAAAGTTTTTTATTATGAAATATTGTGACAATTGACGAATGGAAAACGGTAAAAGTGATGGTCATCTTACCGTTTCTTAGCCTTATTGATAGCTTCACCTCGCGCCGTATTTTTCATTGTTTTACGAAATTGTACGCAATTATGTACCTTTATAAACATTTATTATTATGACAAGAACACCAGACAACCGCATTTTTGTACCATAAATGACCACAAATTTTTATTTTTATATTATTAATTTTTGATGTTAGGTAAAATCTACACCAATTAGGATAGCTCCAACCTCCCCTTAAGAAACTTAGAAAGAGAAGTAATGAAAAAGTATTATCAGTTCTACAAAGGTGGAAAACCTACGGAAAATTAATATCTGCTTCAAACGACGTTGTGGGTGTTTACGAGGTAGCCGAAAAAGTTTACCAGCTTTAAAATAATTTTAAATACTTGTTGAATGAACATATTGTTAATCAAGCACATTTATCCGATCATTGGAATCAATTGATAAAGTTGATCCACAATCGATATTTTCAAGAGATTGCATCATGAAACAAGTACATTACAAGTATTTAGAAAGAGGGTAAGATCAAGAAACAACAAAAGCTTTAATGTAAAAAATGAACAATATTTCAGTATTTTTTTTAATATTTTTTTTTTAATAGGGTAAGATCAAGAAACAACAAAAGCTTTAATGTAAAAAATGAACAATATTTCAGTATTTTTTTTTTAATATTGATTTTCGCATTATAATATTAATTTTATTAAATTTTGGTTAAACGTTGATATATTCTTTTACTGTACCTAATAAGAAATTCACTATTTAAAATAGTATATAATTTAAACTCTCATAAATTTCTGCAAGAATACATGTCTTAAGTTTCATAAATCGTAATAGTTCTTTTACAAAAGTTTTCACGGCCACAATGAACTTCTGTTTGGTAAGTCATGAAGTACGCATATATGTTCATCGACAACCCAGTGGTTCAATTATAAAAGTTCAAGTATAATTATTAATTATTTTTAAGTACGCTTAAGAACGTCTACAAAATAAGAATCTGTTATATTAAGAGGAGGTCGGAGCTATCCTGATTGGTGCAGATTTTACCTAACCTCAAAAATTAATATCATAAAAATAAAAAGTTGTGGTCATTTATGGTACAAAAATGCGGTTGTCCGGTGTTCTTGTCATAATAATAAATGTTTATAAAGCTTCAAGCGTACATAATTGCGTACAATTTCGTAAAATAAGAAACGGTAAGATGACCATCACTTTTACCGTTTTCCATTCGTCCATTGTAACAATATTTCATAATATAAAACTTTTGAGGCTACTAATAAACAAAATTGCTGTTGTCCGGTGTTCTTTACATAATAACAAACTATTAACAACCTCGATTTTCATGTTACTATGTGAATTTTAGACATATAATGAAAAATACGGCGCGAGGTGGAGGTCACAATGGTAAAGTTCGCTCCGACCTCCCCTTAATTCTAATATCAGCATAAAATTATTCTAAATCGAATTGCTCAACTCTTGTAAAAATGTATTTGTGTATTAACTTCATTATTGTGATCATTTATTTATTTTCAGTCGAAAAATATTTCAAACAGTTTTCATTAATTCTCCTACTTTATAAATAATTTTAACGCCAGAATAAAAAGCGTTGTCAGACGCTTCTGCGCACGCGCGAGAATCAGCTCCGCCCATAAAAAGAGAAATGTTGCTCTGGTTCGATCTATCTGTCTCTCTCAACGAGGACCGCCTTCCGTATATATTTCATCCATAGGTCTATTACTATACCTATATTATGTATGCGGGAAAAATCCACGGAGACTCTCTCTCTCTCTCTCTCTCTCTCTCTCTCTCTATCTCTCTCTCTCTCTCTCTCTTTCTCTCTCTCATTGGCCCGAGAGAAGGCAGGCATGGATATACTCATATCCCTCCCTCCCCTTACATTCTCAGCGACGCTACCAATGTCACCGCCCTCACGGAGAGATCATCGACAGCTCGATAGTCGAAGCAGCGACACGATAGCGAATACTTGTATTTTACTTTGCATTTTACAGTAGATATATACATGAGATCTTAGAAGGTTATTTATATTTACCTATCGCGTGTTTAGAGAGGATGTAAATGCTCGTTTGAATATTAAATTACCCGCGCGTCACGTTCGCGTTAGGTACTAAATTCTCGGTCAAAAACGTGAACGGTGAATTTCGCGACGTCACGCTCTCTACGCAATACGGACCACGGATGCTCTTTATTATATTTATATACACTCGACGCCTGCCGCGTTGCACCAGCTACTTGCACTAACCCAATAGTGCACAGGTGCAGTTAGGTGTGTGTGAGCGCACGTTTGAGACATTCCAGTTATCTATCTATCTATACCTATAAGTATCGCTCACACTCTCTGTCTCTTTCTATCTCTCTCTATCTTTCTTTCTGGTTTTCGGCATGTTGTCCTGCAAGAATCCGAAAGAACCACAAACGTCGCGTACACTGCTGTTCGACAAGTAGACATATATAGACGTCCTGTTCTGCTGCATTCCATTGCCGTGACCGCATGTTTTTCTCAGCTACTGCCGGCAAGTGCGAGCGTACGTGTTCGTGATATCGCGCCGTATTCCCTTTTCATACCCGGGAACAACAATAATAGGTATATCCGTTTATTAATTAATAGCATTTAATAGGTAACGAATTCGGTGCGTGGTCCGGTGCTCGTTGTATTTGATAATAACATTTTTCGTACGTACGAAATAAATAAGCGCTTTGATCCTAACCTGCAGTGACATAACCTATCCTGTCAATTTTATATATTTATATATCTATATCTCAGATCTCTAGCTCTCTTCTCGTATAAGTAGTCGTATATAGCATAATAATTGTACGGAGTAAAATTCAGCAAAAAAAATACTGTAACTTCTCATACGTCACAATATCTAGCTTTTTTTAATATATTTTCATGTTAGTTTCCAGCGAAGTATATACGATATACGTAAGTAAGCAGTAATCGGAATAAGCAGACTTCCAATTTTGCCACTTTGCTAAAGGAAAAAATGATTAAGGTGCAGTCTTCTACGACTTTTCATCAAATTATAAATTAAATTAAATATTTAAGAGGAGTCCGTATCTATTGTCCTTGTCTAATCACGTATTTGCTATTTATTCAAATTGTAGTTTGTTAATTGAAAAACTAAAAGTTGGCCCCAATTGGTATTAAAATAAGGAATATTTTAAGACCTTAAAAAGTATCTAACATTATTTCCTTTTCGAGAAAATTTCGGAACGGAAAAGCTAACCTGAATTTTCGCGTTCCGAAGTTTTCTCGAAAAGGAAATAATGTTAGATACGTTTTAAGGTCTCAAAATAGTCCTCACTTTAATACCAATTGGGGCCAACTTTTAGTTATTCAATTAACAAACTACAATTTGAATGAATATCGAAAACGTGATTAGACAAGAACAGAAGATACGGACTTCTCTTACAGAATACACATTTGCATGATTTTCCAAAATACATAAATAAATTAGAAAATAGTTTACTATTGACAGTGAAGTATTTTTCAGAATTTTGGAAACTCGAAGTTATTGAAAACAATCATTATTTATGTATGCGATTTTGAATTTCGCGCAAATTATTTAATTGTATAATTTTGAAAATTTAGTATGGGAAAATGATTAAACGCCCAAATAGGTATACCTGTCTCATAGAAAATATTTATAAACAAAATAATGTGACACATCCTTTATAATTTTCGAACAGGAATCCAATTGTGATATTAGATTTTGGGCCCGATATATTTTTAAGGCCCATTTAATTTCCAACTTAATTTTTTTAAACGATACCATATCTTTTTTATTGTATATATCAATTTCTCGACTCAAAATACGGATACATATTTAGCTTATTGGTTATTTGAATTGATCAATAAAATTTAGTCTTATTAGTTTATGCACTATCAAAATTAGGTATTCCTCTATTTGAAATCAGGCAGTGGACTTGCATAGACTAAATGCGTATTCATATGTATTTTGAAATGAGGAATTCAAATATGTTATAAAATATATGTTCTCAGTTGAAAAAATGATGTTGGGCCTTAAATGAGCCTTAAAAATATATCGGGCCCAAAATATAATATCACCGATTCCTAGTTAAAAATTATAAAAAATATGTGCCGAATTTTTTTGTTTACAAATATTTTCCATGAGATATTTGAGTGATTTATCATTATTCCCTACTAAATTTCCAAAATTATACCATCGTGACGTCACAAATCGACTGACCAATACGAATCATTTCGTAACAATTCGTGCGAAATTCAAAATAACATACACGGATAGACTGTCGAACTGCAAAAGAGCATGCATCACCGCGCGGTAAAAGACCGTGCTGAAATACACCACATATCGACGTGCGTGAATTGTTTTTTTAAGTGTTTTGTTCATTATGCACGGCGATTTGACGTGCAAATATCAACTTTCGTTCGTCTCGTAGTTCGCACTAGCGACGACACTAAAAATACTTTGTAACATATCTTGAACAGATCACTTGAGTCATAATCAATAGGTATAATATTGTCGATTAGTTCTTCAGACAAATTGTAAAATTTTTCTTCATTAATTGATTTAACTACAAATTTTATATTTTCATTAAAAATATATTTATAAAATATAAAAATTAAATTATATGTAAATTACATTGATTTTAATATAATATTTATAAATAGGATTTGAATGTTTAAATTGTAGTCTCAAAATTGTAATAAATAAATAAACAAACATATATTTACCTTTAAAAGAATACGTCAGATCAGGGAAATTCTACTCATTCAATAAATTATTTACGAAATCGTCCAATTTACTGCAGCGATTGCAAGAAAACTGATCTGGCGTATTATAGCGTCAAACAAAACCACTATAATAGTCGGTGATCGGAGATTGTGTATTTTTGCACGTCAAAACGCCGTGCATAATGAACAAAAAAACAGCGGTCATCAGATGCATAGACTATGAACGTGCGCGACTTAAAAAAAACAAGTTACGCACGTCGATATGTGGTGCATTTCAGCACCGTCTTTTGCCGCGCGGTGATGCACGCTCTTTTGCAGTTTATCAGTTTCTCCGTGTATATAAATAATGATTTTTTTTCAACAAATTCGAGTTGGAAAGAATCTGAAAAATACTTTACTGTAGACAATGAACCATTTTCTAAGTCATTTATGCATTTTTGAAAATCATACAAAGTCCCAATGATAACAAGTAGTCTTATAAGACTCAAATAATTAATTATAGATCTAAGTGAGTGATGAAAACTCGTATTTTAGAGATTATGTAGTATATTCTGCGCTATCATTTAACAAATTCTTGCGCTTATTTACTTATCTTTACTGTTCTTTAATTTTAAGCTACGTTAATGAATTATTTTACGAGTCCAAGAAACCTCATATAGAAAAAAAATCATTCTGAAAATTTGTAAGCTTTAAATAGTCAGTAATATATTTAATTTTATATACTATCTCAAGTGTAAGATTATGATGCAACGTCATACATTCCTTTCAAACAAATCTTTTGTAGCGAAAACTCTCGTACCAACCGCGCTTATGCTCACCTAGCATTGATCATCAATTACACACCGATTAATATATACTTCTAGATTTTGCGATGTTGGACCCATTGTACAGCGTACACGAAGACGAGGGAAACGATGAGGATTACGAGGCAGCGATTCGAATGGATAAGGCTGTGAGAGCCGGAGACGCGGAGACCGTCGAAGCCCTGCTTAAAGGCGGCGCTAGAAGCGCCACACCGATGCCGAACTGGCGCGGCAACGATGCACTCCACGTGTCAGCCGAATTGGGCAACACGGCTGTGATGAAATTGCTCCTGGCCTCGGACTGGGACATCAACGCACGCGAGAGGACCAACCAGCACACGCCTCTGCACTTGGCGGTGCTGCACAACCACGTGGACGCGGTCCAGCTTCTTCTGGAGAAAGACGCCCTGGCCAGCGCACGCGACACCAACGGCGAGACTCCGCTGCACTGCGCGATCCAGAGTCTGAAGGGCGCGGGGAGGCTGGACATGGCTCGTCTCTTGCTGCGGCACGGCGCCGACGTCGAGGCAGTCAACGACAGGGGCCTGACGCCGCTGTTGCTCGCCATCGAGCACAGGAATTACAAGATGGTCAAGCTCCTCCTTACCGACGGAGCCGCCAATGTCAACGGCAGCGGCGATCCAGCCAGGATACCGCTGTACGCCGCGCTGAGCAGCCAGCACTCACCGATGGCGCTGCTGCTGCTGGACAACGGCGCCAAAGTCGACCTCCTGAACGAGTACAACGCGAGTCCGCTGCACGTGGCGATGCAGTGCATCTTCAACCCCATGCTGTTCAAGGTGTGCCACCGGCTACTGGAGCACGGAGCCGAGCGCTGGCTCAATCATCGCACCTACTGCTGGTTCGACAAAGAAACCAGCAGCTTTACCGGGACGCCTCTTATATACGCAGTGGGCTGCATGAGCTTGCCCCTCGTCGAGCTGTTCATCGCGCGAGGCGCGGACGTCAATCTGATAAACCAGGATGAAACCACCCCGCTTTACCACGCGGTCGTTGCGGGTGCCGTAGACGTTGCCAAGCGGATACTGGACGCGGACGTCGACATGGTCCATCGCTACCACGGAGGGTCCCTGCTCGACATCGCCATCATGAAGAATAACGAAATGTTCGAGCTTTTGGTGAAGTACGGTGTTAACTGCAACGATAACGAAGCTGTGATCAGGGCTGCCGGGTACGGAAGAGTCGAGACGATGAAGGCTTTGTTGTCCGGAGGAGCCAACGTCAATGCCGAGTTCCCCGTGAACGGAAACAGGCGATTCTCGGCTCTCACGTATGCCGTCGATTGCGGTCATCGGGCCATGGTGCAGTACCTCTTGGAGAACGGAGCCGACGTCAACTTGGAGGTCGAGGGGTATTTGCCGTTGACAGTTGTGCCTTCTCACTTCGTTAACTTTAATACAAGTGTAAAATCCACCGTGTGCCTCGTGTTGAAGCAGATCGCCATATTGGTCGCGCAGGATTTGTACGTTCACGATGCGAACGTGAGATCGATCCAAGGGAATGCATTTATGAGAGAGGCGTACGAGTCGTATCGTCGGGAGCTCGAGAGAATGCAGTCGGCGAGGGTGTGCGACGATGCTTCGGTGACGCATTTCGATCTGGTGGCGAAGCGGAACGATGCCCTGGTGCGCTGTTTGCGCAGCGAGGGGATTAGGAGCCAGCTGCCGTCCGTTAATCGCGATACGCGCTTTCCCGAGTACGCGAATCTAAGGTACCGAAACTGTGCTAAAGGACTGAGACGACTGGAGATGATGGCTAACTTGCAGAGCCTACTTCACACGCTTTTCATCTCGTTCATGCCACTGTTTCCCTGTGATATAACGGTCAAGATTAGCGAATACTTCCGCGACAGCGATCTTGAACTCTATTTTCAAGAACTGTCTTGACTTGTACGCTTCAACATTTTTGTTGCAATAAACGATAATCGTGAGTTTCTAAATTTCACGTCATCATCGAAATTTCTTTGTTTTCCTATAGCGAAAGAATATATTAATGTCCCACTGGTATTTTTATTTCAAGACAATTAACGAAAGAAATTCAGAAATAATATGATACTTTGTGAATATATAAAAATTTCATTAGGGTAGTGATGTTATTAAGGGAGCTCATAATTGTAACTAATTCTCTGAATTAGACAAATCAAAGTTTTAATGTCGACATTCACTTACTTCGATTTTTTAGGGCCAACTTACATTGAATCAATCTTATACTTTCAGACTGAATTTCAGATAATATATATATATATATATATATATATATTATCTGAAATTCAGTCTGAAAGTATAAGATTGATTCAATGTAAGTTGGCCCTAAAAAATCGAAGTAAGTGAATGTCGACATTAAAACTTTGATTTGTCTAATTCAGAGAATATATAAATTTTATACAATAAAATATCGTAATCTTCACGTTTTTCTGTTATCAAAATGACAGAAACTGATATTTTCCAAATATTATTTAAACACATCGTTTAAAAAATTAGTTTTCTAATCTTCTTGTCCAATTTGTAATCAACGATCCCAGAGACCACTAAAGATTTAATAAGATAATCACCATAATTAAATTTTATATATATTAGCTGCACAAAGTATCATATTTTATCTAAAAAACATTTCTGCTAACTTTAGAAGAAAAAGTATCTATGTGTACGTGTGCATATGCATGCGTACGTGGGTGTGTGTGCGTGTATATCCTGTACCCTTCTTATACAGATATAAGGGGGAGGGACCCAATGGTTCACTGTCAGTACAGTATACTCCTCGCGCCGTCATCGCCGCGTGTCCTTGCCACCCAGCAAAATAAAATTGAAGACAGAACACAATCTCCCAGTATTCCGCAGGGCATGCTTCTATAGACTATAGGTATCCCTATTTATGTACAGGTCGTAATACTCTCGGCTATTCTTACTTCTATAAATATGCTTTTGGGTAAACTTTGAATATTTATTTACATAGTTTGAATTTATACTTCTCTCGCTATATATTTATCTATCTATCTCTCTCTTCTTATTAACTAAAATTGAGCTTTACCAATAGTACCACTTTTGCATGATTTTTGCGACAGAAATTGACAGATTTGGGATTTTAAAAAAACAGATTAGAAAATTACATAAAAATAAAGTATTTACTAAAAGAATAAAATTATTAAGTTGGCTTCAGACTTTTTATAAAATAATAAATAAAATAAAAATTTTAACAGAATACGCTTTAGTTGTATAACTTTTAATTGTCATTAATAAACTGTAAGGTCAATAACAAAATATTTGCAAAAATCGTTTGACAGGACCCCGCACACACTATTAGAAAAATCGGTCCCGGTCAAAATTGGCTGAAAATGTTTTGATCAGGACACTGTACACTATATTATACTACATTTTCAACCAATTTTAATCGGGACCAGATTTTCTAATAGTGTGTGCGGGGTCCTTTGTTTTTATATAAGTACGAAAATTTCTATAATATAATAATACTAGGAAAATGGTAGGTAAACGATGAAATGAAAGTAAAAAGCATGAAAACTCGTAGGGGACGGTGGAGTGAAATGGGCTCCCTCGATTTTGCACGCTCGTAAATTTTTGGTATTTACAAAATAGTATGTTATACGAATGTATAATTATTATTCAGTTAAAATAAAAAAACACTACTTCTCACACGTCACAATATCTAATCCTTCTATTATATATACATGTAGCAATAGGGTAGACTCGGGTAAAATGAGACATGGAGTACAATGAAACAATTGCAATAACTTGCTTCCAATACGGTGCCAGTTATTGAATCGCGTCTCAGATTACTCGTAGTACTTGTGCAAATTAATTTTACTCGATTTCAGCAACAGCCATCGGGTAGAACATACTTTAAATACGTAACAAATTTTTAGATCAATGAAAAACGTAGAATATGAAAAATTAGAATCGGAGAAGTTTAATTTTATAGATAATCTTTTCAGCATTAATTTGCTGTTCGTAAAATTTAATTTTATTACGTTGAGGGAAAGTTATTATACAAAAAGTAAACCATCTCAAATGGGGTACAATGAGACACGTAGGTTAGAGTAAAATGAAACACGTAAAATATAGAGGATATAGGGGTAAACTGATAAAATGAGACATAAAATTATAATGATAGTTCAAATAATCTTGCTTCAAAATTGACGCCGCCTATTGGGAGTTTAAATTTGCAATGCAATACTAGTGAATTCTGGATGAACTAATAAACATGGTCACCACGAGGGCAGCTTCTCTATAAGATTTACACGGGATAAATTTTTAGCAATTGAAATACAAGTTTAATAAGTGACAAAAGAACTTGTTGCTACCATCCGTTATACTACACTTTCATATACCATATACAACGACGTCCATAGGTTTTACCACCCCTTAGGCAAGGTGGTAGTTTTCTTTGACAATTGAATTGCGTTCCAGAGTAAAAAAATAATTCAAAAGCAGAGGTTTGACTGCTATTTTATGTTGGTATTAATATAACATAATGTATATTTGATGTTTTGCAAACTTCGTACAAATTTTCGTAGATAAATATCGACGCCATGGTAACGAAGAGTAACGCTCTTTAAAGTTTACCGAGATTCACGCTTATACGGCGAAGAGTATAGCAATTCAAAGATTTGCAGCAAAGAGTATCGTGCAGGTTCAACGGCTTGTGAAGTCGTCGTAACTAATTGAAAGGTACTCTGCGTCATATAGACACACGCATTCTTATTATTCGTAAATAAATAAAAGTATTAAACTCTTTATTTTGCTGCTGTGAAGGATTATGAACCAACAAAAGGAGATAAATTCATGGATAATTGAGCCCTATACGTTTTAAAATGCGTTTAAAACATCATGTTTTATGCAAAATACGTTATTTGTCTGTTTCAAAAACAAAAAATTAAATTAACTTTTGAACATTTACGTTTATTTTCTAAATTAAGCACCAGTTAGCCCACCGGTTATTTTAAAAATTAAGAACCGGTACATAACAGTACTCTGATAGATGCATGTAGGTATGTAAACATGCCTCCCAAATATCTTACGAATGTTTTAACTTTGATGAGATACTTTTATACTTACAATGAAACTTCAGTTATTGTTTTCAAGTTAAACACTCTTCGTTACTATACAAACCTTTTCTATCAATTTTAATTTATTTTATCGAAACGTTTGTGTAATAATCAAAAGACATACACACATAAGCGACAAGCAGAATTTGTCCGAGCGTACTTGGACCTACGCGATTTCTTTTTTAATTTGGTAGTACTATGAAAATCAGATCGTTAAAATTTCCTAATAAAATTTTTCTTCAGTTAACCCTTTGTGGCCCATATTTTTTTCTTAAAAAAAAACAGCTTTTTTCGTTTCTTGTTTATTTATAACTATTTAACAATAAATAAAATATCAATTTTTGTTAATTAGTATTACAGAGAAACCTCTTAGCTAATAGATGAATGTAAAATCAATTATATACACCTATAAATAAAATTTGTATACATAAAAATCTTAGACGAAAGAGGTGGCTATTATAATAGCCACTAAGCCACAAAGGGTTAACGTAAATTTGTATTACACATTGAATTTTAACTTTTTACGAATTTTCAATTTTACGATATTTCATATCGTAAATTTCAATATATATATATCGTAAACGTTACGACGTACGTCTCGTCAGTTACTACATAATTTAGTCTTCTCAAACCCAATTCATTCGATTTTACCAAAATAATGCGAGCGCAAAGCGCTAGCGTCATAGGCCCTGCCCTATACATGCAAGATCACACGACCAATGAATGTTTGCAACGAAAATTGTTAAAAACTTATAGACTAGTTACGCACCACGTGCCTGAAGGTCGACAGCTGCTGCTCCAGATGGAAGATCTCCTTGGCCTGGTCCTTGAATCCGATCTGCTTGGCCAGCTCGCAGAGGCACCTTTAACACATCGTCGAGCATTAGGCGCCTCGCAGGGACAAATATATGCGCGAGACACATATCGGGTTCAATCTTATTTTGTTAATATACACAGAGTGTGAGTATGGTAAGTATTAAAATCAATTCCAGAGAAAGCACAGCAAGCATAAACACCCGGCATGGGGAGAGATGGTAGAGAGAGAAAGAGAGAGAGAGGGAAATATTAAGGAAAAATAATGTGCGCAGAGTTTTCCCAAGACCAACCACCGATGATTATAGCTACCGATACCTTCTGTCAAATCTCGCATTTGGTTTTCATTTTATGAATAATTTAAGGTGAGATTTTTGATTTTCTGATTTTTGATTTTCTCATGTTTAATGATATTTTTATACGTGAATTGACTTAGATGTCTTGTTGTATGAAGAAAGTGATTGATGGCTAGGAAGTAGGATCTCTGATGGATTATTTCATACATCGAAGTGTGGCTTTTTCATTTTTCTAAAAATTGTAGAAGAATTGTATGTAGAATTAGAAAAGTGTAGAAACTGTATTAAAATACTCATTTCTGTTTAAGAAAAGATAATTTAAAATTTTTAGACATATTTTAATCTTTAATAACTAATATTATTGCATACTAGAAATGGTTTTTAAAAATTAGTATAAAATTCCACATAAACAAAAACTTAATTATTAGAAACTAAAATATACTCATAATAAATTCTAAATTTTATTTTTTATAGCCAAGCAAATTTAAGTGCATTTTTCCAAGTTTAAGTGCATTTTTATAGCCAAGTTTAAGTGCATTTTTAAAAGGATTAAATCACCACAGGAGTCATTTTAAAAAGATCCGGATGAAATTATTCATTGAAGGATGATTTTGACACTTTTAATCCATGGAATACTTGTCTGTCTGCAATCGAAAAGCAATCGAAATTTTTAGTAATGTGTGCATAATTTAAATTACATATACATTAGTTTAAATAAAACATTATAAAATATCAAAGAAAATCAGTGGAACCATGTCTTAAAGATAATTGAAACATCATTTAAAAATGCGATTTGACGTGAGGTATCTTGAAACAGATATAGACCATAAGGATGTCACACGTATAAATACAGTGTTGAAGAGGTAAATGTTTACAGTAAGTATATAATAGACGTTCTTTAATTGATAATAGCGACTGACCACATTTGTCCGAGGCATCCTGACTCGTCGACTAAATACATCTGTCTCGAGCTTTGCAAGGTATCTTTCGCTTCATACCCACTTTTATCCTCAGCGTTTGTTTGGCAGCTGGCGGTACAATTTTTGGATAATTCACGTCCGCTGTTAGTCGTGGGTGAATACAACATGTTTTTCGGTTTCTTTGTCTTTTATTACTTATTATCGCGTTTTTTGCGTTTGATCTTTCGTAAGCTTTATTTAGTTAACTTTGTGGAGCAGGGAAATCCAAGTAACTGGTTATTATTGCATATTATGAAAAATTTAAATTCTCAGTCTCAGAAATATAAGTTAATGTAAGAATGTTTGTTTATATGCTTTGAAGTAGAGATTACAAACTGATGTATAATAAAGATGAATGTATCATTTTGCTAATAAATTATGAATTTAAATTGAAGTTAATTCTCAGTAATAAAATAAATATTATAGAAATCATGATTGTTTGTGAAAACTTGAAGAGCGTGATCGTCAAGAACAAAAAAAAATTTAATTCAATTTTGCGTTGAAAATTCCTTTAGAGACTAGAGAAAAACGTTTTATTGAGCTGCGTTACATTGGCAAAACTAAAAAATAAAAAAAGTTAAACAAAAAAAATAAAAACTCATTCACTTTAACACAAAAAAAACAAGCTATTGCAATCACAAAATGCCAAACACTTGACACCAGAAACGTTACTTAATTTAATGTGTGAGCAGAGATAGGTCAGATAATTTTTTACATAGAATGATTAAGAATATTTAAAGATACAGCGGATGTTCAAATTATTATAAATATTTATAACTATCAATATTTACCAGTATTTATTTTGTAAAGTTTAGAAATAAATTTTTTAGCATCAATTAGGTAAAAAATACCTTTATCAAATCATTCATAAATAAAAACGTGTTTAGACATTAAAATTAATAAAGACGAATTTGAGCTATCGAAAGAAAAAAGTAATATAAATTTTCAGTTGCCTGACTTAATTAAAACTTATATCACTTGTCTCTCTAGATAGCTCCAATATGACTGTATGAACTACAATGCTTAAATAGCTCTTTATTATTTGTAATAACAGATCCCCATATTCATTTTGAGGATTTGTGTGAATTTAAAATTTTAAGCTTTTTACATAATTAGGAGAAAAAATAAATTTCGAAATGCTAATTTTAAACTCCTAGTATCCAATAATCAAAAAGCAATTAAGATGAGTAAAAGTATTCTTGATACAAGAAGTCCGGCAAGTTTAAGAGAAGGAAAAACGAAAAATTAATCTAATTTTATATAAACCTCTATATTGAATGTTTGATATAGATACAATAAAGTATTAAAAAGTAAACAAAATTATATAAAATTCTGATAAAATCATCCGATAAACTACGGACAGTCCAACGTGAAATCAGAGAGAACAATTAAAATTTTTCTATAATTTTCATAAATGTATGAGTATCCATAATACTTTCACCAACTGCAAGTAGTATAAATCACAGTTTCGTCAGACATAAACAAGGATGTCAACATAAACATCATACCACCGTAAACTATACCCAGCGCAAAAAACATTCATTTAAAAAAATTCACCCTTCTTAACGTTAGACAACCTAATTTAAAAATAACTTCGGCCGTTTCGTGGCATTCGTCTGTTACTACTTCCTCGCACTTCAACTTATACCGATGACTTCTACCCAGCAACTCAACTTCCCCAACAACTAATCTTAAACATTACAAAATTAATCCTCCCTATCTCTGCCTTGATCCTTCGATCCCTCTCCGTAAACACATCCTATATACGACCATTCCGTCCCGATAAATACCGTCTGTTGGTGACGGGCACGAGGTTCTCGTTGTGGAGGGCCTCGCAGGTGACGTGGCAGCAGAACTGCGTGTAGTGCTCCTGCGTCTCCATGTTGCAGGTGTTGAGGAGAATGGCCAGGCCGAGGGGCTTGAGGGAGTTGAGATGCTGGCGCCAGGAGTGATCGTCGAACTGGAGCTTGAACGGCAGGGCACGGTCGTGCGTCAAGTCGAGAACTTCCGCCACCGTGTGCGACATGTCTGAGTGGTAGACAAAAGGGTATAAATTAGATTTTTCATTTTTGAAAGTATGGGTAGGTAGCCTGAGTGTGATTGTGTGCGTTAATAAATAGATAGAATACTATTGGCAATTGTGATACATTGTGCGTGTTTGGGAAAGATTATTTAAAATTTTTAACTAATATGTTGTAAACAACGTATAGGTCTGGGAGCCTGGTAGCGATTTAATCCATAATTTTGAAGTAGCTTATCTTAATTTAAAGCTTTTTATTAGAGTGTCAAAAAATGGTAAGTTAAATTCTTATTCACAATTATATGTTGTTAAAACTACATTAGATAAGCAATAACGATAATAATTGCTTTAGTACAATTTTGAACATTATTTTGTATAAACATTCTTTAGCTCGTATTATATTAAAATGCTAATATTTGTACAATTTTTTAAAAAATGCTAGAAAGATTATTGATTTAATGGTTTTAAACATTTACAAATAATTATTAACTGCAGTTGTCAATAATGTTCAATATTTCTTGCATAACAATTTTTCTCAACTTAATCTGTTGAAGAAAAATTTGTTGTATTTGTTGAATATTAATTATTCTTTTTTTTTGTTTAGTAAAAAAGTTGCATAAAAGTTTAAATAATTTCTAAATAGTATACAAAGATGCATCATAGTAGTGAAAAAAGAATGGATCCGTGAGATCGGGCGTTCTTCGTCATTTTATTTGTAAATTCCAACATTATTTAACAACTTTTCTGAATCATTAATATTTTTTGGTGAAAATATTTACCATGGTGCACGTACGATGTCCTATTGGAATCTTGCTTTGTACTATCACTGGGATGACTGGGATCAACCGACTTACTTAGACTAGCCATACTGCACAGAATAAAAATAGTTAAACAACATTTACAAAATTTCAAGGATTAACTATTCGAACTGAAAATTCAAATACAAACATATTTCTAAAAATATCTGTCTGCAATTTGTAATTCACTCGAATATATCAAGAGCATTTTCTACTCATAAAAATACAGCAAAGAGATTGTAAAATAATCGGGTGAAAAAAAATTACCTCGATGTTCGTGAAACCGTATTGGTGTTAGGATTCGTGTTAGCGTTCGCGTTACGGAGGAAAAAGACTTTCTCTGCCGTCGGGTTGGGCCACGATAAAATTCCCTTTTTGTCAACACAGCACAATGCCTGCGAATCGGATGAAAAACATTTTTGTTTAGATTCAACATCGTGAAAAAAATACACCCATAAAAATTATAATCCTTTTCCTTTTGACAAGGAAAATCAATTATGACTTGGATTTGGCACAAAATTGAGCAGATGTAATGATCAAACTCACCGTCACAGAACCCAAAACGTGTAAAATATTTGCGGACCTTGTCATCATATGTTCCTTTCCAAACATAATATCCCAAAAATATTCCGACAACTCGGTCCAATTGTAAACCACCTCAGGGTGGTTTGGATCCGAAGTCTCCTCGAAAGGATCTAAAAACTAAAGTACGTATAATGTTAGAAAAAGAATATATTGATGGAAAAAATGTCGAATCTAGAATCATTTTGGTGTACATACACCTTATGTCCCTCCAGTTACTTATGGCATTTTATTAATGTGAATTAACCCTCCTGCGCACTTGACATATATAGTATAAATGGGATAGCCATGTATTTTGGACGAACAGTATATCAATACCGACCCCATTCATACCTTATCAGCTATTCACTTTTATAATGTTTTCCCTATAACCAATACATATTTTTGAAAAAATGCCTTCCTATGATATCCGTATGCATACTAATAATCTTAAGTTGAATTTTCAAAAGGTCTTATAATTAACAGTAGAAAAAAAATACGTTGAATATGTACAGTCAAGTATAATAAAATAGTTTAACATTTATTAAGGCATTTTTCTCCTACAGTTACTAATGAAACCACTTGAAAATTGAACTGAAGATTCCTGGTATGAACATAGAGGGACATAGAATCGCCTATTTTCTGAAACACTGAACAATTACAAAGAAAACATTGCAAATTTAACAAACCGGTAAGATAGAAATCTGGTCGGTATTCCACGCGCCCATAATTCTCTTTAAATACAAATAACTCCTAACTTCAATAAAACTAAAGAAACAAACACCCACCTGAGCCTTCTTCGACGACTGATAAAGCTTGAACAGCGCCTTGAACCTGGCCATCCCAAAGCAATTCAACACGATCCACCAGACTGGAAAGGCCACCGGCAACAGCGGCAAGGTAACGGCCACCGGCTGCAGCAGAAACAGCTCCGTCCAGTGTCCGATCCCCACGAAGTCGCACAGGTACAGATACCTCATGAGATTGAAGGCCAGCAGGGCTATCAGGAGAATCGGATAGACGAGCTGCTCGATGCAGCAGATCATGACGAGGTGGCGCTCGCGATTGTGACAGGTCACCGGCCTGTCCAGGGCCATGTCCAGGGCCATGCGGAGATTCGAGAGGTAGGGCGTCTCCTGGAGCTTGTAGATCTTGTTGCGCAGGGGCGTGCGGGCTTGGGGCGCGGAGAAGATGCCGCCCCCGCTGTGGACCTGGGGACTGTAGACCTCGCGCGCGTGCAGGACCGGTGCTTCGGGATCCTGGTGGGGAGAATTTTTGGGAAAAGCGGGGGTTATAGCGGTGGACGAGGGTACAATGTGTGTGCTGAGTTTCAAGCAAAGTTTCAATATGCAAAAGTTTAGTCGAAGATTCAATTAGGCTTTTTCACGGCTTGACGTCTTATTTGTTTATTGTACCTCCAGCGTTCTTGACATTTGACTGGCTGGTGAGAGCTGGTAACGCGTTATTTTACCTCCAGTGTTTTCGTCGTCTGATTGGTGTGACGTCAGACGTGAAAATGCCTCATGTGCTGAAGATTAACAAGTGATCGATGTAGGATACCGAGCCGGTACCTACCTTACCGACACGATGATCTTGATTTTTTAAATAGTTTGTGAATTTCTCTTTCAGAAAAAAAATGCGGCGTTAGCCTCTTTTTCTTAGTATTAAACTGTAACCAAATTAAATTGAAACCGAAATTTCGTATTAATATCTAATAATTATAGAATCTCTCATAAATTGTGTTGGTTATTGTTTATTAATACAGAGAACGGCAGATGCTTTGTTTAAAAAGATGTTCACATAGTATTTAAAAATGAAAGACAGTATCAGCAAGATAGGAATCGGGTTGGTATTTCACATCATGTCAACGTTCACTGAAAATCATTTTAATTCCTAAAAATTGTAGATGGTTACTATGCCAAAACTATTTGCTATTTATTGTTGTAAAAATGAACAAAATTACTAAACACTATGGAAAAAATGTAAAATGGGAATTAACCGATTCTTTTTTAATTTTACTCTAATCATAACTACTAGTAGAAAAGTGTGACAATTCACTGATGTCTCGTAGATTTCTTTAAATTCATTAATTCATTCTTCCAATATCATCGTTATTGTTCTAAAATCAAATTTATTGTTCCAATATCCTATTTATTGTACCAATATCAAAGTCATTGTTCTAAAATCAAATTCAATGTTCCAAATATGTTAATTTAAGATGCTATGTCTTTTAAAACAATCAATTGGTAATCACATTTAATAGTAAAATTATTCATTCATGTTATGTCGGAAATCCTCGTAAATGCAGAATCTTCGTCAAAATATGTTCTCAATTATTTTTCCTAGTTAAACGATATAAAAAATGTATTATGTTTTACAAAAGATCTGTCTTCTTTAAATAAATGAAGATAAAACTAAAAAAATTATTTGGGGACATGAGAGTTGCTATACCCGTATTGCTTCACATGAAAAATATTTAAAACTGTTCTCCGGTTGCAAATAATAACACTATCTTTCGAAATGTTAACCAGATAATGCATATACAAATTCGAAGGGCATAATAAACCATTTTGGTTTTCAAATAAAAACTACTGCAATAAAAATTTATATTTAAAAAAAACGGCTTGCTATATGTATTCTTGAATGTTGAATATTCTTTGAATTTGTATGTACATTATCTGGTTAAATTTTCAAGCACATTAGTATTTGCAACCAAAAAACAATTTGGACGAGTTCTCTTTCACCTACCAACCCCCCCCCCCCCCCCTTAATGATACTAACAAGGGAAGGTCTTCCGATGCTAAATCGATTTCGACTTAAAACCTATTTACCACTATTCTGAGTGGTATAAATAAAAAAATCTATAAGAAATTAACAACACATCGAAATTTTTGCATAAGATGGCTTTGATATTCACACTTTAAATTTTTATTGATTTTTATTGCCTAAGTCGACTCACAATTTTATACAATTTATTGCCAATTCTTATTTTTACCTTTTTTAGAATGCTAGAAATATGCTTTATTTTTTCTATATTTTACTCTACTTTGTAAACTCAGAAAACATGCAAAATATCTATGGGTTGTCATACTGTAAGATTCTCCCCCATACTATAATAATATGTTGAAAAATATTAAAGAAATGCACTTTCAAGTTAAACTCTAATCGACTAAAACGGAATGAAGGCATCGTTATTATTAATTTTATTTATTTAACGAAGAAAGAAGTAAAACATGTTATGTTGTAAAATTATTGTAGCCTTGTAAAATTTTAAATAAGTTTAGGTAATAAGTTACACGTGTATCTTACGTCTTGCATAGTGCAACACGATAGCAATAATAAAATAGTTCTGTCTGCTTTTTGTTTGACGAGGAATATCCAGTAGTGCAGCAGTGCTAAATAGGACAAATTTTGGATGTTTCAATTAATGTGCTGTAAGTATAGCAGTTCACTATGAAAATTTAGACCTTTTCTTCAGAAAATTACTAACACTTTACCTTTATATGGCTTTTAGTTTTATCTATAAACACAATTGAATTTTTTTCAAAATTTAGAATTATTTTTCAAGATTTTGAATTTTTTAAATTTATTCTTTTTATTTCTTAGGTCTCGTGGACAACTCCATTACAGATGTTTTATTTAAGATGCAACGAATTTGTGTTAAAGGTAAGTGAAATGGTACATTTCAAACGCCTTTTCTAAATCCAGATAATAGAATCTTTTGAAAATTTAACCAGATAATGTTTATGTAAATGCAAAGGGCATAGTAAGCCGGGTTTTTTAAAAATTTAATTTTTTTTCTTTATTTTAAACAAATACTAGAGATTGACCATGTTTTTAGCAAAAAAGGGCGGTCGATTGTAAATGGTAAACGCGTACATCTTAAACGGCCGCTCAAGGGGCGCGGGTTCGAATCCCCGTCAGTCCGAATTTTTCGGGGACATATTGAGAAAATGTTTTTCCGGATTTTTCGCTGGCGGAGATTAGGCCTGTAATGCGTTACTTGGTTGTAATGCCCGTATATGCAATAAAAAGAAATAAATAACGAAAAAACGACATTCTATGCCCTTTGAATTTGTATGAGACTCTTTCACATCCCCTTAATCATTTTCTTCTAGGTACATAAATGTCATAATGTGCTTATACACAGAATAAGGAATTGGGGACAACTTTTAGAAATGTTTAAAATTGAAAAATCGACGAGTAAAGCTCGAAACCGCGAATTTCGTTAAGTACACACTTACGGCCTCCACTTAAGGGTATATTCTTATGTAAACACATAAAAAAGTCAATCTTACAATCGAACGATTATAGCTAGTTCGAAATTAATTTGGTCTCTATCTTTAAATAGAAATATATAATTATTAATTGTTCAGTCAATTATAGGTGTGGTGGAAAGTTAATTTTTCTTAATCGACTTTGGTACATAATTTTGTAAAAGTTTAATATTAATACAGTCAACAGGTTCAGTGCTAACAATGTATAAGCACTTATTTGGCTCCAATCGTGATGGCCATTTCATACAATTTTAAAAATAATATTAATTTAAAGATTTTTATGTGGTATTTAGCAGTTTTAGCATTGTTATGATGAAATTTATCATTTATACGGTTTTTGGATCATATAGAACAATAAATAATCAGCATAGATAGTTTGAAAAACTACCTGTTTTGTATTAAAATTTTTATTTAAAAAAATTCATGGTACATATATGTGCCATGTAGGATCTCAGGCAAACATTCCATGGTACATAACATATGTGTACTATGTAGCACTGAACCTGTTAAAAAATTAAGAAAGAATTTGATACTTATTTTAGAGATCTTATTGACTTACTTTACTTTAGATTGATTCACGAAATTTTTTGATTATAAAACAATGAATAATTTGGACATGGCAACCATTTAAAGTTTGGGGATCATTTTAACCTAGTATATTATGACCAGTTTGAAACTTCTGTAATACAGTTTGTTAACATTTAAAGAGTAAAAGCTAATGCAGAAAAGATTTCTTTTAATGACAATGAACTGCTAATTCTCTACTTTACAAAGGTCGAAAATGTTATTATAATTGTTTAGAATGATGAAGTAAATAGTTTATTCTCTACAAAAAAATTAACTGTTTAATTTATACTTCAAGCAAGTAGAAAATTACGACTTACCCTTATAAAGTAGTAGAACGATAAAGAATTTGATTTTTTTATTATAAAAAATAGAAATTTAGCATTGAATTCTTTGTGTAAAGAATTAGCTACTTAGATTATACTTCTTCACAACAGGTTACAATAATGTTTTCTACTAAAAATAATAAATAGTTGAGCTTCTACTTTTTGCATCAACGTATATTCTTAAGAGTTTGAAGTGTTTTTTTGCTCTCTGAAAAAGACTTACATTGTAAGATATGCAGTAACCAGGAGCTTGCTGGCCTGGCTTTATCACAATAATGTCACCGGCAACCAATAGAGCCCAGGGCAAGTTGACCATGTGGCCATCTCGATACGTCCACTGTAGAGTGATGCACGGCGAGAGGGGACTACACAAATGTGGATAATTTTCTGTCTTCCACAGACATTTCGATCTAGCAACTAAAACAAAAAAAAATAAATGTTTTTATATTTTTTGAAAATAACATTAATACCTGTACTAAATGCAAAATTCTCAAGTCAAGTATAATTTCTAACAATTAACTAAATTTGAATATTGTACAATTTTGTTAACACACAGAATTTCAATTAAGTATTGAACATCAACTTGAGTGTTCTTAGTCCAGACTTTTAAATTGAACAATTGTAAAAATACAATCAATTACCTTCTAATTGTTTAACGAGATTTTTCACTCTGTGAAGAATTTCAAGGTGACGGAACCTATTGTCAGAGATCACTAAAATGCAATTGAACACAACGAGGAAAATGACAACAACTGCTTCGAAAGGCCAGTAAGAAAATCTGAAATAAAAGTCATTTTAGAAAACCATTTACAGTTTTACGAAGACAAAGCATTAATTTCTTAACACTCACTCATAATCATTTCCAGTAAAATAAGAAATAATTAGCATGGCAGCGCTTATGAGAAGAGCAGCTGCCGATGTCCAACAAAATGTTGTATACTGGCTTTTATGATGCAAAGCATCTTTCAACCAACCTTTATATTTTCTGCAAACAAAACGATAATTAATCTCTATCGATAAATCATACATTATACTCAAGGAAAATCAAGTGTATACATACTTGTTCTTTTTACAATCTTTCTCATATTCATCTATTATTCTTTTAACATCTCTCTGTAAAATTTCTAATGCCTCCGTTGTTGTCAAGCCTATATTTTCATACTTTGTTTCATCCTTCTTCTCTTCTTTTGTATTCGTACCTTCACCCTGTCCGGACTCCATCTCTTTTAAAACAAACGAAAATTTACACACTTACTCATTAAAATTCATTACAGAAATAGAGCTAAAATTGTATAATGTATATTACCTGACTTTATCTGGTAAATGCTTCATCCATGAAAATGCAATTTTTAGCACAATTTGGCCTCAGCAATTCCAACCCGTATATTTAAGGCATTCGGTACATTGTGATTTCTGAAAAGTTGTACAGTTTATTTATCCAGTGTTATCAGAGTAATGTAATAATAATCAAAAAAGTTGTTATTGCACAGAAACTTAATAATTTAAAAAACAACAATCTTAACAAATAATAATATAAATAATCAGCATTGAAACAAATCCGGATAATATAATTTTTCATTTTCGACACAAACTTGAATGAACGATTAACTTAAAACAAATAAAAACCAATAAACTTTCGATATCCTTTTAATACCCAAATATTGACGTTTCTTTGATATAAAAATCAAGTTCAAACACAAACAGAATCATCTAGTTTTGCTCTCCGCCACACCTCTAACAACATTAACAATAACACCATAAATTACAAACAAATCGCGTTCACTAATAACAACATTGACTGCAAAGTAAGAAAAAAAAACAGCTCGACCCGCGCGCGAGAATCGGCGACGGAAATAAAAGCCGTAAAAATAGAAGAAAATCCAATTCGTCAAACGAGCCTCTCTCACGCTTGACACGCGCGTAATATTCGAGGGCCGAAAATAAAGCTCCCGCAATACATGGATAAATCGCCCAAAAAGCGCAACTTTTCCGCCCCGAAGCGTTCCACCGCACACACATATACGCAAATAGAAATGTATCAAGGCCACAAAATAGGCGAAGCACAATCATGTAATTTTCTCGCACGCACACACTATTTCATACGTCAAAGAGATTCACCAAAACCAGGAACACTCCGACGAAGCTCCACCATTTTTTCCCAGCAGCTCTTCCTCGGCGAAGAAATAAAAACGAGTCTCTCTCATAGGGCTTCCGAACTGATAAACAACATAATATATCACCCTCGAGTCTCGACACTGTTGGACAGGCCACAGCAGAAAGCGCGACACTAACAAATAATTAAAAGTGAGGTTATGTCGATCTTGGGAGAACTGGAGGGGGGAGCAAGGTAAATATAAAAATTCACGGACTGTAAGTTGCCAAAATTACATAAGTAATAACGAGACGCGAGCGCGCGCGTAGAATTAATCTTTGGATGCAGCTTGAAAATGTAAACGAGCTGTTTATTAATGAAAGGACAGATTTACATAGTATTGGATAGTGCGCGCGCGGGGGCGAAGGAGAGCGAGAGAGACAACGAAAATATAAACGTATAGACCGAAAAGAAAAACGCGATCGTCTCGGGCTGTTCTCGCCCCCCTCGACAATCAGCTGGCTGTCTGGATGCCATTTATGTGCTTTTTTATTCTTCCTTTTTTTTTTCGAGTAGGCGAGGGTGCGTAATGTGACAGTCACGCTGAACGTCAGTGTAGGTGTCAATTTTTTGATTATTGTATTTTTCAATATTTACTATACTTTACACTAAAAAAATTATTAAACGGATAGGTATCTGCAAAAATATATACCTATTTTAATTGTTTTCATTATTTTATATTTGGATCTGTATACTGTACATTACGAAGGAGGTTTTTCAACCCGTTTTATAAATATGTAAACAAATAATCAACCAAAAGTATTAAAAATTGTAGAAGAAATAGAGATTTTTAAGAAGGCGGTAAAAGTTAATTAAAATTTCAAATTTCCCGCCTTGGCTGAGAAGGTAATAATAGGTAATAATTACAAGTGGCGCTACACTGGTGGTCAAAGATCGAAACTTTGAGAGCCTCCCAAAGCGTCGTTTGAAAGTGAGTCCGGAAGCTAAAATACGTAAAGATGTTATAAATGACAGCGAATTTGAGCAATGCATAGGATAAAGATGTAGCAAATACATAGATAGATAGATAGATAGATATAATATTTATTTGTAAATATTTACAAAAAGTTTACATATAATTTACATTTTTTACATTTTTTAATGTCACACGTTGTCAGTTTCTTAAAATTACATATCACGTCGTTACTTAACTAAAATTAATTGCACATATGTGAAGTCAGGTATATAAAGTATTGCGCTTTGTTGTCAGTTATAAAATTTGTTTTTTCTAAATCGTACTTATTATACCTATCAGTCGCTTGAATAAAATTATATACATACATTAACAATCGTTTCCATTCATACTAATAAATACATGCATACTTTTTTAAAATTGTTTTGTCAAATTAATAATTAAATACATTCACACTTAATTAACACTGAAAATATTTAATAAATAAATAAATAAAATAATAAATAAATGCGTCGAATACATAAATAAACAAGATAAATAATTAAATTAAATAAATAAATAAATAAATTTAAATAAATAAATAAATAAATTTAAATAAATAAATAAGTTAAATAAATAAATAAATAAATTTTAATAAATAAATAAATTAAATAAATAAGTTTTAATAAATAAATAAATTAAATAAATAAATAATTTAAATAAATAAAAAGCCTAAATATATAATCGACTCATTCTTATCTCTAAACCTACTCCTCACCATGTAATTGTTTAAGGTGCCTGCTAAACGCCGTTTTAAATTTACAAAAAGATGGCAGGCACTTCACACTGCTCGGGAGCGAATTCCAGAGGTGCGCACCTTGAACTCTGAATGAAAAAAGGCCCTTATCGGTGCGCGACCCCGGAACCGAGAGCTCTTTCATACCACCCCTACTTGAAGTCCTGGCCTGGTTTTTTTCAAAGAGGGCAGTAAGATACGGTGGCTGCCGCATGACAACCGCTTTGTAAAGCAGCAGCCCCATAAAATACTCCCTCCTCACCTTCAATTCTAACCAGTCCAGTTTTTTCCTGTAGGCGGTGATATGCTCATCCCGCCTAACACCACATATGTATCTCACACATGCATTCTGCAGACGTTGTAGTCGTGTCTGGAGCTCCCCTGACACATCAAGAAGAACCACTGAGCAATAATCTAAGTGAGGTAGTACCAGTGCACATGCCAGCTGCTTCCTCAGTATCTCTGTGGTGCTTGAACGGAAAAGTTTTAAGCTATACAGAGCCCTATTTACCTTTCTACTGACCGCATTCAGTTGCGGCTTCCATGTCAACCCTCCGTCCATCACCACGCCGAGGTTGGTGACTGTATCGACAAAGGGAACGTGTACGCCGGTCTGTATCTCAATGCCTTGCAAGTCGAGGCTCTGAACCTGTTTGATGTTGTGATCAGATCCAAAAATGATCGCCTTTGTCTTGCCGACATTGAGGCGCAGGCCAGCTGACGTTGCCCAGTTCGACACTGCTTGTGCTACAGCCGACATGCGACCGATACCATCACGAAGACCCCTCAGGGTCACTTGTGTGTAGGTTTGCAAGTCGTCAGCGTAAAGTATGTGTTCGACACCATCTAAGTCGAGTGCGTCTTGTAAGTCGTTTATGTACAGGCTGAAAAGCAGGGGTCCCAGGACTGAGCCCTGTGGAACGCCAAGATTGGTGGTTAGCCAACCTGAATCCCCGTTTGTGATTGTGACGACTTTCTGTCGTCTCCCCATGATATATGACTTAAGCCACAGGAGAACACTCCTGGAGAATCCCATGCGCATCAGCTTACGCAGCAGTTTAGTGTGTGAGATGGTGTCGAATGCTTTGCTAAAATCAAACATTAACAAAATAGTCAATAGTTTTTTGTTGTTGTCAATGCCTGATCTTATGTCCTCCGTCAGTTTCAGTAGTGCTGTCTGTGTACTGTGATTCTGTCGAAAACCAGTCTGCATCGGGTCCAAAGTATTATTTTCTCGTAAGAAGTTGGTTATTTGGTCGTGTACGATTTTTTCAAGGACCTTAGAAAGGAAACTCAGCAGGGCAATTGGTCGGAAATCTGACACCGTAGATGGGACAGGTTTCTTCTTCAAAGGCACCAACCGAGCTCCCCTCCAAGCTCCCGGAAAAATGCCACTGGACAGAGAGGAGTTAAAGATCTTAACAATATGATCTCCCACAAACGGAAGAGCCTTAGCCACTATACTTTGGGGAATGTCGTCTTCCCCTCTGGCTTGTGATGAGAAGTGGGCAACAGCCAGAACCACGTCCGAGAAGCTGACTTCTCGGAAAACAAAACCGTCATCACTGGCAGTGGTCAGGACGCTGTCAAGTTCTTCATCACCCTCATTTTGGGAGATCGACACCCCTGCAAAGTGGGCATTGAGCTCTTCCGGTGAGAAACCATGAAGCTCCTCTCTTGTCTTTGGCAGAAGGCCCAGAGCCTTGAGCTCTTTCCAGATATCTTTCTTATTATTAATCGCTTCAGAAATTTTATTTTGTAAAAATCTTTCCCTTGTTTCCTTCGTTCGTAATTCAGCTTCAGCTGCAAGGCCCTGATACTCCCGCCGCAGTCTGTCGTCATTGGTCCTCGAATAGCGTCTTCGTACGGAGTCACGTTTTTTGTAAAGATGTATTAGCTCAGCATCAACCCATGGTGGATTTGTTTTCTTCTACATATGTAGCAAGCAAGGGAAAATGTTTTAATGACCAACCATTTAATGCATGTAGACATCATATATTTAACGGCAGTGTACAAAAATTTAATTTGTTTTTGTCTTAATTTTGTTTAAACATAATTAAATAGCTATGATTAAATAGCTAATATTAATTACTTTATTGCATAACTAATCAAAACCATAGAAATTACAACATACACAGATGTTAGTTTATATAGAAGAATGTCTAGGCATATTCATAGGTATAGAACATTTCTTCCTTTAACATATTTTTCTACATCTTTCTCTTACGTATTGCACGAATTTTCTGTAATTTATTACAGAATTAAAAGAGTTATTTTTACATTTCTTACATTTCTTAACTTTCGCGCTCACTTTCAAACGACGCTTTTTGTATATGCAGTCTAGAGGCTGCTGCCAGCCACATGTTGATATCGTGCAAGCGACACGCTTTTCTTCCCGGAAAAGACCTTGAACTCGGACCCCCCAATCTCGCGTAGAACAGAGGTTCTTTGTTTTTTAATGAGTGTGTTTTATTTCCCTCTCAGACACAGTTTGTAAAATTGAATATTGTATGTCTGAGTCTGTTCGATAATCGAGTGATTATATATATTCGTATATTTTGTATTTAAATTATTATGTTTTTATTTGAATATTTGCGCGTATAAAAATGGCGAATAACACGTGATGTATTATTATATTACAACTTACAAGGCTCTTAAAGTTTTGGACTTTGGCCATCAGGCCAGCGCCACTTGTGGCTTAACATAGCGAAATATTTTTGAATTGTTATAACTGGAATGAAGATACGTAAGGTATTCTGAGGATTATCTGTCACAAAAACAAAGTAGGTAAGTTGAATTTTACTTGACCAAAATATTACAATATTATTCATTAAATTTATAATCTTATACAGTATGGAATCCGAAGTATGAAACAAGTATTACAACTCATACAAATGTAGTATAGACTACGGTGTTTATTCACCTATTGTTAAGTGCCCAGTAACGTCATCTGATCCATGTAAAAATAGATGATGTGGAAAAAAATGGAACTACTCTTTTTGTGTTAAATACAAGTACCATAATATATGGTCACGAATTTCTTTCTCCAGGCTCCAGGGGCTATATGAGCCATATATATATGGATCATAAATTATTTTTTAAGGGGAGATCGGAGCGAACTTTGCCATTGTGACCTCCACCTCGCGCCGTATTTTTCTTTATACGTCTAAAATTCACATAATAATATCAAAATCGAGGTTGATAATAGTTTGTTTATTAGTAGCCTCAAAAGTTTTTTTGTTATGAAATAATGTTACGATTGACGAATGGAAAACTCGCGCCGTATTTTTCATTATTTTACGAAATTGTACGCAATTATGTACGCTTGAAGCTTTATGAACATTTATTATTATGACAAGAACACCGGACAACCGCATTTTTGTACCATAAATGACCACAAATTTTTATTTTTATGATATTAATTTTTGAGGTTAGGTAAAATCTGCACCAATCAGGATAGCTCCGACCTCCCCGTAATGACAATGTTCATGTAGATCTAGACATCTGTAACTGTTTTAGCTAAAACAGTTTAGGCGCTTGTTCTTCATAAGCAATAGAATATAACATTATAATGATGAGAACACGTTATAAGAATGCTAAAGTTTGTAAAATGCCACATAAAAATTTCAATTTTCCATTGTTTTTAAAATTTTCTTATTCTAGCCTTAGCCCCTGGAGAAAGTCACCCAATTTCATGGATAGAGCTCAACTTGTTAACAGTTATTATTAAAAAGCAATAAAAGCTAAGTTACTTATAGTATGTATGCTTGCAAAAAAGCGAAAAACTAAGAGTAGCAGCAAGCACTTCATAAAATGCAGTATTATTTATATTGTCCATTGATAGTTTTTTACTATTTTATATTATATCTTTATAAATTATGTTATAATTTTAGGTTAGAACAGTTAGTTTAAGGAATGTAATTAATTACTTAGTAGATTACTATATGTATTTTGTTGTAAATTTATAACTAATAAATTTGTAATATAATAAATTTATATTTATTATTTTTTTGAAAATATTAAACTTTTTATACTCGTCACGAAATAAATAAACTGAGATAGTGAACTAATAAATGATTTACTTCATTAGATCCTTTGTTGTATTATAATTACCTATATTGTATCTTTCTAGTGCATCGAGATGTTAATATTTATGCTACATTCTTTGTCTTCTCCAACCCTGCATAATTCTCCTACCGCGCACCAGTCACCGACAAATACGGGGAACCACTTTTCTTATTTTATTTTTAATTTTGAGTAAATATCTCTATGTAACGTTATTGTCCTACTCAAAAACAACAACTTATCAGAGAGATATTTTCTCAAAATTAAATATTGAATGAAAAAAGTGGTTCCCCGTATTTTACCTTAAGGTGATTCTAAACCCTCTTGTTACCGTAAAATACGGGGAACCACTTTTTTCATTCAATATTTAATTTTAATAAAATATCTCTCTGATAAGTTGTTGTTTTTGAGTAGGACAATAACGTTACATAGGTATATTTACTCAGAATTAAAAATAAGATATGAAAAGTGGTTCCTCATATTTGTCGGTGACTGGTGGCTTTAGTCTCACCTTAAGTTTGACCGGATTGACCCTCAAAACATGTGTCTATCATGAGTTTATTAAGTAACAAAGGTGTAAATGCAAAATGAAAAAAAAATCATTTATTCGAACTTACTTTCTATAAATTGATGAACATACATATAAGAAGTGTAGGTACTATAAGGATTAACACAACTACACAGTCGAGTATTAGTAGACAATAATGCGTCGGAACTCAGTAAATTTTGAAACTCGCGCACACTATCCTGACACCCCCGTCGATAAGGCACTGAACTATATATCTCTCGATCGACAAAGCAGGCGCATAACCTTAAAAAAGCACGCGAGTACACCGTGCACCCCCAGGCGCGCTAAATTCCTCTTCTCGTTACAAACTCGCCGGAGATCAGAGAAGGACGGACGTATCATCTGATATTTTTCTCCGCGTCTCTCTCTCTCGCGAAAAATACAGATATAGGTGCACTCGCACACACATACGCGGTGCGCGCGCGGAGAGAGAGAGAGAAAGAGTGGGTAATAATCGGCTAATCGAGGATTCCACCGAGAGAAGATAAATAAGCAGCGCGCACTTCGTAGTTCGGCGCAGCAACGATTTCGCGTGAAGAATTATCGCAAAGTATCACTTCTGCCCTGCGAATTTTATCGTATTCGCTTTTTCGTGACTGTATCTACAGTAGGTTGGAGTTTTCGCGCGCCCGTGTGTGTCTGTGTGTGTGTGTGTGTGTGTGGATTAAAAAAACGCTAATTGCACACACACTTGGCTGCGAGTTGATCTAGATTGTTATTACTTGTAAACACACGCATAGCTGTATCTGCATCGAATCTGCACTGGAAGAAGAAGCTGGCTGCACAACGCAACCCCCTTGAGATGAGAAGAATTAAGCTACCGCTGCTGATACAGATTTTTGGCTAGGTACGCAGTGTGCACTTTCTTGCCTCATCCAATAGTTTGTTTACTTGTCGCTTGTAAAGTACGCACAGAGATATACAGATGATTCAACTTTTTTTTCATTCAATGCAATCAATGTATATTTTTTATTTATTTACGGGTGAAGCCATAATTCTAGAATGTAGTTTTTTCTTGATGGCGCATACAACAGGATTCTTATAGAGTTCGAAATGTGCAGATTTGAAGAATTTAAGTATTGAAAATCTCTGGTACAGTAGGATTTACAGAATTGCTAATAAATTTACAAAGAGCTAAAAAATTTTGTACTTATAAAATATGAGTACAAAAACAAAAACAATGCTTTGTATTATATTGATGATTTTAAATTAAGTATAACTTATGATTTTTGTTTCGTAATTTAGTTAAAATTCATTTATTAGTTAAAATTCTTTTAAAGCAGCTTAAAATGTACAATTTTTCAGATGTATTTAAGGTTAACTGATTTTTTAGGTGTATTTGTAAGAAAAAACATGTGCTCAGAGATAAAGAAAATTCTGTTGCAATAGTACTTTAGCTTTACGCTTACCCTGAACAACATTTTATTGGCTTCTTTGAATGCTGAGCGATGTCGTCGCCCGAGGATTACAATGCAAAGCTGCAGCAGGTTCTGCAACTGTTTCTACTACCGGACTACAATGTCGTTACCACTACTTATTTAGATCTGTTATTGACCCACGTGATAGAAGAAGTGAAAAAGGGTGAGTTTTGTCTTTTAAGTATTTTTATTGAAATGCTATTGATAAACGATGGCTTAGCTATCTAGTTCATCTTGCATATAAATTGAATTGTAGTTGTAATTGGATTACATTTTAATCGAATTAATTACAACAATCTATATAAGTTCTTGTTTTACTTTTAAGGTAATCAAGCAATTTCTCAAACGGTACAAAATTGGATAATCACTGCTCTAAATACGTGGAATGAAAATTGTAGACCATGTCAAAGTGTAACAACTTTTACCATAAAATTGATTGGCTTGATGTCTCTAAATGAAATAACTTTTATGAATTTAAACCAAAATGATATTTACAATAAAGCCTGCCTGGTATTTCAGTTTCAAAAGAACAATTTAGCTGCTTCTATAAAAATGGCTTTTACGACAATGTTGTTAAATTTACTTGAGCATCAAAGTGGAAGACAATGGATAGCACAAACAGGTATTTTTTTATTTATTTAAAACAATACATCTTTTACTAAAATACATAAGTTTTAATCACAATATTTCTTGTATTTTCAGGAGCATGGAAGGAAGTATTGAAGTTTGCACAATTAAATCACACAATGTATTTGACTAGAGAGAGTCATAAGTTCCTATCATTGTTTCTTGTTCAAGAATGTAATAATCGAAGTCTGTGTGAAGAAATTATTCTTGCTGTTACCAAACCACTGATTAATGCAACAATTGATTCACAAGTCAACAATCAACACTTTATTCTTGGTTAGTAAATTTATTGAATAAAATTCAATTAAAATTGTACGTTTGTATTCGTTTACATAATCATCATACATAATTATATCAAATTTATTTTCTAATTAGATAAAGACGTCCTCTCCGAGCAGAACAACCTCTTGCTTACAACTTTGGAATTGTTACTGGCAATACTGGACTATGCCATCTTCATTGATCTGGAGAATCCGATACCCTCTATGTTTGAGGAGCTCGCTAATCTTGAGAGTCGTGTGAGGGCCGTGTTCGAGGTAAGCATCAGTACACCTTTCATGAAAACCGTTCACAAGCTGTCGAAACTGGTCATCTTCTCCAAACTGAGAAACTCGCTAAAAACCTCAAATGGTTTTGAAGAGAAAGCCTTTGAACAGTTTTGTCTGGGATTGTGTTATAATTCCACTATGCTGCTGTCGAAGAAGTACGTTTTAGATCTGGTGATTTCGAAAAAATTTGGGATTATATATTGGAAGAAGCTGAATAAGCTAAAAAAAGTTGAAGTACCTGAGCCGTATAAATTTGAGACTCAAGCTATTGCACTAATGGTAGGTATCTGATAAATATAATTTTAAAAATTGTTATATTCAAAAGTATAATGTTTGAATAAATGATTCCTTCTAGATTCTGCCGTTATGCATAACAATGAAACCTAACTACGTGAAAGAACACTATCTCCTTGAAGAATTCATTGAAAAACTTTTCAACGTTACTTGCACACCTGTTCAGAGATTGGCCTACAGTATAAGAGACATCATATTAAAAAACGACTTTCCCATGGAATACATATGCAAATCAAGTGTTGACCACTTGTTGGAAATCATTGATATTATGGATCGTGTAAGATTTTCTTTTAATATAAAATTTGACAAAACTATCCAATATTCCATTTTAATTAAATATGTATTATTTTGCTTTTATTTTATTTTATTTATTTTAACGGATTGAATGCTATTTTATAAGGTATAAAAATTCAACAGTACAAAGAAGAGAGGTTGATCATTTACAATATTAATAATGTTTGTTTCAAAACTTTTGTATGACTTAAGATTCTACAGACTATCTGTTAAAAGTTAGTTATATGCAAAATTTATATTAATTCGTAGTAAAAAAGCACTTTAACAATTTTTGGCTTATTGAATCTATAAATGTAACTTAAATGAATATACTTGAATCAAGAATCTATAAAATCTCCTTGAGAATGTCATAATTTATCATATAGAAAATTTTCTTAATTTATTATGTGATAAATTATATGTAACATTCTAAAACCTTTTTAGTCCTCTTATATTGCACCCCCAGAACAAGAGTATGACAGCTGAAAATTGTATATTTGTGTAAAAGCAAGCAAATGACGTAAATAATTCATGAAATAATTTTTATTTACTGTAATTATTTTACTCTATTATTATTCCTTTACCTTTTTAATCAATTTTCAAACTACACTAGAAACTTTCATTTTCACAACTTTTTGTAACAATTACCCACATAAACAAATAAACGAATGAATCAAAAAAACCATAGGAGTCGGCAGTACTGACGTTCCAGACGATGTGCCATGCGCTGAAGAACTTTGTCTCGAACAGCAACAAGAGCCTGCAGCAGAGCGAGCCCAGCGCCACTGACTCGATGGACGGTGTGACCACAAACAACAGCGCCTCGAGCTACCAGAAGAAGAAGCAGCAGTACAGGTACTTCCTCGAGGGTGATCCCATCAACGACAAGCAGATCCTGCTGGCGGCACTCTTAAACGGCCTGAACGTCCTCACCGAGAAGTTCAAGCTCAAGTGGCAGGAGTGCGTCGAGACCATCTGCGTGCTGTCCATTGCTCAGGACATTCTCAATCATCCTGGCGTTGATTCCAAGGTATGTATTTCGAGGGGATCCGTTAGGTGTTCGAGGGGATTCGGTGACTTTTTTAATGGTAGTGCACAGGTTAAGTACTGGTTGATTTTTTTTTGGAAATTGCTCGATACAGGGATACAGCTTGTGCAAGGTGAAGAAGTGATTGCAAAGTGAGAGTGTCGATTGAAAAATGATGAGTGGTTGCGATCTCGAAAAATATGCCTAGAGAGTTGAAGAAGCTCGTGATTGTGTCGGACCTGGACCCGTAAATCCGACTTGGCTTATGAGCTCTGTCAAACTTCTCAGGCACTTGACGACTACATAATAATCATATTTTTATCGGGCTGTATCGAGCCATTTTTAAACGAAAACCAGTCAAATGGATTCGGGTCCTTGCACACCCCAAATTTTTAAGGAGTAATGCGGAGAGCAGCTGATGATCCGGGTCATGGATTTTTATCAAAAGATATCTCATTTCCATTACTTTTGAACTATTATTAGATTCTAAGTTATTCATGGAAATGTGGATTTTTAAGTGACATTGAGATGTGCTCTGAAAGTAATCCTTGAGCAAACCTAATTAATTGATTTTGATGAAATTCTAAGAATATATTCATAAAAGTGTTTATAAAAAATGTATGCATTTTATTTTACTTTAATTTAATTTATTTATTATCTACATTCGAAAATAAAGTAAACATTTTTTGAGTTTAAATTTATTTAATAAATGAAAATTGATTGTACTCTTGTCATGTAAACACTTCCAAAAATATATACTCAAAACTTCATTAGGATCCATCAATTTAGTATGCACAAGGATAATTTTATGTTCCAATTCATTACAGATGTGTGTGAAACCTCATAATGTTATACATATTGCACTTCAGAAAATACGAATTTTAGTACTTCATTTGTACTTTGTACGGAACTAAGCATTCTACGTGAGACTTTTTTAAAATTAAATCTATCCGTGTCTATATCAATATTAATTTCCAACAAATTATTTGAAAATTGAACTTAAAAGTAGACATTCACAAAATAAAAGAGCTTTAAATTCTAAAACATGTCCAAAATCTCTCTCAAAGTCTCAGCAAAATTTGTAACCCAAAGCTTTAATGTAGTATCTTCGTCGAACGTCGATTTTCACCGTTAAATCATACTCATTTCAGATCTGCACGCTGGCCCTGAAAACGTGCAAGCTGTCCATCCAGAACTTCATGCCGCCGAATCTCGCGCTACTGGTGGACTTCGACGATCACACCCGGGAAATCGGGCCCACGCTCTACAAGCGGGTCCACGACACGAACTGGGAGGTGCGCGACAGCGTCCTCGAGATCCTCAATACCGTGGCCTGCCTCTCCGAGAACAGTGAGTGGGCATAGAAAACGTTGCTTTTATAAACGCGAAACGAGACTGCTTATTTATTAACTCGGCCATTCGATAAGTTTCTAGTCCAGAGTTAAAATTTCAAATCAGGCGGATCTAATTGAGAATATTTTGATGTTCATATGTGCTGCTTTAACGATGTATGATTTGTGTGTATAGTTGACGAGAACTAAATCGGATTGAATGCTTTTAAATTTTATACTGTTACATTTAATTGTACTATTTGAAAACGTTTGATACGGATTAGATTTCATTCAGTACAGCTAAGTTACTTTAAAGTACTGATTTGGGTATGCTGATTTGTTCTTAATATTCTTAAATGTTGGTCTATTTATTTTATTGTTTTATTTATTAAATTTACAAGTATTATATATGATTTACAGAGAAAGATTAAAACTTGAAACTAGAAAATTAATTTATTTATTTGGGACGAACCCTTTTACATTTTTACATTTTTGTTATATTAGATATTTTGGTTATTTTTACAATACAAAGAGTATTCTATATATTAAAACTACTAGAATGATTTTTCGATGATAAGTTTTATCATAACTACTTTGAAACTCTAAATTTTCTTTAAAATAAACTCTGCAATGAATTACTTAATGATTCCTCATGAAACTGTATATAAAAAATTATTATTAACTGATTTAGTTGTGTATTTAGAATTTTGTGTTAAATTTCAAAAACTATTTCTAATAATAATCTTATAAATAAATCTTTATTTATTAAACATCAACATATGTCTAAAACAAAATTCTTACTTTTATATTTTACATTGAATGGAGTCTTTTAAATAGTTTCAAGAAGATTGTTTAAATTAGGTCAACGCAAGTTCCATTTTTATAAGAATCATTGACCATAAAACATTTCACTAATGGAAGAGTAGTTTTACCACTCTCAATTAAATCATACATTCTTTATACTCCACAAAACGAAATCAGTCGTAATTTAATAATCTTACTGTTAATTACAACTTATATTTTTTGTTTAGAATACCCACCGTACCAGTGCCTCATACTGGAGAATCAATTCCTGCAAGTGGCAGTTGACATCGCTAAGGGCGACAGCGAGAGCTATGTGCGAGCCTCGGCTCTGACCTTCATCTCCACCGCGGTGCGGATAAACACGCTGTGGGAGAAGCAGCTGTGCCAGTTGAGTCTACCGGTACGAGATAAAAAAAGAAAACCTAACAATTCTTTTTCCAATATAGAATTGGCTACTGAAATTTACTTTTTAAGTGGTGCACGTAAAATCGATAGAATACATTAGACGTATTGTATTTCTTTTCGAATTTTTCATGATTAAGGTATAGATATATTTGCAAGAATGATAGGTAGTTTATTAAAGATTTTTTGAAGAACGTTACTTAATTGTAAGTACAAAAGATACCGGAGCCTTTGAGCGAGGTTGCTAAAACATTAGACCGCACTACTTTTGTCAGTTTTGAGGATATCATCAAGATTCCAAAAGTTTATAAAAAATGTGTCAGAGAAATCAAAGAAGTGATCTGTTATTTTCATGACAGATCCTCTGCATTTCTTACTTAACTTAATGATACTTATATTATTTTACTTTAAATTAACTTATTGATTTATTTTTCATACATTTTGTTATTGAATTGAGTATTTTATATTCGAAATTTTTTACTCTATATAACTTTGTTACTTAATAATTTTTATATTTTTCTTTTAACATTATCATGAACAATAAAAAACTTAACTATCCAAACGTTCTATCACTTCAGGATCTAGCGATGAAGCTGGTTTACAAGGAGAGCGAAGCCGTCGTCAGACGCGAGGCCGTGGTACTGATGAAGGAGCTCTACAAGTACCGAAAGTGGCAGTGAGTACTCCAAACCCAACATCTACTAAAGTCCAACTTCTACATTAAATTCACTGTTATATCTTTTCATTTATCTCTTTTATCGCTTAGAAAGCCAATGCTAAGTGCGATGAGCCAAGCGATGACAGTGGCTGCCGTTCTCGACCTGCACTGGGAGGTGAAGGTCAACGCGCTCGAGTTCTGGAGGTACTTCATCAAATCTCACTTGACAGATCAGGGCATGCTGGATGGTCACTTTCCGAACGTCACGTTTTCCAAGGAGCACAGGAAGATCGTCTCACTGGACGAGACGGAGATCAAGCAGAGGCTTAACAAGGCCCTCGACGAGCTGTCGAGGCAGCGCTGTCTTGGGGTATATTTTTAATTTGAATTTTTTCTTTTTCATGAGTCTTTTTGGGATTTCTGAGGATACTTTGGCACTGGAGATTTCTCGAGTTTTGTATTGTGTTATGAAATAGGGAAATATTTTTTATTCGTGAACTAGCAGAATGGGGTCTTTAAGATAGCTTATCAATGTATATAATACGTAGATTTTCTACTACGAATTGTTAGTTAAAAATCTGAAGGTATAATGTGACATTGTGTGATTAACTCAATGAATCAATAAGAAAATTTGTTATATAATCTTTAATTGCTTTGTTGAATTCTCATATAGATTCTCATATAAATTTAAATATAAATATAAATATAAATCAATGATTTAAATTATTAATTTTCTTAGAGATTAAAATTTTGTCCTTAGATGATAGATATTCTGATTATTTTGTAAATATTCGAGAAATTCGTCTCATTTTTATAATTTTAGAAAAATTATTTATAGTGCTAAGGTTACTGTTAGATGGATGATTTCTTCAAATACATATTTGACCAAAAATGAGGTCTGTACATAGTACATTTATGTGTGTCAATCTCTCTGAACGAGGGTTTATCAAACTTGCTTTGATATAAAAAAACAACTACACAATTGTTCTTTTTTTTTTAATTACATATATGGGCATTACTGCCCTTACCCAGATAACGGGTTGTAGGCTCGATTAAAATGAAATAATCTTACCGTCACCGAAAAATTCAGAAAAACATTTTCTGTAAATGTCCCCGAAAAATTCGGACTGACGGAGATTTGAACCTACGTTCCGTAAGCGGCTATTGTCTTAAGAGATACGCGTTTACCACTTGAACCATCGACCACCCCTTTTATTATTTATTTTATATACAAATTTAACTATATAGTGAAATTTAACTAAAATAGTCAATAGTAATTGCTTTTGAGATCAAAAGAAGCTACTCTTACCCTCATTCTGATACATTGTTAAATAACTCACTTTTGGTCAAAATCAATATTCAAAGAAATCATGTGTTGAAGAATAACTCTATTTATATACTTTATAACTAATGCCTGTTAAAATTTCAATATTTTTTCTGAAATTATGAAGATTATACCTCTTTTATAAAATTAAAAAAACACTAGAATCCCAACTTAAAGTAGTTCTCCAACTACAATATTAAGCAAATCTTTTGTCCCTTGAATTCCTTTAAAAATTAGTTTGTATGATGTAAAAAGTACTTGGTGTCATTTACAAGCCCAAGATTTATATTTATAAATTGATATTTTATCACAAAAGTGCAAATATCGATCTTCTTTTTCTCCGTCTGGTTATGCCCTGGCCTTTATTGAAATGAGGCCTGCATGTACCCATAAATATTGATCTTTGACAATAAATATCTTGATCTTGGGTATGAGTAGGTCCTCTGAAAATTTCAAGGCTTGTAAATAACACTACTATTTACACACAGACCAATTTTCAAAGGAACTCAAAGAAAACATTTTGTTAATAATACTGCTCGAATCTCAACTTCTAACAGACGCTTCAAAGAAACCTCGAAATCTCAAAGAAAAAATGTCATCAAACCAAACTAAACCCCACACCCTCAACTAACCCTAAAAAACTCCTCCTCCCCACAGGTACTCCTAGTAACTCTAAAAGACGACAGCGACTTCGAGGTCTCCAAGACCTCCGCCAACATAATCTCCGAGCTGCGGCGCGTCCTCCTCGAGTACAAGATCGACGAGCCGATGCCCCAGCTGCCCTGTCCCAAGGACAGCGCCATCTTCGACACGAACTACGTGAAGCGTCCGGCTCCCAATCCCCTCGAAAGCGAGCCCCCCCTAACCGGCGACAATGCCCACAGCGTCATCGAGGAGATCGTCGACGCGAACGACGCGAATCTCCTGGCCTCCATCTACCGGGACAGCATGAAGATGGACGGCGACGAGTCGGAGAAGACCGGCAAGGAGATGCTCGAGTACGTGGCCGGTGTCAGGAGGCCCGAGTTCCTCATGACGATCCTGAACTTCGACCTCGAGGGGTACATCAGGGGCAGGGCCGACTGGCTGCAGAACTACACGATGAGCTTTGACTCCGTCCTGGATGACATTCTGGTGGTCAGCGAGAGCAAGGACGTCAACATGATGGATTGCTACTGAAGAGGAGCTTCAAGGGAGGATGGAGCTGCGCTCGTGGAAATGTCGCGGCGGAGGATTTCTTTTGTCTTGGGAGAGCGGAGTTGCGGCGACGAGTGTTTCGAGAAGTAATGCAGCTGAGCGTTTCGGAGACCTTGGGGGTTAACGAATGCTTTTGGGAAGCAACTTTGTCGAATGTGCTTTGGGATGGTTGCGACGAGGAATGTTTGGGAGAGCAAGGTTGTCGAACATTTCAGAAACGTTGCGGTAACGAATGTTGATGGAAAGCAACGTCGTTGAGTGTTTCGGGAGGGGCGCGACAATGAATGTTTTGGAAAGCAACGTTGTCGAACGTTTCAGAAATGTTGCGGTAGCGAGCGTTGTTGGAAAGCGACGTTGTCGAGCGTTTCTGAAATGTTGCGATATCGAATGCGTTGGGGAGTAACGGTAGCCAAACGTTGAAGTGTCCAAAATCTTGGCCTGTCGCAACGCCGAGTATGCATAGAAGAAACGTGTATAGAATATTACTGAAACATTATCTAAGAAAATATAGCAATGGGAATAATGTGCTATTTTGATAGGAGAGACGCGCCATAAGGTCGTAAACCGAACCATTCAGACATCCTTGTACATCTAATGTGATTTTTTACGTTTCTTAACGTTAGGAACATTTTAAGGGATAAAGTTTCAACAATGTTTTATACACGCTTTGAACTCTATATATATTAGGCAATTAGTGCGGATGTGTCGATCAACGTTTAAGAAATGTTTCTGAAATGTTAAGCAGTTTCATTTTTCTGCATTGATTGGTTTGCGAAATCTCCTTACTGAATCGTTTCTAAAACGTTTTGTGCTTTTGTGTATGCTTTGTAGAATACTATTCTGCTGTGCCAAGGAAAAAGCTTGAAAAGTCGGTTTTAAAATTCGAATAGCTTGCTTATAGAGACCTATTTGAAAATTAATTTTTTATACGTGCATAATAATTTTCTATGCGTAAATAAGATATGCTCTTTCTGATTCTTCAATGAAAAAATATTTTTCATAATGATTATGCTAGCATTTGGAGATAATTTTTTTTTTATTGTTTCTTATAAAGAATTGTAAAATTATATTCCAATCCGATTTACGGTCGTATTCTTTTATTTCATATCGGGATTCTGTCTCAAGTACGACAATTTTCATGTGTATATTCATGATTTTATCCAACTATTCTATATTTATGTGTAAATAAACAATAAAAACATTATCCAATTTTTGTTAATGTATTCAATTGCAGTATTCTCTTACAAATTAATTGATTTAGAAAAACAGTTTCTTAAAAATGCGATTTATCAAAGTTTTACCTTGGCACAAAGTGGGAGTATTTTTTTTGTATGTATCTTTTCTTTCGTTTATTGTTTGAATCTAGATACACTAGCTGATGACTGTGGAAGTTTTTTTTTCTTAATGAATATAAGTTGCATGTGAGTGATACGATGAGATAAAAAAGTAGTGTCATGGTGCTCTACACTTTTGGCCCAATATGATTTAGATTTGTGTATGTTTGATTTGATTATTTGGATTATTTTCAGGGAAAAAATTTGGAACAAAGTATACTGATTTATTGTTCCTTCTTTTTTTAATATAAGGAAAAAAATTAATTAAATAATTGAATCGAGCTTTAAATACTGGTGGTTCTGTTACAGCGTACAAGAAATACATTCTTTTCTCTGAAGTTGTATATGTAAATAAATAATGTTACTGTTGTATGATTTCGTAGTTTATAACTTACAATACTTTTAACCATTACTTTTTATTTACAATCAAAAAATAATCTATTGCATTCCAAGAATTGTTCTCAGCACAATTTAATTAATCTTGTAAAACAATACTTGTCTATATTTTGTAATTATCTTATACATTTCTGTAAAAAAAAATTTCACAAAAAACACTTTTATTAAAATCAAACAAATCATATGCAACTGTCATAAGCATTTGCATTTATCTTCCTCCAGTTACGTTTTTAAAGTTTTCTTCATACAATATTTCCGTAAATAATTATAAAGATGAAGAAGATACCTTGTAAAGTTTGTGAAATTCAAATGGTTCTTGTAATTTTGTAAATTTATAAATAAATAGAAAATCAAAAGTAGACAATATTCACGACTTGTTCTAGAGGTGCCTTAAAGTTTTTCTTAGTTTATGTTAATGTAATTTTGTACTTACCATTCTATTGTTATCTGTTGATTTTTTCTTTAATTCTATATTTTATGTAAACGTCACAATATAATTGTGTGGAACAATAATGTAACAAAGTGATCAGAGCACATGAATATGTGACTACGTAACTTATATACCAAGACCTTATTATTGAAAATTTTAAAAGGTTTTTAAGATTAATTCCATTATAAATTTTGCGATCGCTAAAAATTATAAGACATGCAATGAAATTAATTAATTATATGAGGCACACTTGTGCACAAAATATTATTTAGGTTACCATTTTTGTAATGACAGTGAATAATAAAATTATATTTATAAAAAAAATTTGTTTTTACTTATTTTTACATAATACAAAACAAATTTTTCTCTAATATTCATTGAAACTTAAATACAGTTTTCAGATCATAAAAATATAAAAAAAAAACCTCTACAATTATTATTATTATCGTACAAAATAAGTAACATACCAGTTGTTTCAGAAAAACCTCAGTAAAAAAAAATAAAGATATGTGTAATAATGAAAATTACCACAAGAAGACATTGTCTTACTGATGTTTTTCCTTAAATAAACTCTACAAAAATAAAAATAAAAAAAAAGACACTTCACAATACGTGCTTCCTCTTCGTTAACTTTTTCAAAGCAAGCAGTCTCTTGTATTGCTCGAGTTCGGTGCACAAGTCGTTGGCGCCCCTTATGAAGTCCTCCATACTGATCTCCTTTATCCAATTCAGCTCCTTCTCGTACTTCTCGTATACGCTCGTATCCTCCTCCTTAACTGTGGAATCCACCGACACCTTTTCCACGAGTTGGCTCGGACTGGGACTCTCGTCCTCCTTCTCCACTTTCAGCAGGGGTGGCAAGCTGCAGTCGATTGGAGCCTCCAGATTTCCCAGCTGTTGGTTCTCCTTGACGCGCAAAATACTGCTGGACAGGTAATAGAACTGCGACGGCTTCTTCGAGAAGCTATTCCAGATGGAGCGCTGTGTCTGTGTATTGTTTTCCTTCTCTTTGCTCGAGGGTGGACCGACTATCTTAACCAGGCCTTTCCAGCCTATGACAGACAGCGAGAGCTCCTCCGTGGAGTGCTGATAGGTCTGATGCCAGTGAAGCTCGCTGAGGGATACTTTGTTCGTTTGACAGACTACGCACTGGTACTTTGTCTCCTGGGACTTGAATTTCTTTATTGGACTCGCAGCAACAGCATTCTCCTGGAAATCAATTTCCATATTTTTGTAATTTATTTATTTTTGTTGATTTTTAGAACTCTACCTTTACATCTTAGATATTTTTACTTAATTACTTTAACAGGTTCAGTCCAGCTAAGCCAAATTTTGTCTCTTGCAGAATTAATTAAAATTTCAAACGTTCAATAAAAATTAGATGTATCTACCTCTTTTCAAGATATTAAAGAATAAAGATTTCCGTCACAGATATAGATTTGTCAAGTTCAACTTTCTCAGGGCTAATAAGTTCATAACTATTTATGACAATTCATGGTACATATTTGTGTCATGTTGGACTGAACCTGTTAATATTATTGTATTATTGCAAATTCGATATATTATTGCAAATTCGGTAAATAAATAAATAACTTTATTTGACAGATCTTTGGTAGAGTAAACGAAATTAAAATTTATGTTTTAAACAAGAATATCACAGATTTTGAGTTAAGGGCTAGATGTTAGAATTGTGTAACTAAAGAATTTTACTCTACGTTACAGTAATATTATATGAGTTTTACAACCCTTGATACAATTAGTAACTGAGTAAAATCCATGGTTAATCCAGTTTGTTCCTCCGATAACAGTCACACAAAGAATAATTGATGTGTCTTGATATAAATTAATGAATTCCTGGCATGGTAGCATACCACGGACAATCCTAAAAGCTACGAGACAGTTGTGATAATCCTACGTACAGCGATCTTACAGTTTGCAATCCAAAGTTCGTTGCCAATTCAGAACAGTCACCATTCGAGGAAAAATACAGATCATTCAAACGAACTCTTCTAATTTACAAACAAGAACTCATCACTTACAGACTCACACTTCGTTTCCAACAAATAGACTACAAAAATTGTACGCTTCGAACAGAGAGCACTGCACAATTCGTCCAACTCGCAACACGCCGACATCAGCACTCGTGGAAAAAGAGTCGACGATCATTTTGCAATAAGAAGCTCAAAGACGCTAAAATAGCCGGAGAGCGCGTAGATATACGTAAGCCTCACACAACCCGTGTCGTTCGTTTTTTTGCGCTAACCACATCGCAGCTTACCGTCTTCAAGTTGAGTATTCGGTCGGCGCAGCTGTTCTGAGAGTCGACGAGCATCGCGTTCACTCGGAATCATTAAGGCTCAAAGGGCCTCGAAAGGAAGAAAAAACGCTCAAACAAAAAAAGGGGCTAAACTCGAACTTGCGAGGCTCGAATGCTGCCGAGTTTATTGTGTGTTGTGCTCTGCTGCGGGACGAGGGAGAATATTGTACGCGGAGAAGCACGACGAGGTTATGGTCGACGTGACGCATTTAAAATAATCCGCTGGCGCGCGCAAGATCAGCTGGTCCTTTTCCCTCCCCGTGGCCACCCCGCGCGCAGGGGGCTCTCAGGTTAGGCTGTATTGTGTACATTGTGGGCGAAATTTTATATTGTGGGGGATTCCGGTGTGATGACCCGGTCCGTAGTCCGTTGGATCCGAAGTGGTAGCGTGGATTTACGGGCGCGTAATTTGAAAGTATTTAAGAGGATGTCGGAGCTAAAATCGTGTTTTTTCTTTTAGTGATTACTTTTGAAGAATAGAATGCATGGGAAAATCAAAAGGAGAGTCGCGTAGTGCTCTGTATAATAAAGCTTTTGCATGCAAGATAAAGTTGATCTGTTAAGTTATTTTTCTAATTAATTTGAAATACGATAGGTTGTTTACGCATGGAAACCTAACCTCAAAATTTTAATCCTACCAAACTTTCGCAAATAACTTTTTATAACGCTATTTTACAGTAAAATTCGGAGCAGACCCGTGTAGCGCTCGACTTGGCGGTTGCATTCGCGCACGCAAAGGCCATACTGCAGTGATGGCATGGGGGCTCATTTTTCAGATCAAAATATTCTCATTATTTTTAATTCTGTGATTTCAAATACTAAGAATGCTATTATTTCTACGACTGTGTCAAAAAGGAGAAGATTCGACCGCATATTTCTACGACTGTGTCAAAAAGGAGAAGATTCGACCGCAGAGAAGATCAGCGTCTTATGAATCTAAATATTTATAGTGTTAAGACTTGAATTTAGTAAAATTCTGTTTATATAATAAAATAAGAGCGGTGATTTATTATATCTACGTCTGCGTAGAAAAGTGAAAGACTGAAGTTCTGTCATCTGTGTCTTATACTTTATAGTATTGATTCTAATTGTTTTATAGAATATTTGGTGAAAAACTTTATCAGAGACATTTCTTTGAAATCATTACATTATTACATGTTTAAGTCTTTACAAGCAACCCTGGTAACAAATGCATCGCAATTTCGCCGCAATTCTGCTGCAATCGTGCGTGCGATCATAAAAATTGCAGCAGCCGACGTGCGGTCTGCGTCATAATTCGACTAGGTTTCTGCTGCACGGTAATTTCGGCAGACGAGTGCGGCAGGACAGACCATATTTTTGTCCTCCATCTGACACACTCTTTATACCAGACATCCGGACTCGAGATAAGCCAGGAATGCCCATATTGACATAAAAAAGAAGATTTTGTATTGTTGAAGCAAGCGGTTATTCTTACTTTTTTTTAAATATATTGTAAGAATTTTAATTTAAACAAACTAACAAGAAGAGAGAAGGAGAGAGAGAGAGAGAGAGAGAGAGAGAGAGAGAGAGAGAGAGAGAGAGAGAGAGAAAGGGAGAGAACAAGAGATAAATGTGGTTTGCGGGTCTTATGGAAACTCCCGAAGTTTACGAATAGGTAAGGTATTAATTTGTTCTTGAGTTTGTAAACAATTGAACTATGTATAGAACGTAGCCTGGGTTGGGCTGTGACTAGAAATATGCACAAAAATGCCAGGATTGTCAACAGGTCTTTGCATGCACAAACTGTTATTTGTGAAATTATTGAATAAATACATTAATAGATAAATGAAGTCAATTCTCTCGATATCGGCAATTCATCATTGATTTAATTGCATATTGATAGAAAATGTTACAAATGTACAAATAAAGAGAGAAAGAATTTCATGAATATAAAAATGTAATGCCTTGTCTTCACTGACAATTTAATAGAGTCTCGCTTTAACTTTCAATATCGAATAACATTTCTGTTGTTTAGAAAAGCAAACCTTTTTTGATATGAAAAAATAGAAGAAACAAATCTCTGCACAATAATACTCTTTAAAATCTACTAATATTTATCACTGTAATGTTATTTAATATGAAGAATTAAAGTGAGGCGCTATTAAAGTGCCAGTGAAGACAAGGCATAAGTAGTTAATTTAATTATTGATAATATGTATCTACAACTTTATTTTTTAGATATCTTAATGACATACGTTGTTATCATTGAAACTAAGAATTCAAGGTAACTGGGGATAAAGCTGCAGAAAATGATGGATAATAACAATCAAAAATATGGTACAAATTGATTTCTGTTGTAATCTGCATCATTATAGTTCATTAAAAAGTATCATTTACATTCATAAAACTTTGGTTTTAACAGCTAGCAAGAGCATAACTTTACCAGAATTGATTAAACCAGATGACGTATTTGGTGTTCGAGACTTTTTGGATAAGAATGGAATGCCTAAGATTTCTGACTGGGATGATTACAACCTTTGATAGATCTGCTTAAAAACGGACACAAGGAAATGGCAAAATTATTTATAGAGAAAGGTTTTCGTTTCAACCGACCTTTTGACATGTGGAATAATCGTACAGTTCTTCATGTTGTAATTCAAATGAGATATTCGGATGTTGTTAAAATGCTCTTGGCTAAGGGAGTTTTTATCACAGCCATAAATGTTAATAGAGAAACTCCTCTTATGCTAACTGCAAAGATTCAAAACAATGAAATAATTGATATGATTTTGTCCATGGTTACATCAGATAATTATTTAAATAGCGAAGGTTTTTCACGTATGCATATTGCTTGTATGAGAAATCGCATTGATATTGTGAAAAAGTTTTTGCAAAATGAAGTGTAGATCAATCATGCTGTAAATTCACAGTCATTACGTTGGCCTGGATATACACCCCTACATTTTGCAGTGCATTTTAAATGCATTGAGACAGTCAAATTTCTTGTGATTAGTGGCGCTGATATTACAGCCATAGATAAAAATGGACTAACTCCACTTCATCTTGCCTTTAGAATTCAGAATACCTCAGTTATTGATACAATTTTATCAGTACATCATTACCATGCTACAAATCTTGTCAACTCAGAGGGTTTATCCCATTTTCATATAGCTTGCACAAGAAATAATTTAAAAGTAGTAAAAGATTTTGTGCAACAAGGTGTAAAAGTTGATCATGAAATACCTAAAAGGTCATTCAATTGGAGCCGCTGCACTGCATTGTCATTTACAATTGAATATAGGTGTACAGATGTGGCTAATTTTCTCTTAGACCATAATTCAAAATTATGCATTGTCATATATAACAATGTACATCACCATATATTACATGCATGTTATGAAGCGAATCAAGTCATCATAGATTTATTACTGTCAATCCAAACCAAAATAAAAATAACCAATCTATATAATCAATGTCCTGCATCAAGTTATCGTTTCTTCTACAGGTAAAACCAAATTATTTATAGTAATAAAGTAATGTCAAATGAGAATGATGTTGGTCTTACAAGATTTACTGAAGCACTAGGCAAAACTGTGCTTCACTTAGCCTTTGAGAATAACAAAATAGAGATTGTGGATAAAATCTTATCCCTTCCTAATGGAACGAATGAAAATCCAGTTGACAACAATGGCATATCTCATTTTCACATTTCCTGCACGAGAGATAACTCACGTGTTGTGAGGAAGTTTTTAGCAAAAGGAGTAAATATCGATAGCTTCGTCAAATCAGACGCAACTTTCTGGCCAGGATTTACAGCTTTGCACTTTGCGATAAAATTTCATCAACCGCAAGTCGTGAAATTGCTGTTGAATCACGGAACGGACGTTACATTGAAAAATGCAGAAGGCTTGACAGCTCTCGACCTAGCCGTACAAAGCATAGCCAAAGCACCCCATTGAAAACATTACCACCAAGCGAAAGAACGAAACCAACCAGACTTGAAAATCCTCGAGCTAATCCTGTCATCCGGCAAGTCTAGCAAATTCGCTGACACATTCGACGACCGAGGTCTGTCTCCGCTCCACGTCGCCAGTGCCAAGGGCGACCTAGAAATCATAAAGCATCTCGTCAATCCCGAAGTCCTGAAGTCAACCGTCGACGCGAGTCTGCCTATTGTCCTCGATCAAACGCATTCCCGAGCTATTTCTGACCGCGAGAAACAGCATCGGTCGCTTCAGACTTTCCACTTTGCACCTGGCCTGCGGGGTAAACGACACCGGTGCCGTGCAGCATTTCGTAAATCTCGGAATCGACCTCGAGGACGCGGTACCATTCGGATACAGCGACCAGCACACTATGGGCCAAACTCCGCTGCACGCGGCCCTCGCGGCCAAGGCTTTCGACGTCGCTCGATTACTGCTACTGCTACTGGAACGCAACGTCGACGTCCACGCGGTCGACGGCTACCTGAGCACGACGCTGCACCACTGATACAACGGCGAGCTCGTACACTGAGAGAATACATCGGTCAGACTTGCTGAACTGTTCGGTAGTTTTGACCGAAGTGAGTTCGGTAGTATGTATACGGCAAGAATAGCGGAACAAGTTCGCCAGCTGACTCCGTGCATCGCGCTCCACTCCTAACCTCGCTTTTTCACAAATAATGAATATTTTAATGAATTTCTTATTTTTTTGTTACTGTAACCTTTTTATATATGATTAGTTAGTCTAAGTTACATTTTCGATGTTCTACTTTAACCTTACTTCTGTTTTACCTTATCACAAACGTGATAATGAGGCTACAATAAAGCGCAACACCACACATCACTTTTAATACACATTCACCAAAACAGCCGAATTGTTCCGCAGTCTTTACCGAACTCCTCAGTAAGAATGACAGACTATGGCCTTCGCAAACTTAGCAATGCGACTTCGGCAAGCCTAACTGAACCATTCTCTCAGTGTAAACGAGCTGGCGTCGCGCGGAGCAGACGTCAACGCGCTGAACATGGATCGAGAGACGCCGGCCGGCGTTCTACCACGTGCTCGATACCGGCGTGGTCAGGGCATTCATCGCGAACGGCATGGACGTCAATGTCGAGAACGCGAACGGCGAGACCTCGTTCAGTCTCATGGAGTTCCTAGAAGACGACGATTTAAGAAACTTCATTCGAGCCGCAAGTAATGTATCTAAATAATAACTTAATTACAGATAGTGTTAATTTATGCTATTTTTATACTTAAAATATCCATATGAATTTAAATATATTTTTAACAAAATCGATCATGTTATGTATTTATGAGTTCCCATTCCTATGCAGTTTTATACTAACTTGGGGATGTACTTAATACGGGACTAGTATTTTTTTTATTTCCCCAAATTTTCATTTCTGGGGGTTTTCGAGGACGCTGAACAAGATGCTGAGGTCAGATATCGCTGTTTCAGCGTAGGGGATAGCGTCCAGTTTGGGATACTTCGGATTTCAATACTTTCGAAGTACGATATGCAACGTCGATTTGTGTTTTTAAACTTCATTATGAAAGAAGCCTATTTACAAAATTTCAGACAAATAGGTCTTTACTATTAGAAAATACACGTTGCATGGCACTAATTTTGAAGACTAGTTAAGCAACAAGATAATCAATAAATATATCTTTCCCGGATCATTTATAAACTCTACAAATACACGGTGAATCTTTGAGGAAAACAATTAAGCCATAGGGTTATTATAAACGTACTTCATCATTATATGGACTCCGCGAAGCCGTGAATCATTAAGCTGTGCATGCGCAGGAAAGAGAGAGAGAGAGAGTGAGAGAGAGAAAGAGAGAAAGAGACGCTAGCTTAGCGGCTTGCATTAGAGTGGCAGGCCTGAGGAAATAAAAAAAATGTTTACTAGCCCAAGAAACTTTTTATATTTAAAAAAAATCATTCTCAAAAATTGTAATGCTATAAATACTTAGTAATTATCTTTAATTTTACCATTGTAAAACCTCAATAACGTGTTCCAACACGTCACAATAAATCACTATTTTCAATACCATATTCATTAAGGGGACAAGACACCTTTAAACCCTGAAAAAGTAATGTCATTATGAGTCCATAAAACTTCTTACAATTAAAATCAAAAATTCTGAAAATTTTTGCAATATATATATTTAATAATATCTATAATTTCATCCTCGTAAAACCTTAAAATTTTGATCTTACACGTCACAATAAATTACGATTGTGATTACCTTATTTATATGTCATACAATAAAAGAAAATTATTTTTCCGACGGTTAAATGACGGGTGGGGATAAATGCACCGAAAGATAATTTTGCAGATGGATAATTATGCCGAATTTATTTTACCGAAGGGTAAATTTTCCGAAAGGTGAAATGGGTAAAGTAATCGATTAACAAAAGTGCCGATAAAGAAAGTTCCGACAGGCAAAAATGCCGATGGATAGAAATGCCGATGGATAAAAATGCCGAAGTTAAAAATGTCGAAATGTTGAATGGCAACGGGTAAAAACTAAAAATATCGAATATTTAAAAGAAACAACCTAGCAACAACTAATACATTATTATAATACAGGCGCATATTCTAATTAAAGCACTTTTTTGTCCAATTTTCGTTTTCGGCAGTTTTAAATTTCGGCATTTTCTTTTTCGGAATTCTTGTTTTCGGCATTTTTAACTTTCGGCACATCTATCCATAGGCATTGATTGTTTCAGCAATTTCAACTGTTCGGTAAATTTATTTTTCTGTAAATTTATCTTTCGGTATATTTATCCCTACCCCCACGTAGAGCGTACTAAAACTACAATCATGCACTTTCACGTAAAAAAATTTTTAAAAAATTTTTTGGAAAAAGATTCAATCTTTTTTAAATTGATTAATAAATTTGAAAAAAAATTAGATCATTGTAGAATAAAAATTAAAAGAAAAATTTGCACAAAAAAGGCGTCATTTAATCGTCACAATCTTTTTTATTTATCGAATGACGTGTAATAGTGGACGCCTTAAAGTACCTTCAGTAAATAAGGTATCAACAATGGTACAATTTACACACTCACTCACGCACACGCTCCCATTGACACCCTCCCAGTCTCGCACACACCAACATACCGTTCATACCAGTACGTATTCGCTTCCAAAAGCAAAAGATGAGATATTAAGGTTTAAAATTTTTATTTTCTATTTAAACGAATGTTAAAAGATTCATGAATAGTAAATATAATCAATTTTTAAAAAAAAATGGAATTTTGTCATTTTTCCGGTATCCCATAGATATACCTATATATATATATATATATATATATATATATATATATATATATATATATATATATATATATATATATATATATATATATATATATATCTGTTCGATCACATCGTATAGTGGTTCCCTCCGATAGGCGCTTTCGAAAGCTTTAGCCGACTTGTCCCGCTCGTTAAGCAATAGCGTTTGGTCTCCTTTTATTTATAGTCTCCCTGGACGGAAAAATCGCCGCCATGTCACCTATACCATCTCCGACGCCACTTCAGGGTGTATTCCATTATTCTGGCGATTCTGCAGCCGCAACTACATGAAAACGGAATGCGCTTGTAGCCGTTCCGAAACTTAACTACTAGGTTGCGCAAAGAATGGTATCGCAATGTTAGAAAAAGTATTTTTTGACTGTTAGCATAAATTGTAGGCATTTGGCAAATTGTGCCATCAGTGTAATCTATCTTTTCAATCAGCTGTTCAGCTGTTCAGAACATGCCCTCACGGCACCGTGTTGCGACTGGCCCTCGGTATATAGCGGTGTACCGAACGCTGCTCACATAAAACGTTGCAGCTCGACCGCAACATTATTTATATATGGTCAGGGATTTTAGAAGTACCTTTATATTAATATTTTAATTCATTTTTATAAACTTAGTTTATAAACATTTCGGAACGTTTCCTTACGCTAGTAGTAGCGCAAGTTGGCTTGCGAAATTTCGGAACGGCGCGGAGGACTGGCTCCAGCATAACGGACTACACCCTTAGTATCTCCGATTCCAGCTCCGTATAGCTCCAGCAAATCTTCTCTGCCAGTCGTCTTTAAGTATCGAGGAAGAGAAGGGAAAAGGGGGAGGGAGAGAGAGAGAGTTATCTTAAGTATGGAACAAGAAAAAAAAGAAGAAAAAGAACGTAAGTTAACTATTTTCATTTTCATTCATTTCTGTGCTAACAGTTTTTTTCTCAAATCTATCCTTTTTATTTTAGAATTTTCCTACGTAAATACAACTGTCCAAAAATTTGGTGCGCGTATTTATACCCTCCTTCCCTCTGAGAAAGACTCACTTATTCCGAATATTTGGTGCAAGGTGTGTCTATCCTTCCGCACACCTTTTTTTCCGTGGGATAAGAGAATTGAGCAAAACAATTTCCCGTGCTACTACGTGAAAACGTAGGCACAAAAACACTATATTAACCCTTTCGCGGCGACATGACGCGTACATCCGTCATGAATTTATGAAAACATCGTTGTATTTCATATCATTACATAATCAAAAAGTTCTTAAATAATTTTCTCAGCTAATTTTCACATTATTTACTATGTTATTGAAACAGTGGTCATATGACAAGGATTTCCTGGAACTTTTCTATTTTTCTATATTTTTAACAGCTAAAAAAACCTCTTATATATTAGCCGCAGTGAAAGTGTTAATAAATAAAAATATCCATGCTAGTGTTAAAATATCATGAATATTTATTTTATTTATCTTATAGTATTTTTATAATTTGAGTATAATCTAATACTAAAAAATATATAAAATAATTAATAAAATAGATAATAAGTTATTTTTTAATTAACAAAAACAGCTACGGAGTGATTCCAATTTGAGGCCTGTCTAATAATTAAGTTCGTGGTAGTATTTGCTCGCTGCTAATATTATATGTCTTGTATTTGCACCTAATGCTAACACAAAAAATTTTATTCGGGTGCATTTGAAGAAAAGTTTTTCTTAACATTTTCGAAAGCCAATTTTGACTTTTACCCATATATAATAATTATATATAAGTGATTAACGGTATGACTTATACAATTATTCAAATGTTTTACAAACAAGACATGTTAGGTTAGTGGTTAAAGTAACGGCCTGACAAGTCAAAGGTCCACGTACGGTTCGAGCCTACGTTAGAATTTTTTAGTTTTATATTAGGGGAGAGTGGGGCACGACGGGCCTGGCGGGTCAAATGGACTTTCAATTTCCTTTTAAACTAAACACTGTTTTTCGCAAATTCTTTCACGAGATAAAGTAATGAGATGTAATGTATTTTATATATACAAGAAATAATCAAAACTCTTTAAAAATATTTAAATAATTACAAATAAAAATTAGATGCTTATAAAAAATAAAATTTTCATTTTTAAAGATGAAGAAAAAACTGTAAAATATTCGATTATATAGTTTTATTAATATCTGTTAAAAAGTTTAGTTAATGAGCTTTAATTTTATTTTTCTTTATAAGTGGGCACAGTGGGCCTCTCTCAATATATTATGAAATAAAGCTTTACAATGCTTATTTTAAAGTAAATATATATTATAAATAATCATTATGCCTTAAATAATATAAAAAAGTATGAATGAAATCGATTAAAGTCAGATATAATCAATGTAATTACATTTAACCTCACTTTTTTAAATATTGTAAAAGAGAACGAAATCGGCTAACGCAAGCGTACGCAAAAGTGGCACTTATCGCACGGAATGTCAAAAAATAATGTTCGAAACATGTAATAAAAACGATTCTGACACAGTGCGATTGTCATCCTTCGCTTCGCTCGGGCGATTAATAATTAAAATGTGTTTTAATTTATTAACAAATATTCATATTCTGAGAATGAAAACTAACAATATTCACAGCTCGATCTTCATAAATAACAATGACGAATTCTTGTATTATGTTCTAAACAATATTTTACTATATGATTAACAAAATATGTTTATGATTGTTTATAGAATAGGAAGAGTGTAATATTTGAATGTATCGCCGAATGATTCCTAAATTGACTATTATTGTAAATGGGTGTTAAATAAATGATAAAACACAATGTATATTTCAAATAAAATAACTTTCGTTTAGTACGTTCTCTAGTACGACTAAAACACTTGACAAAAAGGTATAAGAGAATTTCGGGACTGACGCATATAGTTCTCCACACTTTTCTATACTCGCATTTCAGTTTATGTCTTTGGAACATTTCTTAATAAGTCGATTCATTTTTGTACGAGCATGTAGTAGTGTATAACTACAGTTACACACATAGGTATGCTAAAGCATAGCGATATTCCAACAGATTTCAAGGTCTAACCGGAATTTCTCTCCGCAAATTTATCCATTTCTCTTTGAATAGGTTGATTCACATACACTTTAAACCATTCTTTCAAATTAGTTGTTGGCAAAATAGATTCAGCTTTGGTATTGAAATATTTAATATCCATCACTTCTTCATCATTTTTCGTAATGGCGTATTCAGCAGCCAGCACTGTATATACTTTTAAAATGTTATGCTGTTTGAGAGTATTCTTAATTCGAGTTTTAAACAAAGCCTCAGCATCTCTCATGAAAGCTGTTCCATCGAAATTCTTCAAGTTTGTAATCACACCAGATCTAATTCGATTATTGAATGCACAGTCGACGTCTTGCCAACGTACTCTAACGCTACGCGCGCGGCACCATGTCCCCTTTTCCCTTGCCCTTTCCCCCCGTGCAGCAAATCTCATATAAACCACACCCGATTCAGACCACATTTCCGTAGGTCAGGTAGGAATCGGACGGGAAAACCTCACTAGATCCGGGCTCCGATGTGTATACCATATTTTATACGATACGGCCTAGAAAATCTACGCCCGATTCCGACCCGATTTTCGGACGTTAATCCCCAGTAAAGAAAAAATTAGTCATTTTCTTCGCGTGTACTCTACAGGTATTAATTCTTTTTTAAACTAGATTTATTTACAGTAGTTATTATATGATTATCTGAAACAGAAATATAGAAATAATTATAAATTAAAAAATTTTTGGGTGATGCGGGGAATTGAACTGGCAATCTCGAGACTGCTGTGCTGATGCTCTAACCACTTGACCACATGGACCTGTTACTTGCGTAACTTCAAATCATATATTAATGTTACACGTTGTAGTTCATATTTATACTCTTATTATTCGTAGGTATTTATATAATATCTAATACCATTCTTTTTACGAGAAGATTTATATAATTAAAATATGGAATAGTTATCAAGGAGGTAAGAAATACTAACACAATTCCTAACTTATTGATGCAATTTACGGTAAGATACGGTAGGATACGGATGTATCAGATGATATGGTTAAAGAAATCTGATAATAAGAAATCAGATTCTATGACTAAATAAATCTGATAGTAATAAATCAGATGATTATGATTATAATCAAAGAAATCTGATAATAAGAAATCAGATGATACGGTTAAAGAAATCGGATAATAAGAAAATAGATGATACGGTTAAAGAAATCTGATAATAAGAAATCTGATGACGTAGTCAAATAAATCTGATATTAAGAAATCGGATAATTATTTTATAAATCTGATATTGATTAATCAGATGATTTGGTATATTATATCTGGTATAGATTAATCATACAGTTAGATATTATAAAATCTGGTACATTGAAAAGTCAGATAATTTCGTTTTCTTGGTTAAAAATAAATCGGAATTTGTTTTTCAAAAAATAACATAGTGAATTCGAAATTTTCAAAATTAAAAGAAAAAAAAGGAAACTGACGTGTAAAATAGTGACAATCTTAATTTGCAACAATAAGTCTGAAATTTAATAAAAGGAAATAAATTCTTAACAAAAACGAATATCTATAAGTAAGCCTATAATGATAAAATAGTCGAAGCTTGAGTCTAAGAAAAATATGAATTGGCAACGGAGCCTAAATAAAGTGTTAGTATAAAACATCTATTATAAAACTTTTATGATAATAAAATTGCACACGGACTGTATAATCTTATAGAATAAGAATAAGGTAGCATTCAATAAGAATTAGCTATCAATAGTAAAACGTATTTACTATTTAAGGTTTAGTATCAAAAATATATAATTAAAAATATATGTGATTGTAAATGGATTCTTAATGTTACAAATAAGGAATTTTTGTAAATTCATAAAATATAAAACTTAAAATGTTATTCAAGATTTATGCTAAGAATGATATATAAAATATTTAGTGAGTACTGAAATTTTTGCAAGTTTCTAAATAGTAGCATCTTCCAGTCCGGTGGTATGCTCGATCGGAGGTTCTAAGTTCCGAACCGGCGCCGCTTTCCAGAAGTCAGAATTCGTATTTAAAATGTTTTTATACCCATCTGAACGAAAATGGCCACTCTTTTTCCTGAAAAGCGAGACCAAAATTATACATTTTGCCCGCAAAAATGATTAGCGGGAAAAAAATTTTCCCGCAAATCACTTTTTTCCCGCAGATGCGAGAAAAACTGACTGCACTATAAACTAGTCCAAATTTCATTATTTCATCAAGTTCTATCAATAACTCTGATTTTCGACTATCTTTTAACAATATTGTCTTTTAACAGTCCATTAATCCCGCTTTCCAAGTCAAAAAGTGACCACAGTTGAGATGGGCATAAAGTACTATATGTTACTCGAGAAAAATCGACTTTTTGCCCTTGTTACATAATGTACTATAGTTGCTAGACTGTACCGTTGACACCGGAGACTTCGGGGGGCCGTTGAGGACAGTACGGAGATTCCATACCCAAGGTCAGAATGTGAAACTTGAGAATCAAGAGGGGCTGACAGCCACCTTCACATTTTCAGTCAACAAAAGGCCTATAAAAAGTGGTGCGCGAGGTATTTATAACGTAGCATATTGAGCGTGAAGGTGGTGTACATCAGTCCCTCTCGTCCAACGAGTCCAATTATGTCGAAATATTGACCAATATTTCGACGTAATTCGGTATTCACTCGCTTTAGCATGTAAAATCGTATATACGTATATGCATACAAGTGGCTATAGATGTACGTTCATACGTCTATATTATACATGGGTGACATGGGATGTCACAGTGCCCGCTCCCTAAACACTTGAAAAATTTTTGATTTTCTTAAAAAAATTGAAAAATTTTGAAAATTTTGAAGAAAATGAAGAATTTTTAACATTTTGAAATAATTTGAAAATTTAGAAGAAATTGAAGAATACTGAACATTTTGAAAATAATTTGAAAATTGTATTAATATTTTTAACAAATCTAACAAAATTAATGAAGTTATTTTGAATTCCTAAATTTTAAATAATTAAATTTTTTTTTAATGATTTATGAATAACTTATATTTTGCTGGGGGGCTCCGTCCCCAACTCCCCAGCGACCCACCCAGGATATGAGAATAAACATTATTTGCAGTAATGCCGAAACAAAAATCAGTAATTATATAATTCATATTTTGTTTTTTTCTATTTTTAATTTTATTGTAAAATTAGACAAAATAGAAACATCTTTATTTGGTGATAAAATTATTATATTTTTTATTGAATAATATAAGTTTGTTATTTAGATTATCCATTTCTATTCATTAATTCCAGAATGCATTTCTGCATGACAGCAGCAACATCGCATTCATCCGTTTCTTCGTTTGCTAAAAAGAAATATTTTTTTTGTAAATATTGCAGTCATTTTATAATTGTTACTAAATAAGAAGAGATTTATCAACAACGTGATCTCAAGGGTATACTGTCGTATCATGTTAACTATAATTACAATAATAAGTGATCAATAAAAAAAAAGAAGTGATAAACCTTAATACGCTGCGCTGTATATGTTACAAGTATCGCTCATTGACTTAGTTTCGACATACACTTAATTTCCACATATACTTATTCACCTCCCTAAGGGCACCAAACCACCCACAATCACGCATCCGTGTACCCATACCCAGCCACCCATTAACCGTCGAAAAAAAATTTTCGTTCATCACGTCACCTAGAATCGTGTGAGAAACTAAGTACCTTTAATAAATATGGTATTGAAAATAGAGATTTATTGTGACGTATATGATCAAGATGTTGAGGTATTACAATGGTAAAATTTAAGATATTATTGAATATTGATAGCATACAAATTTTCAGGATGATTGCTTTTAAACATAAAAAGTTTTCTGGACTTATAAAAAAATAATCTTTTTTGGGCTTAACCCAGGCCTGCCCCCTTAAGCGCTTATCTACTGTGAAGTATATCCTACCGCGTTGTATGAGGAATGTAACTATTCTGGTTGAAAACAATCTCATCAATAGCCAGTAATAGCATGTAATCGTTCATTAACATTCTGTAATCGTTCATTAATATTCTGTAATCGTTCATTAACATTCTGTAATCATTCATTAACATTCTGCAATAGTTCATTAATATTCTGTAATCGTTCATTAATATTCTGTAATCGTTCATTAATATTCCGTAATTGTTCATTAATATTCTGTAATTGTTCATTAGTCGCCAATAATCTCTCAATAATAGCTATAAACGACTATTAAAGGCCAATTAATGGGTATGCATGAGATTCATTTCTACCAGGGTAAATCTTTTGCAATTTTTTAATTCAAAAATATTTACCTTTGTTAACGCACTGTAGTATATCTTCTTGTACACTTTTGTGAAACTGATTAATTTCGGGCTTCAACTTACCATCTACGATCTGCCGAATATAGGTATTATGTATGGATAATATTTCAATTTTTCAAACACAATTAATTCCTAATAAGATATGATTTATTACTCACACCTCCCTTTTTCTTCAGTTCACAAGCAATTGAACACCTAACTTTGCGGTCGTTTAAGTTAAGTGGTTCCATGTGGCTTTCTGCGTACAAACGAAACAATATGAATAAGTGGGCTCTAATAAAGATATACATTGCATTCTTATGAGGATTTATTTATAGATTTCTACTAACCATTATAGGGTATGCCAACTTCTGCATGACATTCCTTAATCCGTTGTTTTGCTTCAGGTGATATTTGACAGTTCATGCATACCTACAAAAAGGGCTTATCTAAAGTTTTACTCAAATTTTTTATTTTTATATATTAAATAAATTAATAATTAAAAGTTTATAATATGACTTGTTGTGTTGAGGTTTAAAGCTGTTATTTATGGTAAAATTTCGATTTCATTAGGTAGACGAATTAAACCTAGGGTAGATGTGTCGATTACTATGGGGTAGTCGATTACTATGGGGTAGTCGATTACTGTGCACTAAGCTTAGATTTCCGTATAACTAATTATCCTTTCATGAAAAAGCACGTATTATATTTTATAATTAATCGTCAAGTACTCCTTTATGTATAAGAACCGAATGTATATTACGTTATTTTTAAATACTAAAATGATTATTTGAAATCTGTGTTGTATGATTTTACCTTTTTTCTGCAAAATCTTAGCAAAAAGTTTAAGTTTAAGTTTTTTTATAAGAGTTGTAATAATTGTACGTTCTTTATTTCATACAATGTAATAAAAGTTTTTTTAACCCCCCTGCGCAGGAGTTATCATGCCAGAAATACCTTCCAAATGCAGTAATTTGCAGAATGATTTTAAGGTTTTTGGGGTCTCTGATTACGAATCTGCAGTCAAAATTACGAAATTCAAAATGGCGGATCCAATATGGCTGCTACATACTAAATTATTGTATATTACGATTTTTTTAAAGAAAATACCCATACATGGGGTTTTGGGGTCGCTAATTACGAATCTACAGTCAGAATTTCGAAATTCAAAATGGCGGATCCAATAAGGTTGCTACATACGAAATTCCTGTATATTACGATTGTTTTTAAAGATAATAACCATACATGAGTTTTAAGGGTCGCTAATTACAATTCTGCAGTCAGAATTTCGAAATTCAGAATGGTGAACCCAATATGGCCAACACATAAGCATTTTTTGTATAATACGAGCGTTTAAAAAAGAAATAACCATACACGGGTTTTTGGGACTTGTGCAACTTTTCTCAGCAAAAAACGAACATGTCACAAAACAGATTTTGAGATTTTACGATTTTTCAACGAAACCCATGTTTTAATGTGTATAAAGGTTTTTGGGTTATAGGGTTGTAAATGTATAATATTTCACTCTATAACAGAGATAATAATTGCGCCATTTTTAATTCTGAAATTCTGACTGCAAATAAGTAGTCAGCGACCACGAAAACCCATGTAAGGTTATTTTCTTCAAAGACACTTGTAATGTCCAGATATTGCGTATGTGGCGGCCACATTGGATCCTCCATTTTGAATATCGAAATTCTGACAGCACATTCGTAATCGCAACCTCGAAAACCCATGTATGGTTATTTTCTTCAAATACACTTGTAATGTCCGGATATTGTGTATGTGGCGGCCATATTGGATCCACCATTTCGAATATCGAAATTCTGACAGCAGATTTGTAATCAGCGATCCCGAAAACCCATGTATGGTTATTTTCTTCAAATAAACTTGTAATGTCCGGATATTGTGTATGTGGCGGCCATATTGGATCCGCCATTTCAAATATCGAAAGTCTGACAGCAGATTTGTAATCAGCGACCCCGAAAACCCATGTATGGTTATTTTCTTCAAATAAACTTGTAATGTCCGAATATTGTGTATGTGGCGGCCATATTGGATCCGCCATTTCGAATATCGAAATTCTGACAGCAGATTCGTAATCGGCGACCCCGAAAACCCATGTATGGTTATTTTCTTTGAAAACAATCGTATTAATTATACGATTGTTTTATATATTATTAAATAATATACAGGAATTTTGTATGTAGCTGCCATATTGGATCTGCCATTTTGAATTTTGAAATTTTAATAATAGATATAATATTGATAACGTTAAAAGCTTATTTACGTTCATATTTTTAGAAAATATTCTTATAATTGGGGCCTGCGGCGGCTCAGTCGGTAGAGTGTCGGATTCCCACGCCGGTGACCCGGGTTCGAATCCTAGTATCTGCCGATTGATACAAGCACCTCTGTAAAAATTACATGTGCTTTGTTTACAAACACACCGCAGACCCCCGTCGTCGATTAGCACCACATGGAAGCACAAACATGGCGACGTTAAATAATAATAAAAAAAAAAAAAAAAATTCTTATAATTCTCGGGAATAATTTTAACAGTCGCCATATTGGATCCGCCATTTTGAATTTTGAAATTATAACTGCAGAATCGTAATAAGCGACCTTGAAAACCCCCGAGTAAGGGTTTTCAAGCTATTTTGAGCTATTTTAAGCAATTTACGAAAGATTTTACAATTGCATACAATAAGTATAAAAAAACGTAATTTTCTTATTTTTCAGATTATAATAATTTTATAACAACATTCAAAATCGTAATTCAAACTCCAGCTATCTTATTACATATATTCTAGGCTTTAATTTGCGGGGTCGTTGATGTCTTATAGTAATTTTGTTCAAAAGTTATGATAAAAAATGTTTGGACGAGTTTACTCGTCCTCCTGCATACGGGAACAACTCCGTTTGGACGTGATAAACAGGCCTGTAATAAACCCAAAAAATACTTTTTTTTCAAGTCCTGAAAAGTGTTTATGTTTAAAGCAATCATTCTGAAAATTTGTATGCTATCAAAACACAATCCGGTCACGAGATAGTAAAAAGCTACCTTTCTGTAATGTTTTAGATAAAATGTTACCGATTTACTTCAGTTAAGTATCGTGGCAAATAAAAAATTTATTTTTTTAGACTATTATTTTTTTCTCGAAAAAAGAAAAACGGCTGCCAATTCATTCGCACTTACCGTCCTCCAACCTTATTAATTGTTTCTATGTGTATTTATTTGTTCTATTTACTTCTGCGTTGAAAAATCAAACCGACAAGTCCGTTTTTATAAATGACCAGATAGATTTAAACTTTTAAATTTCCATTTATACATATGCAAAAGTATAATTTATATTATGGAAAAATATTTGAATTGTATAAAGCTTAAAAAGTTTTTACATCTCAAATAATATTTTTTACAAATGACAATAAAGTTTTTAAAACTATAAAATTGTTTACTCAATTTTATGAAGTCGATTTACACTCTATTTAGTGAATTGCAGATCTGGTTAGTAGAGTGAATTTTGTACTCTAAAGAGCGAGAGAAGGACCCAAGCCATAATAATATGAATTAAAAAATAAATTGTTATAATTTTTTAAATTTATTATTGTGCAAATCGGGATACCACTTAAAGCAAGATTTTATTTTAATCATGTAAAACCCAAATATGTATATATCTATCTATCAATTAAAAGTAAATAAAACCTTACTTTTAAGAAATATAATATATTTACAAACAAATTATAAAATTATTTTATTACAATTTTTGTTTGCAATAATTACATAAAAAATACATAAAATAAACATTTTATGTTTCTTAAAAAAATTGCATCCGAAATCAATGATGGCAAATCGTTCACAAAATTTTAGATGATTAAATATTTAAATAATTTTAATAAATTACGTACAGAGAAAAAATTGCTGCGATAAGGATTATTACCTCTCGTTCTGTAATTTTAGTCAAAAATTATCTTTCGTCAAACCATCAATGATAAAATAGCACACCCATTTTGAGGTATTATTTAGAAAGAGATATAGCAATTTAAAATTAATTTATTAGAACAAAGAATTTCATATTGGAACAATTAATTTAGTTTGAGGAAGCTAAGAGCCATTGAATTGGCAGCGTTTTTTTTATTTGAAATAGAAATTGAATTCCAACGCACGCAATCATGAACGCGCTGTGTTACAAAAATAAATTTAAAGTAGGATTCGTCGGTAAAAAAGTTACCTTCCTTCAAGAAGGAGATGGTGACTGAAAGGGTTAATAGAATATTCCTATTTTTATTGTGTACTTACTGTGGTGACAAGAACGCCCAAAAGACACAGAATAGCTTTCATCTTGCAATTTAGTTTTAGCGTGAGGTTTACTATAGAATTCTAGTTTCAAATCTGAAAGATATTCTAAAATTACTAAGTATTTATATGAGAGTTTTGATGTACGTGATAAACAGGAAACCTAGCGTGTTGGATAATCATCAGTTACAAAGAAAAGTATATGAGCTTGCCCAAAACACGCGAATACATGGAAATGTCACAAAAAGTTATTGTGTTGTGATTGGTATCATTTCTATTATAATTTTGAGTAAATTAACACATATGACATTGTCTTCTCGTACAATAATTGTTTTTGAAAGTAAATTAAATTTTATTCTAATATGTGTAAATTCAATCATCTTCTTTAATCTCTTATCTGTTAATTTATAAAAAGAAACAAAATAACTATTTTACCTAAGATTGTTTATATGGTAGACCTCCTGAAGTTCTCGAATTCAGGTATAAGAAATACGAAATGAAAATCATTTCCTAGCAAATCTTTTGAAGGCATTTTTTTTCGTTTGTAAGTATCAAATATGCTGAAAAAATGCCGCTATTCATTTTGTTTACAAAGCATTTTTATAAAAGAAAATGTTTAATTAAAAATAAAATAAAGAAACTTTAAAAGTTTTATGCTTAAACTAAAATTTACTTGATTCTTTGACTTATTTTAAACATAAAGATTGTATGTATATGATTTGGCGTATCACCTTCCTTTAAAAAGACCTCAGGTGAAGTTATATCAGAAGTGCTAACAAAAATATGTCACCAAGTACTGCAATAATCGGTATAGGTGACTTGATTTTAAAGTCAATTAATTCAGTTGAAAATAATAAAATTATACTGCCAAATGTGATAACAGCTAGAAATAGTTCAGATAATCTCATATTATTCAGAAGATTTGCAGATGTAGGTCTAAGAGTATACCTATAGATGATAATATACTTAAAAATTTTGATATAGACTCTGGATCAGAGTACTTAACAAGAATCTATGAAAAACGAAACTGGACAATTATACTTGAAGTGAAAAATTAAGATGTATCAGATGATCAAAACTCGATTTATGACAAATATTCGTTCATAGCGAGAATAGTGTCAATAGATGAGTTCTCGCGACAATCTCAGACTGACATACTAGATCTAAACAAAACAGCTATCTCAGAGAAAAATACAAAGTCAGATAATGTTTAGATGAGGACGTCTGAGATGGGGAGGGATAAAGAGCAAGAACTAATCCTAGAAAAACTAGATACGTACATCCAGTCTAAAGGAAATAAATGATTCTAACATGGATAAAAGTATTTGAATAGAAAAATAAGCCATTATCGATTTTAAACACATTTAATAGACACTTTATTTATCAGGGCGGCATAATGTATATGCCAATGATATCTCGAGAACAGCTTGACCCGTACGATGTGACATTTGGATACTACGTTGTACTCAGTGAAGGTAAATAGCTTAGTTACAATGGTTTACATTAATGTATTTCTATAACATATTGATATTGTCTTAATTTCTTCTTTCGTAAATTAGCATGCACAATTCATTGGTTTTGAGGCTAATGATATCTAAGAACAATTGTACTTAAAAAAGTGATTGCTATGTATTTAAACATAAAAGTGACGGAATAAGTGAAATAATAACAAAGTTAAAACTGACATGGCTATTAAGTCTTTTTTAACAGACTCTAGTATTTTTAAATCAAGTATATTTTTGAATCGTTTTTAAACTGTTTAAAAGCTGTTATAACATTATTTTATGTACAGATTCTGAAATGTTACAACGTGCAAAATTGTTTTATATAGCAAGTTTCAAAATTCATCCGCTTTAAATGCTTATTTTCGAGGAAAAAAGTGTCGTTGTTAAACAATTTCTAGTGGATCGAGGTGAAATATTTACTACATCTTCTACTAGTCATAGCGGGGGTCGATAACTTAAGGTAATCAAAGTGGCTTCACGTACCAATGTTTATGCTATTTATACATATATATGTTTATAATATTTAATATAAATATTTCCCGTATATTAATCTGCACCGCAATATATTCAATTTATTTCGAATTTTTCATTTCTAATATCAATAATTCTATTGTCAAAAAAAGAATATTATGTCAATGAAAGGGCAATGTAATGTAATATAGTAAATCCCATAAAATGGCAGCGAATATTTTCCCCAACACTTCAAATATTAAAACTTATTAATTTAAGTCATATTTGGGAAGCTCATTTTTCTATTTTAATCGAAGTACACACTATAACTATAAGTATAATAATAAAATCTTAAGCCCTAAACCCTAAACCCAACTATCCCGAGCAGAATATTTTGTAATAAAAAGTTTTCATAATAAAATCGTAAACTCTAAACCGTAAATCCTGAACCCAACGACTCCAAGCTGAGCATTTTACAATTAAAAAATTTATATAATATAGTGTGACGGTCTCAGCCGTTTATAATACAAAAGAAAATGTTTTTATATTTTGTATGAATGCGGTTCGCGTGTTAACCCGAGACAAGTGACTGGAAAAATCAGCTCTTAACCCTCCCAATGATTTCTCCCTTCATGCTCCCCACTGCGTTCCCGGAGTCGCTTAGTTAGGTGCTCCGTAAATGCAGTTTTCTATTTTTTGATTTATTATCTCGGCCTGGCAAGAGCGCTAGCTAGCTCCCTTGCGAGGTGAGAGGCAAAACCCCGTAAAAAAACACTTATGTATTCATTACGGGAAAAACCCCGACAGCATACTCTCGAGCGGTGCGCTGACCGCTTTAGAGTGCGCGCTTTCTGAATGGGACTTATGAGCGCGTTGGCCCCCTTGATGGATACCAAGGAGGGTTCGGCGCTTCCAAGTTGGAAAAGGATAGGAAGAACATATAAATGAAAGTTTAAAATTTGATTATTAATTTATTATAGAATGTTAATGCTTACATATTGTTATAGAGAGAGGGAGATACATAAATATCAGAGTTAGCGTAGGACTACACAGAAATGAACAAAATAATGTATTAACCAATTTTCGAAAAGTTTACGTCTGTGTATTCCCGTCACCATGTAATTGTTTAAGGTGCCTGCCTAACGCCGTTTAAATTTACAAAAAGATGGCAGGCACCTCACACTGCTTGGGAGCGAATTCCAGAGGTGCGCACATTGAACTCTAAACGAGAATAGGCCCTTATCGGTGATTGACCCCGGAACCGAGAGCTCCTTCGTACCACCCCTACTTGAAGTCCTGGTCTGGTTTTTTTCAAAGAGGGCAGGAAGATATGGTGGCTGCCACATGACAACCGCTTTGTAAAGCAACAGTCTTATAAAATACTCCCTCCTCACCTTCAGATACAGTCAGTCCAGTCTTTCCCTGTAGGAGGTGATATGCTCATCACGCCTAACATATGTATCTCACACATGAATTCTGTAAACGTTGTAGTCATGTCTGAAGCTCCCCTGACACGTCAAGAAGAACCACTGAGCAATATTCTCATGTTAACCTTCCGTCCATCACCACGCCGAGGTTGGTAACTGTATCGACAAAGGGAACGGGTATGCCGGTCTGTATCTCAATGCCTTGCAAGTCAAGGTACTGCACCTGTTTGATGTTGTGATCAGATCCAAAGATAATCGCCTTTGTCTTGCCGAGATTGAGGTGCAGGCCAGCTGACGATGCCCAATTCGACACTGCTCGTGCTACAGCCGATATGCGACCAATACCATCACAAAGACCTTCCAGGGTCACTTGAGTGTAGGTTTGCAGGTCGTCAGCGTATAGTATGTGTTCTACACCATCTAAGTCTAGTGCGTCTTGTAAGTCGTTTATGTAAAGGCTGAAAAGCAAGGGTCCCAGGAATGAGCCCTGTGGAACGCCAAGATTGGTGGTTAGCCAACCTGAATCCCCTTTTGTATTAGTGACGACTTTCTGTCGTCTCCCCATTATATATGACTTAAGCCACAAGAGAACACTCCTGGAGAAACTCATGCGCATCAGCTTGCGCAGCAATTGAGCTCCCTTCCAAGTTCCCGGAAAAATGCCACTGGACAGAGAGGAGTTAAAGATTTTAACGACATGATCTCCCACAAACGGAAGAGCCTTAGCCACTATACTTTGGGTGATGCCGTCTTCTTCTCTGGCCTGCGACGAGAAATGGGCAACAGCCAGGACCACGTCCGAGAAGTTGACTTCTCGGAAAATAAAGCCGTTATCACTGGCAGTGGTCAAGGCGTTGTCAAGTTCTTCATCACTGTCACTTTGTGAGATCGACACCCCTGCAAAGTGGGCATTGAGCTCTTCCGGCGAGAAATAATGAAGCTTCTCTCTTATCTTTTGGAGAAGGCCCAGAGCCTTGAGCTTTTTCCAGATGTCTTTCTTATTATCAATAACTTCAAAAATTCTATTTTGCAAAAATCTTTCTCATGTTTCCTTCGTTCGTAATTCAGCTTCTGCTGCAACGCTCTGATACTCCTGCCACAGTCTGTCGTCTTTGATTCGCGAATAGCGTCGTCGTACAGAGTCACGTTTTTTGTATAAATGTGTCAGTGCAGCATCAACCCATGGTGAATTAATTTTCTTTTTCGGTGTAAATTCTTTTAACGGCGCAATTTTATCTATCACAGCTATGAGGTTGACACTTACGCACTCTAATTGACTGTTTACACCCGTTGCGGGACCATCAATCAGGACCAATCACAGTCAGCTAGGTGAGACATGAGGTCGTCTTGCTGGATCGATTAAAAATCCATGTAGCTGAAAGATTCAGCCACAGGGGATGCAGCAGTTTCGACCCCAATCTCGACCTCTATGATGTTATGATGACTGGGAAAAGGCGCCGGCCGATTGTCGCTGCTCAGTACAACGTCATTGTTATCTGTCAAGATCACATCAATCCGTGTTTGAGAATCTGTGAGATGATGCGTCGCACCATGATCAACTATTTGAAGGTTGAGATCATCAGCCAAGCGCCTGACAAATCTTGCATCGGCTGACGTTCCGAGTAGGTTCGCATTCAGATCTCCCATAATAATTTTATGACTAAAGTCTTGCGTATGTGTTGTTAGTTTGTCTGTTAAGTCGGAACCCTGTAAAAACGGTACGTGTGGTGGTCTGTATACCAAAGCAACAAAGACGGGAGGAAGGCTGCCCTGCTGAACACTGCACATTAAGGGGGGGTAAGGTATTTAAATTTTTTTTAAACTGAATGCGTTGTATCTCAAGAATATTGTGTAAAAATTTCAAATCGATCGGAGCAAAATTGCAGGTGTTATGAATATTTTCCTACCTGTTGGATTTTTATACCTGCTCGGTTCGAGCGCGCTATTGTTACCTGGCAGCTGCTACGCTCCCTATATTATACCGAACCGTTCCTCCTACTATCTTTTATAGAAATTTGAAGACAAGTATAAACATGCTCATACCTGTACCGTATATTTAGTCAGTGTAGAGAATATAATTTAGTTTAGCAGTAAACTTTCTATCGAACAGACGTACACGTGCACTCCAATTTTTCGCATCATTTTCGTGAAGTTTTGTGGAAAATTATTGCTACAATGCCAAAAAAAGTTAAAAGGTGTGATAGAAAATCAAGTGGTTCGAGGTTATATCGATCTAGAAAGATTATACCGCCGCAAAAACGTAAAAGAGAAGACATTTCAACAAGTAGCGCGTCAGCTAAAAAAATAAGAGTGACCGTTGAACATCAAATTAAGGAGGATCTTGAAAAACACTATAGGATAATAGATTTTCTATTTGTCAACAATTTCTACGCTAGTGAAGTGCGTAAAATGTGATGGAAAAGTAAATTTCCATTCGACTAAGCGTGAAGGCCTTGGATTTAATATCAATGTGTCGTGCGAAAGCTGTTCCGTGATTACAAATGTTCCGTCTAGTGAAAGAATAAACTCCGGTGCTTACGAAGTTAAGCATCGGTTTGCTTTCGTGATGAGGATATTAGGCCTTGGATTATCTGGCTGTGATAAGTTTTGCGGCTTGATGGATTTGTGTAATAGCTTTTTATCAAGACCGATGTACAATCATTACATGAAAAATATGTGCTCGACTGTAAGAGAAGTAGCGAATCGATTTTTTTTATCTGCTACAAAGGAAGAAAAATCTGCTACAGCGGACGAGAAGAATACTCAAGATACTGACGAACTCACGGTATCAGGCGACGGAACATGGAAAAAAAGAGGCTACTCATCTTTATTCGGCGTCACATCGTTGATCGGTTACTTCTCAGGGAAAGTTCTTGACATTCTTGTCAAAAGTTCATACTGACACGAATGTAAAACTTGGGAAAGTAAATTAAATTCTGCCGAATACGAAGAATGGCATGAAAACCGTGTAAATGCTGGAAAATGTAAGTCAAATCATACTGGTGCAGCTGGAAATATGGAGGTCGAAGCAATCAAAACCATGTTTCAACGCTCGGTACAGAATGGTATGCGATATTGCAACTATATCGGCGACGGTGACTCTAAAGCTTACTCAGGGTTAGTGAATTCTAAACCTTATGGTGATGATTTTTCAAGAATGTGTAGGACATGTTCAAAAAAGAATGGGCACTCGTCTCCGTGAAATAGCCAAGAAGATTTTGTAGATACTGAAACTAAGGCTGGAAAGAAGATAAAAAAAAGTCTGTCTGGTATAGGGAGGCTTACGGCTAAGATTATGGACAAACTGACGGTATACTACGGTTTGGCTATTAGACGTTACTCTGATTCCGTGGAAAATATGAAGAATGCTATCTGGGCAACGTTCTTTCACTACAGTTCGACAGACGAGAATCCACAGCATGAAAAATGTCCGAGCGGCGCGGACTCCTGGTGCGAATGGCAAAAAGCTGCAGCTGCTAATGGATTGGATTCGTTCAAACACACGTACAGTGCTCTTCCAAATGATGTTTTGAATACCATCAAGCCTATCTATGAAGATCTAAGCAAAGATGCTCTCCTGGAGCGATGTATCGGAAGCTTCACGCCAAACGACAATGAGAGTTTGAACCAACTTATATGGCAAATCTCACCAAATCACTTGAGCGGAACCTCTGTGATAGTTGAGATTGCGGCTTATGTGGCAGCCTGTGTCTTCAATGAAGGTTCTTTTGCTCTACTATCCTTCATGCAAGACATGGGAATCAGTAGTGGATCAAGCGCTCATGAATGGGCGCGATCAACTGATCACATTCGTATAAACCGAGCAGAGCAGGAAGCTGAAAATCAAACTAGAGATGGCAGGATTCGTCGTAGACAGGAGCAAAAAGATGCTTTAGACATCATAGATGACAGTAACATCCTCTATGGACTTTGCATCGATGATTCAGTGTGAGGTAAGCCGATAAATCTCGCTTATGAACATTTTATTCCAAATTATTTAGTGTTCAAAACTTTAAAGCGTTTTTCCCATAACTCAAGATTTCAAAGTCGGTGCCCATCATAACTTCAAAACTATTGCACCGATCCTTTCGAAATTTTAAACACTATTTCTTTACATAATTTATGAGGTAACGCTGGAGCTTTTTTTCCAAATTCGTTTATATTTTTAATTTTACAATAACAAATTAGCCGTTTTTTTGGCAAAAATCGCGTTTTTTCATGTAAAATGTTCCCGCAAAATGAAAAATAGAAATTTCGAAAATCCTTCCAGCTTTACCTGGGAAAAGAAATTATCTGACGAACGAACTTTGATCTTTTGATTTCAGATAATCCAGCACCGAGTTATGAGGGTCACCGCAATTCAACTTTTTTCTGAGACGCTTCCGAATAATTGATGCCATTGCCGTATTTTTCAATATTTTTTCATGAAAATATTCCACAATATTATTTAAATGGACTACAATAATGTAACATTGGTTTTAATAAATAAATTTTAACTGAGTCGTGAAAAAAAATCACAAAAATGTGCCTTTTTTTGCACAAATTAACCTTACCCCCCCCCCCCCCCCAAGTATTCAGGTATAAATGGCCTGCCCTCCCGTGTGGTTGGAGAGCTGCATATTAAATTGGCATTGAAAGAGTTATGAATGTACAGGACCAGCCCGCCCCCTAGTTTGTTGCAATCTAGTCTAATTAGTGAATAGTCCTCAATTTGAATGCGATCACTCCCAACAGCAGGGTCAAGGTGCGACTCAGCAACTCCAATGAGATGGTAGGCAGGACCAGCTGAAAGGTGTTGTTTAATCATGCCAATGTGCCCCATAAGAGAGGTAACATTGACAAAACCTGCTCTCAGTCCCCAACAGCGAACCCCCCCCCAGCAGTGTCTGCAGATAGTCAATTTTTTGCGACAGATTCTTTTTCACCTGTTGACGTAATAACAGTCTCGTCAATTGCGCTCACTTTTTCAACATTCTTTGTTGTCTTATCTATGGTTGGTGACGGTTGATCAGTAGCATATGATGCCACTATTGTTTGAAGATCTGCCGTAGACGAAAATTCATAAGAGACATCGCCATCACGCTTCTTCACCAGGAAACGGCCCCCTCTATGCCAAACGTATTTAAAATTGAGTCTCATCCCAAGGGCCTTGAGACTTCTATATTTAATAAAAGAGTCCTTTTTTAATAATTTATTTATAAAAATTTTCCCATTGATAATCTCATCCCTTGTGTCCTGATCAAGAGCTGCAGTGTCGACGTCTCTAGCATGAAAGCCAGTGATTAGTTTTTTGGCTCGCATAATTTTCTCGTCTAACGCACTGCTGGACAGGGTAACAACCGATGGTGACCGTCTGCGTTCGCTATTTACTTCTGCTGATGCCGCAGCTGTCGGTTCCTCTGACCGAAGCAGGCGTATGCTTATTATTTCCGATTTCTATGTTGATGGGACGTCTACACGCTTGGAGACATCACCGTCAAATATGTTGTAAATTATATACTCCGTTTTACCGTTTTTACTGTTTTTACTGTGCATTGTCCCTCCATCAACCGTTTTCACCCGCGTGCTTCGTGCAGCTGATGTTGCAGCACCATCATTGTAATATTATTATTATTTATTTGACTAGATAATTTTTTGTTATTTACAACTATGTTGAAGCCGTCATTATTGTTGTTACAATTGTCAATTGTATCGTCTATATTACTATAGTTGTCAATTAAATTACTATTGGTAATAAACGCATTATTATTTTTACATTTGTTTGTACTAGTCTGAGAAACGGTAGTGTTTTGTATACTGGAGAGCACTGCAATTCGTTGGTTTTCAATTTTGTTTAGTATAAGTTGGTTATTTTTTTTGGATATTTTCTACGTTACTCTCAATTTTATTAATAGTAGTTGTATATATAGTGGTAAAGTCTTCTTTTGTTATTATTTTTTCTATATTCTTTATTATTTCTTTATTGTCACTTTCAATTGTATTAATTTTCTTAGTTAAAGTTTGGAAATCAGTTTCAAAAGTATTTATTATAAAATTATCAATTTTAGTTTGTGACTCAAGGTTAGTCTGCTCTAAATTATCTATTTTTTCTAGTAACGTATTGTAATTTACCTCAGTTTTGTTCAACAAATTGTTTGTGTCGACGTTACTGTCATGTAATATTTTATTATTGATTTTTAAATTGTCTATTTCTTGGCAAAGCACTTGCTTTTCTTAAGAGGTATAAGACAAAAACGAATCGATGAATCTCTTTTTTTTATTTAAAATCTTCATCTAAAGTCGAAAAATCAAAAGATTTTATGAAAAAGATATAACCTCAAATATCTTGAAAAATAAAAGATTTCATGATCTTGACAAAGAACACAGCCAAGAGATAGTTAAAACATACGTTTTTGGAAATTCTCAGATGGAATAATGCCGTTTTAGTCAAGCTATCGCACGACATAGAAAATAAATTTTTCTTTACAAAATGATTTTTTTCTGGAAAGAAAAAAGGAGTAAGTCTCAAAAATTTTACTGCAAGTTCCAGCAATCTTATTAATAACCAGAATTTTTTTAAATAAATTTCCATGATATATTTTCGAGATATAACCTTTTAAAGAAATGACTTTTTCGTATAACAAAAGAACGGAAATTATCATAAACCTTATCAAAAATTTCTTATAGAAAAAGACAGCTCTATATATATGTGAGGATACAGTGAACAATTATTTATTCACTCTAATTTTCCGTTATTTGGCTTTTATTTATTTTGATTCTTGTTATACAACATTTTACATATTTTATTAGCGCTTCTTCTCCTTTTTCGACTATCTTTTATATATAGTTATGATATAAACTTACAGTATAATTATGTTTACATGCAGCTGTGATGTGGCGAAGGTGGCAAGTTTCTAAATAGCAGCTTCTACCATTCCGGAAGTACGCTCGATGGGAGGTTCTAAGGTCCGAACCGGCGCGGCTTTCCAGAAGTCAGAATTCGTATTTCAAATGGTTTTATGTCCATCTGAACGAAAATGGATACTTTTTTCCCTGAAAATCGAGACCAAAATTATACCTTTTGCCCGCAAAAATGATTAGCATGAAAAAAGTTTTCCCGCAAACAAGGGAGAAAAGTAGTTTTTTTCCCGCAGATGCCAGAGAAACTGACTTTACTATAAACTAGTCCAATTTCCTTTATTTCATCAAGTTCTACCAATAACCCTGATTTTCGACTCTCTTTTAACAATATTGTCTTTTAACAGTCCATTAGTCCCGTTTTCCAAGTCAAAGTGGCCACAGTTGAGATGGGCATAAAGTACTATAAGTAACTCGAGAAAAATCAACTTTTTGCCCTTGTTACATAATGTACTATAGTTGCTAGGCTGTACCATTAACACCGGAGACTTCGGCGGGCCGTTGAGGACAGTACGGAGATTCCAGACCCAAGGTCAGAATATGAAACCTGAGAGTCAAGAGGGGCTGACAGCCACTTTTACACTTTCAGTCAACAAAAGGCCTATAAAAAGTGGTGCGCGAGGTATTTATAACGTAGCATATTGAGCGTGAAGGTGATGTACATCAGTTCCTCTCGTCCAACGAGTCCAATTATGTCGAAATATTGACCAATGCCTCGCACAATGTCTCCCGCGAGGCAATGGTCAATATTTCGACGTAATTCGGTATTCACTCGCTTTAGCATGTAAAATCGTATATACGTATATGTATACAAGTGGCTATAGATGTACGTTCATACGTCTATATTATACATGGGTGACATGGGATGTCACATTGCCCGCCACTAAAACACTTGAAAAATTTTTGATTGTATTGAAAAAATTGAAAATTTTTTGATTTTATTGAAAAAATTGAAAAATTTTGAAAATTTTGAAGAAATTGAAGAATTTTTAACATTTTGAAAATAATTTGAAAATTGTATTAATATTTTGAAAATAATTTGAAAATTGTATTAATATTTTGAAAATAATTTGAAAATTGTATTAATATTTTGAAAATAATTTGAAAATTGTATTAATATTTTGAAAATAATTTGAAAATTGTATTAATATTTTGAAAATAATTTGAAAATTATATTAATATTTTGAAAATAATTTGAAAATTGTATTAATATTTTTAACAAATCTAACAAAATTAATGAATTTATTTTGAATTTCTAATTTTTATATAATTAAATTTTTTTTTAATGATTTATGAGTAACTTTTTATTTTGCCGGGGGTGCTCCGATCCCAACTCCCCAGCGACGGCTCGCCACCCGCGCCCCTGATTCCCATCCGGCGACACTTCCTTCTACCCAGCGCCCCACCCAGGATATGAGAATAAACATTATTTGCAGTAATGCCGAAACAAAAATCAGTAATTATATAATTCATATTTTGTTTTATTCGATTTTTAATTTCATTTTACAGTTAGTAAAAATAGAAACATTTTTATTTGATGATAAAATTATTACATTTTTTATAAAATAATATAATTTTGTTATTTTGATTATACTTTTCTATTCATTAGTTTCAAAAGGCATATCTGCATGACAGCAGCTACATCGCATTCATCAGTTTCTTCGTTTGCTAAAAAGAAATATTATTTTGTTAATATTGCAGCCATTTTATAATTGTTACTAAATAAGAAGAGATTTAACACCAAAAATTGGTATATATATATGTTTTTACTACTGAATATCCTATGACTAATCAGCTTTAAATACAAAAAAAATTGCAATATAATTGCGGTAAAGAAACTTTGCATTTATCAACAACGCGATCTCAAGGGTATACTGTCGTGTCATGTTAACTATAATTACAATAATAAGTGATCAATAAAGTGATAAACATTAATACGCTGCGCTGTATGTTACAAGTATCGCTCAATGACTTAGTTTAGACATGCACTTAATTTCCACATATACTTATCTACCCACGCATGTAAGGGCATCAAACCACCAACAATCACGCATCCATATACCCATACCCAGCCACCCATGAACCGAGGAAAAGAAACAGTTCGTTCATCATGTCACCTGGAATCTTGTGAGAAACGAAGTTCCTTTAATAAATATGGTATTGAAAATAGTGATTCATTGTGACGTGTATGATCAAGATGTAGAGGTATTACAATGGTAAAATACCATAAAAATTTTCAGAATGATTGCTTTTAAACATAAAAAGCTTTCTGGACTCGTAAAAAACAATCTTTTTTGGTCTTAACCCAGGCCTGCCCCCTTAAGCGTTTATCTACTGTGAAATATATCCTACAGCGTTGTATGCGTAATGTAACTACTCTGGTTGAAAACAATCTCATTAATAGCCAGTAATAGCATGTAATCGTTCATTAATATTCTGTAATCGTTTATTAATATTCCGTAATCGTTCATTAATATTCTGTAATTGTTCATTAGTCGCCAATAATCTCTCAATAATAGCTATAAACAACTATTAATGACCAATTAATGGGTATGAATGAGATTGATTTCTACCAGGGTAAATCTTTTGCAATTTTTTAATTCAAAAATATATTTACCTTTGTTAGCGCACTGTAGTATATCTTCTTGTACCCCTTTGTCAAGATGATTCATTTCCGGCTTCAACTTACCATCTACGATCTGCCGAATATAGGTATTATGTAGGGATAATATTTCAATTTTTCAAACACAATTACTTCCTAATAAGATATGATTTACTACTCACACCTCCCTTTTTCTTCAGTTCACAAGCAATTAAACACCTAACTTTGCGATCGTAAATGTCAACTGGTTCCGTGTGACTTTCTGCGTACAAACGAAACATTATGAATAAGTGGGCTCTAATAAAGATATACATTGCATTCTTATGAGGATTTATTTATAGATTACTACTAACCATTATAGGGTATGCCAACTTCTGCATGACATTCCTTAATCCGTTGTTTTGCTTCAGGTGATATTTGACAGTTCATGCATACCTACAAAAAGGGCTTATCTAAAGTTTTATTCAAATTTTTTATTTTTATATATTAAATAATTTAATAATTAAAAGTTTATAATATGACTTGTTGTGTTGAGGTTTAAAGCTGTTATTTATGGTAAAATTTCGATTTCATTAGGTAAACCCAACTATCTCGAGCTGAGTATTTTGCAATAAAAACGTTATAATAATAAAATCGTAAGCCCTAAACTCTAAACCCAAATAACCCAAGCTGAGCAATTTTGTGTGAACAAATTTAAATAATAGAACTGTTAACCATAAACTCTTAATTCAGTGAATTTTACTTCACTTAATTGGGTTTAGGGTTTATGGTTTAAATATTAAAAATTTTTAGGGTTTGTGGTTTAATTATAAATTTAATTAAAATTTTTTTATTGTAAAATTCTCATCTGCGGTAAGTTTGGTTTAGGGTTTAGGGTTTACAACTATATTATGAAACTTTTTTTATTGCAAATTACTACAATTTTTTAATTACAACATGCTCAGTATGGAGTAGCTGGGTTTAGGGATTAATGTTAACAATTCTATTATATAAATTTGTTTACTGCTAATTGCCCAGTTAAGGTTATTTAGGTGTTGAGTTTATAAGTGTTTACGACTTTATTATTAATAGTACATTTCGACACAGGTGCGGAAGTAGATTATTTTCCTCATGTGACGTTTTTCGCTCGAGCGTAGCCGAGACCTTTGTGATTCTTTTTTAGTCCTGGAGTCTTGCGCCCTCCCTAGGGCCAGCGCCCTACGGCATGGCGTAGTGGCGTAGGCCATAATACGGCACTGCTGACACACACACACACATACGTCCATACGGATATTATCTAAAAACAATGTATTTTGATTCCTTATGTCTCAAAACATGTTCTAGCAAACCTTTTTTTGACTATCACTCAGCTTCATCTTTGAGGAAGCAAAATTAAACAATGCGTTTTAATTAAGTTGGTTATACCCACAGGGCATGGCAGGTTTCTGCAAGGTTCTTTATAGAGGTCCCCCAATATTGCCTGCAACCTTATCACCGAGTTATCCAAAACCTTTCAGAAACCTTTCGCTAAAAGGTTGCTGTAACGCTTTTTTGTCCGCGACAACTTTACTTGCGAAAGGTTTCAAGAAATGTTACCAAAAGGTTTTTCTGAAAGTTTTGAAAAATATTTCGTGCAAGCTTGCAGCAAAGTTTTCCCAAAGCGTTCAGTAATCTTTTACTGAAAGGTTTCTGCAATGTTCTTCATAGAGGTCCCACAATATTTCCTGCAAGCTTATCACCGAGTTATCGAAAACCTTTCAGAAACCTTTCGCTAAAAGGTTGCTGTAACGCTTTTCTGTCCGCGACAACTTTCCTTGCGAAAGGTTTCAAGGGAAGGTTTCCAAAACGTTTTTCTGAAAATTTTGAAGAACATTTCATACTTTTCTAATAACCTTCATACAATATTTTGTGCAAGCTTATCACCGAGTTTTCTAGAAACCTTTGAAAAAACTTTCGCTAAAAGGATACAGTAACGTTTTTATGTCCGTTAAAAATTTCCTTGCAAAAGGTTTCCAAAATATATTTTTAAATCTTTCTAAAACCTTTCACTGGATGGTTTCTGGAATGTTTTAATAACGTTTCCGTAATATTTCCTGCTAGCTTACGTAACAGTTTTCTGAAACCTTTCTGAACGCTTTGATTGTAAGGTTTCTGCCACTTTCTAGTAACGTTTCCGCAATATTTCCTGCAAACTTAGTGCGGAGTTTTCTTCAAGCTTACACAAATCTTTAATTAATTTCAGAAAAATCCCTTACAAAATAATATAATTTTGTTATTTTGATTATACTTTTCTATTCATTAGTTTCAGAAGGCATATCTGCATGACAGCAGCTACATCGCATTCATCAGTTTCTTCGTTTGCTAAAATGAAATATTATTTTGTTAATATTGCAGTCATTTTATAATTGTTACTAAATAAGAAGAGATTTAACACCAAAAATTGGTATATATATATGTTTTTACTATTGAATATCCTATGACTAATCAGCTTTAAATACAAAAAAAACAGCCACCCATGAACCGTCGAAAAGAAAAATTTCGTTCATCATGTCACCTGGAATCTTGTGAGAAACGAAGTTCCTTTAATAAATATGGTATTGAAAATAGTGATTCATTGTGACGTGTATGATCAAGATGTAGATGTATTACAATGGTAAAATACCATAAAAATTTTCAGAATGATTGCTTTTAAACATAAAAAGTTTTCTGGACTCGTAAAAAACAATCTTTTTTGGTCTTAACCCAGGCCTGCCCCCTTAAGCGTTTATCTACTGTGAAATATATCCTACAGCGTTGTATGCGTAATGTAACTACTCTGGTTGAAAACAATCTCATTAATAGCCAGTAATAGCATGTAATCGTTCATTAATATTCTGTAATCGTTTATTAATATTCCGTAATCGTTCATTAATATTCTGTAATTGTTCATTAGTCGCCAATAATCTCTCAATAATAGCTATAAACGACTATTAATGACCAATTAATGGGTATAAATGAGATTGATTTCTACCAGGGTAAATCATTTGCAATTTTTTAATTCAAAAATATAGTTACCTATGTTAACGCACTCTAGTATCTTTTCTTGTACCCTTTTGTCAAGATGATTAATTTCCGGCTTCAACTTACCATCTACGATCTGCCGAATATAGGTATTATGTAGGTATAATATTTCAATTTTTCAAACACAATTACTTACTAATAAGATATGATTTACTACTCACTCCTCCCTTTTTCTTCAGTTCACAAGCAAGTAAACACCTAACTTTGCGATCGTATATGTTAAGTGGTTCCGTGTGACTTTCTGCGTACAAACGAAACAATATGAATAAGTGGGCTCTAATAAAGATATACATTGCATTCTTATGAGGATTTATTTATAGATTACTACTAACCATTATAGGGTATGCCAACTTCTGCATGACATTCCTTAATCCGTTGTTTTGCTTCAGGTGATATTTGACAGTTGATGCATACCTACAAAGAGGGCTTATCTAAAGTTTTACTCAAATTTTTTATTTTTATATATTAAATAATTTAATAATTACAAGATTATAATATGACTTGTTGTGTTGAGGTTTAAAGCTGTTATTTATGGTAAAATTTCGATTTCATTAGGTAGACGAATTAAACCTAGGGTAGATGTGTCGATTACTATGGAGTAGTCGATTACTGTGCTTAATTTTCCGTATAACTAATTATCCTTTCATGAAAAAGCACGTATTATATTTTATAATTAATCGTCAAGTACTCCTTTATGTATAAGAACCGAATGTATATTACGTTATTTTAAAATACTAAAATGATTATTTGAAATCTGTGTTGTATGATTTTGCCTTTTTTCTGCAATATCTTAGCAAAAAGTTTAAGTTTAAGTTTTTTTTATAAGAGTTGTAATAATTGTACGTTCTTTATTTCATACAATGTAATAAAAGTTTTGTCAAGGGGGCAGGCCAGGCCTGTGATAAACCCAAAAAATACTTTTTTTTCAAGTCCTGAAAAGTGTTTATGTTTAAAGCAATCATTCTGAAAATTTTTATGTTATCAAAACACAATCAGGTCACGAGATAGTAAAAAGCTACCTTTCTGTAATGCTTTAGATAAAATGTTACCGATTTAATTCAGTTAAGTATCGTGGGAAATAAAAAATTGAATTTTTTAGACTATTATTTTTTTCTTGACAAAAGAAAAACAGCTGCCAATTCATTAGCACTTACCGTCCTCCAACCTTATTAATTGTTTCTATGTATATTTATTTGTTCTATTTACTTCTGCGTTCAAAAATCAAACCTACAAGTCCGTTTTTATAAATGACGATAGATTTCAACTTTTAAATTTCCATTTAAATATGCAAAAGTATAATTTATATTATCGAAAAATATTTGAATTGTATAAAAACTTAAAAAGTTTTTACATATCAAATAATATTTTTTACGAATGACAATAAATTTTGTAAAACTATAAAATTATTTATTCAATTTTATGAAGTCGATTTGCACTCTACTTAGTGAATTGAAGATCTATTTAGTAGAGTGAATTTTGTACTCTAAAGAGCGAGAGAAGGACCCAAGCCATAATAATTTGAATTAAAAAATAAATTATTATAATTTTTTAAATTTATTATTGTGCAAATCGGGATACCTTAAAGCAAGATTTTATTTTAATCATGTAACACCCAAATATGTATATATGTATCTATCAATTAAAAGTAAATAAAACCTTACTTTTAAGAAATATAAAATATTTACAAACAATTTATAAAATTATTTTATTACAATTTTTGTTTGCAATAATTACATCAAAATTACATAAAATAAACATTTTATGTTTCTTAAAGAAACGCATCCGAAATCTATGATGGCAAATCGTTCACAAGATTTTAGATGATAAAATATTTAAATAATTTTAATAAATTACGTACAGAGAAAAAATTGCTGCGATAAGGATTATTACCTATCGTTCTGTAATTTTAGTCAAATATTATCATTCGTCAAACCATCAATGATAAAATAGTACACCCATTTTGAGGTATTATTTAAAATATATATTTACTTTTAAAGAGATATATTTATAAGTATATAGCAATTTAAAATTAATTTATTAGAACAAAGAATTTCATATTGGAACAATTAATTTAGTTTGAGAAAACTAAGTGCCATTGAATTGGCAGCGTTTTTTTTATTTGAAATAGAAATTGAATTCCAACGCACGCAACCCTGAACGCCCTGTGTTACAACAATAAATTTAAAGTAGGATTCGTCGGTAAAAAGTTACCTTCCTTCAAGAAGAAGATGGTGGCTGAAAGAGTTAATAGAGTATTCCTATTTTTATTGTGTACTTACTGTGGCGACAAGAACGCTCAAAAGACACAGAATAGCTTTCATCTTGTAGTTTAGTTTTAGCGCGAGGTTTACTACAGAATTCTAGTTTCAAATCTGAAAGATATTCTAAAATTACCAAGTATTTATATGAGAGTTTTGATATACATGATAAACGGGAAACCTAGCGTGTTCGATAATCATCAGTTACAAAGTAAAGTATATGAGCGTGCCCAAAACACGCGAATACATGGAAATGTCACAAAAAGTTATTGTGTTGTGATTGGTATCATTACTATTATAGTTTTGAGTAAATTAACACATATGACATTGTTTTCTCGTACAATAATTGTTTTTGAAAGTAATTTAAATTTTATTCTAATATGCGTAAACTCAATCATCTTCTTTAATCTCTTATCTGTTAATTTATAAAAAAAAAACAAAATAACTATTTTACCTAAGATTGTTTATATGTGTAGACCTCCTGAAGTTCTCGAATTCAGGTATAAGAAATACGAAATGAAAATCATTTCCTAGCAAATCTTTTGAAGGCATTTTTTTTCGTTTGTAAGTATCAAATATGCTGAAAAAATGTCGCTATTCATTTTGTTTACAAAGCATTTTTATAAAAGAAAATGTTTAATTAAAAGTAAAATAAAGAAACTTTAAAAGTTTTATGCTCAAACTAAAATTTACTTGATTCTTTGACTTATTTTAAACATAAAGATTGTATGTATATGATTTGGCGTATCACCTTCGTTTAAAAAGACCTCAGGTGAAGTTATCACAAGTGCTAACAAAAATATGTCACCAAGTACCGCAATAGTCGGTAAAGGTGACTTAATTTTAAAATCAATTAATTCAGATGAAAGTAATAAAATTATACTGCCAAATGTGATAGCAGCTAGAGATAGTTCAGATAATCTCAAATTATTCAGAGGATTTGCAGTTGTAGGTCTAAGAGTATACCTATAGATGATAATATACTTAAAAAATTTTATATAGACTCAGGATCAAAGTACTTAACAAGAGTCTATGAAAAGCGAAACTGGACAATTATACTTGAAGTGGAAAATTAAGATGTATCAGATGATCAAAAATCGATTTATGACAAATATTCGTTCATTGCGAGAATAGTGGCAATAGATGAGTTCTCGCGACAATCTCAGACTGACATACTAGATCTAAACAAAACAGCTATCTCAAGGGAAGACACAAAGTCAGATGATGTTCAGATGAGGACGTCTGAGATTGCGAGGGATAAAGAGCAAGAACTAATCCTAGAAAAGGTAGATACATCCAGTCTAAAGGAAATAAATGATTCTAACATGGATAAAAGTGTTTTGAATAGAAAAATAAGCAATTATCGATTTTAAACATATTTTGCTGAATATTTCCGTCCGAGCCAAAATGCAGATAATAGACACTTCATTTATCAGGGCGGCATAATGTATATGCCAATTATATCTCGAGAACAGCTTGACCCGTACGATGTGACATTTGGATACTACGTTGTACTCAGTGAAGGTAAATAGCCTAGTTACAATGGTCTACATTAATGTATTCATATAACATATTGATATTGTCTTAATTTCTTCTGTCCTAAATTAGCATGCACAATTCATTGGTTTTGAGGCTAATGATATGTAAGAACAATTGTACTTAAAGAAGTGATTGCAATGTATTTAAGCATAGAAGTGATGGAATAAGTGAAATAATAATAAAGTTAAAAATGACATTGCTATTAACTCTATTTCAACAGACACTAGTATTTCTAAATCAAGTATATTTTTGAATCGTTTTTAAACTGTTTAAAAGCTGTTATAACATTATTTTATGTACAGATTCTGAAATTTTACAACGTGCAAAATTGTTTTATATAGTTAGTTTCAAAATTTAACCGCTTTAAATGCTTATTTTCGAGGAAAAAAGTGTCGTTGTTAAACGATTTTTCGTGGATCGAGATGAAATATTTACTACAGCTTCTACTAGTCATAGCGGGGGTCGATAGCGTAAGGTAATCAAAGTGGCTTCATGTAAACAATGTTTATGCTATTTATACATATAAATGATTATAATATTTAATATAAATATTTCCCGTATATTAATCTGCACCGCGATATATTCAATTTATTTCTAACTTTTCATTTCTAATATCGATAATTCAATTGGCAAAGAAAGAATATTATGTCAATGCAAGGGCAATGTAATGTAATATAGTAAATCCTATAAAATAGCAGCGAATATTTTTCCCAACGCTTCAAATATTAAAACTTATTAATTTAAGTCATATTTGGGAAGCTTATTTTTCTATTTTAATCGAAGTACACCCTATAACTATAAGTAATATAATAAAATCTTAAGCCCTAAACCCTAAACCCAACGATCCCGAGCTGAGTATTTTGCAATAAAAACGTTATAATAATAAAATCGTAAGCCCTAAACTCTAAACCCAAATAATCCAAGCTGAGCAATTTTGTGTGAACAAATTTAAATAATAGAATTGTTAACCATAAACTCTTAATTCAGTGAATTTTACTTCACGTAATTGGGTTTAGGGTTTATGGTTTAATTATAAATTTAATTAAAATTTTTTTATTGTAAAATGCTCATCTGCGTTAAGTTTGGTTTAGGGTTTAGGGTTTACGACTATATTATGAAACTTTTTTTATTGCAAATTACTACAATTTTTTAATTACAACATTGTCAGTATGGAGTAGCTGGGTTTAGGGATTAATGTTAACAATTCTATTATATAAATTTGTTTACTGCCAATTGCCCAGTTAAGGTTATTTAGGTGTTAAGTTTATAAGTGTTTACGATTTTATTATTAATAGTACATTTCGACACAGGTGCGCAAGTAGATTATTTGCCTCATGTGACGTTTTTCGCTCGAGCGTAGCCGAGACCTTTGTGATTCTTTTTTAGTCCTGGAGTCTTGCGCCCTCCCTAGGGCCAGGGCCCTACGGCATGGCGTAGTTGGCGTAGGCCATAATACGGCACTGCTGACACACACACACATACGTCCATACGGATATTATCTAAAAACAATGTATTTTGATTCCTTATGTCTCAAAACATGTTCTAGCAAACCTTTTTTTGACTATCACTCAGCTTCATCTTTGAGGAAGCAAAATTAAACAATGCGTTTTAATTATGTTGGTTACCCTGCTAAAAATATGCGATTGAAGTCAATTAAAAAAAATTCAAATTTTATTGAATTAAATTTATTTTAATTGATTGAATTGACTTCCAGAAAACAAGTTAATTGAAAATGAATTGTGATTAATAAACTTTAATTGCAATTTAGTTCAATCCCTATATTTAGTATTGATTTCTATATATTTAAATCGACTTCTATAACAGAATAGTTCATTTTTTTCGTATTGTATTTAATTACAATTTAGATAATACAGTTCAATGAATTTTAATATATTCCAATACTATTTGAATTTATCTAATTCAATGTATAAATTGACTATAAAACTTCTATCCACATTAATTCATTTTTATGAATTCCAAACGTGAATAGATTTTAATACAGCTTATTCGTATAAGCCCTGAATTAACTTTAATCACGTTTGATAAATAGAAATTTTATTGAATTTTGTAGGATGTGAATACTTTATTTATGAATTGACTTGAATCAATTCTTATGAGTATGGGAAATCAATAGATTTAAATACAGTTTATTCGTATAAGCCGCGAATCAACTTCAATAAACTTTAATAAACACACATTCTATTGAATTCGGTAGGTTGCAAATACCTTTCTCATTAATTGATTTTAATCAATTCCTATAAGTACAGGAAATCAATATAATTCAATGCAGTTTATTCATATTAGGCGGGAATTAACTTAAATTAACTTTGATAAACATACTTGTTATTGAATTTTGTAGTTAGCGAATATCTTTTTTATTAATTGACTTTAATCAATTTCTATGAGTATAAAAAATGAATAGATTTAAATGCACTTTATCCGTACAAGCCGCAAATGAACTTGAAAACAAACTTTTTATTCAATTCTGTACATGTGCGAATTATCATGGAACAGTTTATGAAATTGTAGGAAGCTAATCAATTGTCAGTGGTTTTTTTACAAATAATTCAAATGTTAATTTATTAGAACAATAAATTCATTTTAAATTTAAAATTCAAGATGTCCCCAATTTGGTATTTAAACTGTGATCATACTTGACTTGCTTCAGCGTATAAACGTTTCCTGGATTTTTTTTTCAATGAATGAGCAGAACTGTATAAAAATGCCAAAATTCCAATTTTTTTTAATTTCTGAGGATCTACTTTCATTCTGAATACCTATTAAACTAATTATGAATAAAATATTATTAATTAACAATTATATATGCTATTGAATCCATAAACTCCTATACACTGTAAATTCATAACCTTAACCTCGACAAACTTTAATCCCGTGATCCTTTAAATCCACAAATGCTTAAACTTATCAATTTCTATACCCATAAACTCCTAAAACGTTGATTCTATAAACTCTTGTATCCATAATCCTCCATACACTGAACCTCGCAAACCCTTAATCCCGTAAATACAGTAATCTCGTAGACCTTTTCATCATTAAATTCTTTAATCCATAAACCTCTATCCCCTTTAACCTACAAGTACCTGATCCCAATCGGCCAATCGACTTTCACTCACCCTTCCATTCAGACATACTTATAAATAATTATTCTATTTTATAACAATTATAGACCCTATTTTACAACTTGCTAAATGTTTTTTACACAAGACCTTTAACACATTTATTTTTTAATAACATCGAATAACGAAGTAATCAAATTTTAATTTAACTATATGTATACATTCAAGATTCTTTACAAGAATCTTCAAGAAAATCTTCACTATCAATGGTATCTTGAGTACTAATATTTTCTTCGTGTTCAACATTTTGCCTAAAAAGTAATAGGGCAACATTTAAATTCTGCCTTTGTCTATCTTATTTTTATAGAAAGCAAATTGCTAATTGTATAGAATAAAAATCATTTTTTCAATCTCTGCCTTAATGAAAAATTTTCTCAAGATCTTACGTAAGATCTTATATTAGACCTTGCATTAGATATTGTATCAGATCTTGCGTTAGATCTTGCCTAATGTAATCAATGATAAAATCTTATCATTGATTTTTAACCAAGAACTTACGTAAGATCTTACATAAGATATTAACTACAATAGAAAAATAATGATGCGTTTTAAGATTTTGTTTAAGATCTTACGTAAGATCTTATCTAAGATTTTATGCAAGATCTTATGTAAAACCTTACTTAAGATCTTGTATCACATTCAGTGTAAGATCTTAAATAAACCATTAACAAAAAATATTTTTGGTATATGAAATCACAATCTCGTATAAGATCTTACACAAGACCTTATACAAGACTTTACACAAGACCTTACATAAAATCTTACACAAGATCATCTATAAGCCTATCAAATGAGCTCTTTTTCATTGCCATATAAATTTTTTTTATGATAAGTAACTCATGGTCTTACGCAAGTTCTTGTATAAAATCTGGTACAAAACCTTGAGTAACTTATTATAAATTAATTTATAAGGTAATAAAAACAAGATCTTGTGTAAGATTTTATGTAAAATTGTTTGTGAAATCTTATGTAAGATCTTGTGTGAGAACTGGTGTTAGTTCTTGAGTAAATTATCAACAACAAAAAATCCGTATGTCTATGAAATCACGATCTTGTATAAGGTCGTGTATAAAATCTTGCGTAAGATCTTATGAAAGGTCTTGTGTAGGATTCTATGTAAGATCTTATGCAAGATCGTGCTTTTGTGAATTAAAAAATTTTTTTGTTAATGGTTTAATTAAGATATTACACCAGATCTGACACAAGGTCTTACTTAAATGTGAATATTTCACAATCACTGAAAATAAATGATATTTACTTGTGTCTGAGATATCTATTCATTTCGACAGTAACTGGTTTCACCCGTTGGCCGTTGGAATTATTTCACCAGAAATTTTCAGTAATATCAAACATTAAAATAATTCTGAAATGTTTTCCGAATATTCCAAAGAAATATTTTATGAAGGATTTTTTGAATATTTCAGAATTATTTTATTACAAATTTTCGGTAAATATTTAACACTGAAATAATTAACAAATAATTGAGAAATATTTAAAAGAAATATTTTTTGGAAGATTGGTGGAATATTTTAGAATTATTTCGCGATAAATTCTCAGTAAACTAGGGGTCAAGAAATCATTCGGAAATATTCCAAAAATATTTCAAAGAAATATTTCATGAAAGATTTCAGAAATATTTCGGAAGTTTTTTGTGAAATATTTCAATGGAAGAAATTCGGGGACATACACTTCTTCCAGGAATATTTAATTGGAAGATTCCTGGAAGATCTCGAATCTTTTGTGCCAATATTCCGAAAATGTTCCGGAAAGATTTCATGCTGTGTGGGTTGTTCCAAGTAAAAATAATTTATACAATTTGTATATAAATTGTACAGATCCAATTGTATACAGATTATGTCAGGAAATGATTCTATATAATTTGTATAACAATTGTATACAAATCTATTTGCAGAATCATTTGTATATAAATTTATAAATAAATTAATGCTTTCTAATACTTTGATTTGACGCTTTTTGATTTTCATTAGAATTATTAAATTTTATATATTAAAATATACAAAAATTCTTAATTTTCATGAAAATCGAAAGGCATGAATTTAAAGGATTCGTACAAATCGAAGTATCCACTATGCACATCATTCCAGATAGAATTTAAGAAAATAAAGTGGTCGAGATGATGCTGGTGTCACCTGTGTATCATGGATCCTGTCCACACTAAGTGAGCTAGTCCAGCTTTTTTGTGACATCGACACTGCACATCTACAAGATGCTGGAAATTTTTCACAGAAAATGCAGCAGTTCTAAACGTTTTATTCGTTAAAAATTATCTGTAAAATTGAAAAAAATCATACATAGCATATACCATTTGTAAAGCTGAAGATTATAATTCTAATTTGTCCAAATATTTATTCCTTATCATTGAAAAAGAAACAAAATTTTGACATCAACATTATGACAAATTTTAATCTACTATTATTTGCACTTTAACTTTATGTACCTTGAAAACCTTTATCTGAAGTAAAGTACATACACACAGGGATTCAGTCGTCCTACGATTCATGTGGTCTATCATCAGGCTGCTCAAGGAAGTCGATGGCGCACCACCGATGCAGAGAGGCGAGTTGCGTTTAGCGACTTAGAGGTCGACGTTGCGTGAAAAATCTTATTGTTAGTATAGTCGCATGTTTTTTATAAAAAGCAAAAAGACCTTTGTATGTGTTTTGCGATTGCCATCCAACAGCTTTCTTACAGAATACATAGTTTGTCTCATCGTATTTGTTCTATGTATTTGAAACAATAAAATAAAAATCACAAAGTACACATCTAAAAGACTTGATGTTATAATATTTCACGTATGAGTTATTTATTTTTATAATTAAAATAGTACGTATATATTTATATACTTATTACTTATCGGAGAACAGGTTTGATAAAACCAGTAATACTGAGGCCCTTTATTATTATTTTCAAAGAGACATGTCGCCGAAAAAATATTTTAAACGTTAAAATAACTTGAGGATTCTTCTTCATCTATTGTCAACATAATTCGACAGTCGTCAAATAATTCACCTGACAATCGGCAGTTTCAAGTCGCTTCAGAACTTTGAAAAATGTTTTCGGTGATACATCCCTTTAAAAGTACATATAATAATAATAAAGGCCCATGGAATTGCTAATTTTAAATAATCCTTTTTACCCGCCTAAAACTATCCTCAAATAAGTAATAAATATCACGTGCTAATTTTATATAAAAAATAACTTAAAATACGTAATGTATTATGGTAACCTTTTATTATAACCTTTAGTCTTTTAAATATGTGTATTTATTTAATACTTTGTGTATTTTATTTTACTGTTTCAGATTCATTGATGGAATGCAATGAGGCAAACTATACATTCTTTGAGAAAGCTGTTCGATGGCAATTGCAAAACACATACGAAGGTCTTTTGCTTTTTAAAAAGCGTACGACTATACTCTAAAATTTTGCACGTAACTCGAACTTTGCAAAATCTGCAAGACGACCTCTAAGAGGTGCTAAACGCAACTCGCACCTCTGCATCAGTGGCGCGTAAATTTATTTAAGCGGCGTGACGCGTCCTGGACCGTGCAACTTCCTGGAGCTGAGCCTAGATTACATGACTCGCAGGACGACTGCATCCTTGCGTCGCTATACTTTACTTCAAATGGAGGTTTTCAAGGTACATATAAATATGATTATTTATAAAATGGGTTTAAAAGTGTTTTGTACTTTTTTCTTATATTTCTTTATAAAAACTAATATCAAAATTAAGTCCTAAACAAATTCAATTCTTAAAATTATAAAATAATTTACAAATAACAATGTAAAGAAGATTTGTATATAATTTTTATACAAATTATATAGAATCATTTCCTGATATAATTGGTATACAATAGTTTATATACAAATTGTATAAAATATTTTTACTTGGTAATTCCAGCCGCGCTACAAAACATACAAAACTACTTGTACTTTCAACCAGTACTCGCCCCCGAGGTCTCAACATATACTTGTGTGTATCAATACTTTTTCCCCAGTTTGTCACATATTGCTATATAATGATTAGATTTGGCCATTTAGAGACAGCATTTATATTTGATTATATATGAGAAGTAATATATGGCCGTATGTTATCATATATTGAATATTACCTGGATATTTTATAATATTTTATTAATTATTAGATATGCTTATTTGATAACCTAATATAAAGTCAATTATTTACTCACACGGCCAAATCCAAATACTAATGGGAACGAGCAAGAGAATATTAAGTATTGTAGTAAGCCAAAAAATCTTTGAATGTAATATTTTTGGATAATTCATATTGCGATCATTAAAACTACTTCACGATTATTTGAAGGAAAATGGTATTAGAACGAACGTAGCTTCAACACTGTTCATTATAATAATGAATACGTCATAAGTTTTAAGTTCTGTATCTAATCAACTCATCATTCTTGATAAATATATGTATGTGATAAAAACTTCGATATTCAAAGATGTTTTTAAACTAAAGATACTACTACATTATTGTGTTTGTATTTATAATTATTATTTATTAATTTATTTGCATACAGTACATTCGTTTTCTTTGATTAGGTACAAATTTTTTACATAATTTTATATATAATTATTTAATTTTAAAGTACATAAATACTGATAATTATCCGATGATAATATATACGAGAATCCTATTATTACAAATTATCGCATAAATAAAGAAACAAAACATACAAAAGCTACTTGTACTTTCGACCAGTATTCGCCCCCGAGCTCTCAACATATACTTTTGTCAATCACTCATTCATTTTCTCTCTCGCGGTCACATCCTCTGGCTCATCCCCGGTCAAGCTACTGAAATCGAAGTTCGGTCCAAGATCCTCCTTGTTAGCTAACAGATACGCCGTGGCCTCGTCCGCAACACTTGCAATTCCAGTCTCCATCATGACCCTGATGACCGCCATGTTCTTCTGCCTGATCGCGTGAAACATCGGCGACCTGGACATTTCGTCGAGCGCGCAAACGTCCGCCCCCCCGCTGATCAGCAAGCGCAGCATCTCCGCGTTGCCCTGGATAATGGCCTCGGTGACCATGGGTCTGCTCGAGGCGCCAGCCCTGGCGTTGGGATCCCCGCCGTGGGACAGCAGGAAGCTGATCATGTCCAGGTCGGCGCACTCAACGGCCATCCTCAGTGGTGTCTTGTTGAACTTATCCAGGACGTTGACGTGGACGCCTCCATGCACCAGGATCTTCGCCACGTCCCGGAAGCCGTTTCCGATGGCCTTCTGCAGGGAGGAGGCGATGTTCCTCGTGCTGGCGCCGTAGTGCAGCAGGCAGACCACCACGTTGGGCTGATTGGCGAGGATGGCCACTTTCAGGGGCGATCGGTTCCACTGGTCCATTAAATCGACGTCGCAGCCGTACATGGCCAGCAACTGGACGAGGGTCGGGTTGTCCGACCTGGCCAGCAGGTGAAGAGCGTTCATCTTGGAGTCGTCCATGGCGTTGGAGTAGGCCCCGGCTTCCAGGAGCAGATGGACCGTCCTCAGGTTGCCGATGCGACAGGCCAGGTGGAGGAGGCTGCGGCCTTTCCTGTAGCGCTCGTTGACGCTGGCATTGTTGCGGATGAGCATGTCCAGGCTCAAGTGGTCCGAGTTCTTGACAGCCAGGTACGTTGGCGTCTGATCGTAGATATCACGGGCGTCGACGTTTGCGCCGTAGGCCACCAGGACGTTGGCCATCGCATGGTAGCCCGACGTCACTGCGGCGATGAGGGGCGTGACGCGCAGTCTCTCGCAGAGGAACTCATCCGCGACTGCGCGGTATCTGGAATGGTCATTTGAAGGGGTTGTTTTAATGTGGGAACGTTAATAAGGAGAGTTTGTGATTTGCCTTGTTATAAGACCTCCTAGAAGAGCAATGTGTTTATTCCGAGTAATTTCGGTTCCGTTTTTGGCGCCACTGTGCCCTTAATAAAGCGAATTGACTAGTATATAGAAGATAGTATATAGATTGTTCATGTATTGTATATTTTGGATGAGTATATTTGTTCCCGGTAGATTCTCTAAAACCCATACGTTTTGTCTTCAATTTTCACGTAATAAACTTGAAATATCATGCGAAATAAATATGTCGATTAGGCCGAGCTGGACCATTTTCAATCTCGTAATGCTATGGGGGAAAAATCATTTTTAACGTACAGGAATCGAGAAAAGAATAAGAATTAAAAAAAAAAATTATTACACATATCCAAAACTCAAGAACAATTAGATCTCAATTTTTTCAGAATTTTTTATCAACGATTTCTATATTCAGGATTTCAAGAGTTTATACGCAGTGCAGTTAATCATATCAGCCGAAAAAAGAAAAATAATTTTATTATACATGTCCAAAACTCAAGAGCAATTAAATCATATCTAATTATTTATTGAATTTTTTCAACTTTCAATATAATAAATTATATAACAATGCAACGCATCAACATCTTTTTATATTACTTGATACGGATGGAAAATTAAAGTATTCCGAGGTAATACACAAAGTCCTATTGGAAATCTGTATAGATGTGGAAAAATAATACGTTATATAAACAAGAAAATCATTATACCTTAGAAGACACTCTGCCGTTTGGGGTTGACACCTGTTCAGGCAGATATGCAGCGGCACCGTACCAGAATTGTCTTTAATATTCGGGTTTGCACCACGTCGGAGTAGATAATTAACCATATCAACGTTTCCCTCGCTGCACGCTAAATGAAGCGCGGTCTCGCCTTTATCATTGACAACATCCAAATCCGCTCCGCTGTTCACCAGGATGTTCATCACTTTGGTATCGCCATAGAGCGCCGCGCAGTGAATCGTGTAATTATCACAGAATTCGCACTGAAAGTAAAGATACAACAATTATTTTAATTTTCCATAAACTTCTTAAATTTTTACTAATTTAGTTTTTTATAGTATACAGAGTGTGTTTAAATTAATACTTGTATAAAAATAACGTTTACGATGTTGGATGGTTTAAGCACTTTTCTTTAAATGGACGCTGTATTAAACTCATTGATCAATCCTATCAAAAGTACATGTAAAAGTTATAAAAACAACTTTAAAAATTATTTACTTTACATATATAAGTATAATTTATAAATTTGTAAGTGTATTCTTTAAAATGACAAGAGTCCTTTATCATAAATGGATTGATCTATTAGTTTAACGGCCATTTCAAGCAAAATTCTGAAGTTATTATGATAAAACAATTCAATACTTTTCAGATCGTAAAAATAACAAAAATATTTTACTAAAAATAAAACTGAAAATAAATGCTTATAAAATTTCAAGTCGTTTGGACGAAAATTGTTATGTAGAAAATCTTTAAAACATAAGTTTTCGAAAAAAAGTAGCAAACTTTGCAGAAAATTATATTAAATTATTGTATGAGTGATACATAATATATACAAAGCATAATATGCAATCAAAAAAGTATTGATTGTTTGCAATAAATTTCGATACCTGCTGCCTTTTAGGTAGTTGTAACGGTACAGACCAGTTAAAAAGTTAATTTTCTTCAAACTTACTACACAATAAAGTTATTTATGCTTTAAACTATAAGTATAAATATTAGTTTACAGCATAAAGCTTGTGGAAGTTATGTTATAATCATAAATACATGCGTAAAGAATAAAAATTTAAATTATTAAATATAACCATACGACATTAGACACAAAACTTCGATGGATAGATAAGTATGTAACATGTATAGTTATTCTATATATCAAGGGGCGCGGTGGCGCCCGTTTGCAAGTATACAGTGTTAACGGTAAAGAGCTGTGGGGCGCACCGACGCCCTTTTATACGCCTAATTCAGCCTTTCTAACCTCTTCAAACTTTTCGAGCATTATAAAAGTCTCAATTCCGACCTTTATAAACTATTATAAATAGTTTTAAATAGTTTCTATCTATTATTTTCTTTCATAACTAGTTATATACAGTTATTCATACAAGAATATTTCCGTCTGGGATGATAAAATTATAATTAATCAAATGTTTGCAAACTCAGGTTTATAATTACATTAAAAAGACTCTTTTCACCCAGCGTTAACTTGATATCTGAATATAACATGAGAATACTATAAGGTTCTTTCGAAGGAATTTTATTTAAATTTATTTTAAGAGAATTTTTATAATCAAATAGGGCTACGTAATGTTTTAGGTAAAATTGCAAAAGATTACTTCAAGTAGCTTAAAAGAAAATGGAGTCGATGAAACTTTCAAGTTACCCATACACAAACATTTATTTATTTGAAAGTAACACATAATATACTCATGTTTTATCCAGATATAAAGTCAACTCTGGCTCAGAAGGGTCATTTTAATGTAGTTATAAAGCTATAATTAATACAATGTTTGCAAGCTCAGGTTTATTTTATATTTTAGAAGCTATGCCAAAATATGCATAATTTATTTGGTATAAGGCTAATCAATAAAACATGTGAATATTATAAGGTGCTTTCGAAGGACTTTTTAATTTATTTTAAGAGAATTTTCATAATCAAATAGGGCTACGTAATGTTTTAGGTAAAATTGCAAAAGATTACTTTAACTGGCTTAAAAGAAAATGGAGTCAATGAAACTTTCAAGTTACCCATATCCAAACATTTATTTATTTGAAAGTAACACATAATATACTCATGTTTTATCCAGATATAAAGTCAACTCTGGCTCAGAAGGGTCATTTTAATGTAGTTATAAAACTATAATTAATACAATGTTTGCAAGCTCAGGTTTATTTTATACTTTAGAAGCTATGCCAAAATATGCATAATTTATTTGGTATAAGGCTAATCACGAGTGACATTAAAACTCCAAAGTTGAATATTTCAGTATAGCAAAGGTACATCTCTTCACAATTTTAACAGTTATTACAAATGCAAAACAAAAATCTCCTAAGAAAGTCAAATTTTAACATAACGAATCAGTCCAACTCTTACCTGTAGATTCGCCTGGGTGCTGAGTACCACGTAATCTCGTGAGAGATTGACGCACCTGCTGGTGAACAGCTGACACGCCGAGGAGTGCACGTAGTGTTCGGCATTAACCCAGTTGACGACGTAGTCCGTCTTGACGGTCCCATCGAAGTCCGCGTAGATTACCGTACTGGCGGCTCGTTGATGCAGCGGAATCGGGTCGAAAGTGCTGAACTTCGGGATCTCGACGCCCCTCTCCAAGCACCATGCCACCATATTACAATCCATCGCGTTCTTTTACTTTATTCTGTCTTTTCGAGAATACGCGCGCACACGCTTTTACACTTGGACGTTAGATTTCAACTTAGAATGCCCGTCGCAAACTAATTGTCAACGTTATTGCACCAGAAAATAGTCAACTCTACTACAAAATCGGTAAACTCCGAGCAGAATACTTTGACTTCAGTGTCTTTCTATCTCACTGAGACCACTCGTACTGCCAAAGCAACGATTTTACTTCACAATGCCGATTCGAACCGATCAACGCTATCTTACAAGGCCACTTGCGGTTCAGGACCAAGCTCAAGCACCAACTGATGTCCGTCACTCGGACACCAGGTCTTTTATAAGGACCTTAATTGCCTTTTGGAGACCCGATCCTGTTGGAGCCTGTCCGAATGCGAGAGCGCATTCTAATACGTTGCTCATAATTACCAGGCACCTCGAGACGAAAAGGGAACTTTTGGCTGCGTCGTAATGTCACATGTCGATTTCGACATTAGCGGAGTTTCGGGAATCGAGGATTATCAGGGGACGGAGGAGGGAGAAAGGGGTGCTCGGAGCAGGTACGAGTGCTCCGAGTTCGAACCCACGTGGTTGATTGGGTGGTTCATTACGCACGTGCATAAGGTATACCTGTTGCATTTACCGTTTTAATGGGGATTTGGCGGGTGAAGAAAGTCAAAGCTTGCAGGGATTATTCGCATTGTATACTGTCGTATAAGATACCGTTAGTATTAATTGCCTGGCTATTGCACTGACAATATAGCTGATGTTATTTAGATGGGTTAGAGAGTGCGACGTATTGCATTGAGAGTTAATGTTTGCAAGCTGACTCAGAATGCTGTATCCTAATTGTTATAAAATATGGTTATATACTATATTAATAGTAGCCTTTTTCCAGTGTACTACAAATTTACGTTTGTCTGTAACGGCTTTATTTGACATCCTTTTTAAGGGACGTTAACTTTTACACATATACAAAATGTACTTTTAACTTTATTTTTTAGCTTTTAACCATGGTATTTGTCTAATCTAATGTAAAATAAAATGTAGGTTTAAGGTGGTCCTATATCAAATTTTGATAAATTTGCTAGTTAAATGATAACATTTTAAATTGGTGGTTATATTTGTTACCTTCAAAGAAAGTTTTTTGTAAAATTCATTTATGTCCATTATGCTAATAAGTATTCAAATATTGCAGTTCAATGGTCACTTTTTTAAACGCAACCACAGCAAGTATAACATTAAATTGTTGCACAAATAAATAATATTTAACTATTCAAATGATAAATATTTGGTTTTCTCTATTTTTTGCTTCTTCAAAGAGGAAGTTTTGTGATAGTAAAAAGAGAGAAATTTTGAGACTTAATAAATCAAAGTTCTCTATTTTTAGAAAATGTCTGTATGGATGAGTGCGTGCGTAAGTGCGTGCGTGCGTGCGTGCGTGTGTGTGTGTGGGTGTGCGTGTGTGTGTGTGTGTGTGTGTGTGGATCATTACTCCTTATATGCACGATGAAACTTAAGGTGGACCTAGTAAATTTTGCAAAATTGCTAGTTACATGATAACACTTTTTTAAGTTGGTGGTTATATTTGTACCTAAAAAGAAAGTATTTGTAAATTTTCATAAATTTTTAGACAGTATACCCATAGTTCATGTAGGAAAAACTAGCAATTTTCAATGAAATTTTATGTTTTTACAAAACTGTCCTTGCGCATGGGAATGCAAGTATTTCTAAAAACATGTTTGAAAAAAATTATGTAATTTCTAACACCTGTACTGCACAGAACTGTGAACTCCAAATTTTTAAAAACACAATTATAAAAAAAATAAAATTATATTGAACTTTTATTGTAAAAATAACGTACAAATACACATTTTTAACTCTACTCACGGGCAACATTTTCTTAATATAGTATATTGTGCAACTAGTGCACGAAGCAGGTGATTTTCGAGCGAGTGGGAAGTTTGTCGCCCGAGCGCAGCGAGTATATAAATTGAAGTAGAATTCTCGCGACGAAATGTTTGTTTTTACACAGCGTGCGCGAAACAAAATGCTTCGCGCGCGCTACCCACGCATGAGAAACCGAGCTTCGCACACGGAGTTTCAAAAAACTTCTTTTGAAAAATCGGAGTTCATGGTTGTAAAGCGAATAAGTTGAATAATATATGTTTAAAGTTTCAGATTGATTCATTGTAAGCATATGCGCATAAGACTGCCTGAATACGGGAAAACCATAAATGGAGAAAACCGCACTTTTATAAAAAATAGAAATGACTATCTGATGATTTTAAAACAATTTTTCTGTCGCAGAATATCGATGAAAAATTTTTTTAATAATGTCTATGTTTTCTGAAGTTTGTCTTCATAGTATAAAATAGATTTGGGCACGTGTTAGGGCTCGGATAATGTAGGAACACGCTAGAATGTGTGCAATAAAGGTCGGAGGAAAAATACGTATAAATAACTATTAAGTTCATTCAAATTATTTCTATGGCCAATATTGCCAATACAAAATCATTCTCTCTTCTAAAAATATACAAAGTATCAGAAAATGAAATACGAAAAATCGAGTTTTTCGTCAAATTTTAGTATAGGACCACCTTAAGTAATTGAGTTGCAAGAAAAGCTTTACACTTCACAATAATTTCTTTTTAACCATCGACTCAAGGAATTTTAACTATTTTTAACAGTTTATAATATTTTAACCCTATAATAAAATATATTAAAACTTATGATTTATTTAAAAACATGTATTATATTATAGCTATAATAATAAAACCGTAGATTATAATATTAAATTGGAAAAATTAGTTATAATAGTTCATCTCATTTTTTATATACCCGTAAAACTATATGTCATTGAAGTTTGGAAAGTTTTGGAACTAAGTAGAAAATTTGTACTATAGGTGTTTTAGAAGTGTGAACCGCTAATTCCGATGCCACTAAACTCTAAATGATTAAAGAATCTATTGTGCGGAGTTTTAGAAAAATTTATCATGTGGATAGTATAAAAATAAGCTAAAATAGTTAAATAATTTCGATTACTTCTAAAGTTTAACCCTGGCCCCGAAAACGTATTATGCATTACATTGGCAAGTTTTTAACTTCTATTGAATTTACCCTTGATATTATTAGTTACTACATTTAGGTAACAAATTATGACCTAATACACTTTAATTCCATATATTATAATTTCGGTCATTTTTACATAACGTAAACTTATAAATTTTCAAGGTTATTGGAGAGTAAATTCATTTTTTCCTACTATGTTCTGATATGTTTAAGGTTTTCTTTTATGATTATTTAGTACTTTATTTTCTAATTATTACGTACCTAAAAATTGTATTCATTACTACTAATAAAAAATTGCATCCATCGCATTTAACCAGTTGCATAATTAATTTTCATATCGAGATATTCTGGTGTGCATTTCGAAAATTAAAAATTTTTCAAAATTATATATGCATAATTTATTTTTATAAATAATTTAATGTTTCATAATTATCTATCCAAATTTTGAGATTTTCTTTATTATTTTGTACGATAATACTTATATTATACAATCATGCCTACAACAGAAAATATATTACTAATATATCTTGAAAAACTAAATATATAATTATAAAACTATAATGTATCTTTGTAAAGCTCAAGGAAAGTTAAAAACTCACACAACATTTTCGTATGCGTAGGGGAGGATGGGGTATTGCCGGTCACCTAAGCAAGAATGCATATTATTCACGTTCCAAAATAGTTTTTCATAAAATGTAAATGATTAGGATAAAGTTAGAGTTATTTGCTTTAAATATTTCTAATCAGTTTCGTTTATAATTAAGACGTATCAAAGATATAAAACCAAATAAAAACAATAGATTTGGCTGGAATTGCCCTGAAGCATGAGGTAATACCGGTCAGCCTTCGTGCAATCGCAGTCACTATTAAAACATTACTTATATAGGTAAAACGTTTCTTCTGATTAATTATGTGAGCCTCAATATGACCAATCACACTATTATTTGTAGTTTAACAATGAAATATGTAGTCCAAAAGACACTGTTAAACAAGAAACACTTAAGCAAAGATGAACTATCAGAGAGCGCAAAACAACGCTTTACTAACCTCATGTTTGGGAGCGTCCATATGAATAACATGGTGACCGGGATGACCTCAATTCTGCTTAATGATTTAAATAGAAATTATAAGAAAATCAAACAATTTATTTGATTTCTTCTTTACTAATTCATATTGTTAGAGTACTCAATTTGGTAAAGTAGCATGATGAAACCAACGGTACATAAATTTGGTTGCGGATGTAAAACACTGCGTGTTTCCATATTCCTACGTGAGAGTAATCAACGTTCATTATTGCAAATAGAATCAAAAGAATTATAAGTAAATAGTGATAATGAATTCTTACTTGATTGTTCTTTCTTGCTCATTGGCTTAGGAGCATATAAAACGTTTGCTTTACCAGTCGTTAAAGAATAATCTGCAAATGAAATATCTGTTAGTGCATTCAAATTAAACTGTTGTTTTCTTAATAAAAATAATTTTGAGAACATATTTTTTTAAATGTAGTATGAATGTAATTCTCTCATACCTGAACTTTCAACACAATATGAAAATGTCTGGAAATTAGTAAGTTACCTTCATGATTTAGCTATTGAATAGCAACAAAGAAATCCATTTGCATTACCTTTTTTGTTTGTCATACGCTGATTAAAAACATTCAGTTCATTTAACGTGCTCGCATTTGTTCAACAATAGTTTTTTGGAGTGACCGATAATTTTTCTATTCTTAATGAACACTTTTTGTGGTAAATCAACAGCGTTTTCTGATCATTATACGTGGCACACTTTACGTTTTCAATTAATATTTTTTCTTGAGTTGCATGGTTGTGATTTGTATTGGCTTGAAATTTGACATCTACTTTGGATACCGTTGAATGGGTAGTAATATCTATAAACAAAATAAATGTAATTGGATTTAATTGACTTTATTTAAATAATCGACGTTTCCCTGATTTCTATCACAGATTATATCAAAGTAAAAACACTGTTATATTTGAAAATAGCGATAATAATATTCGCTTGTTTTAAAAAGAATCCGAAGGCCAACACTATCAAATGAACGAATTAGAATTAACTTCTATTAAATGAAGTTAATAAAAAAAAAATTTTTTTTAATCACACAATTAAGAATAAATATCGTTTTAATTCATAATATAATATTTTCTTAATAGAATATCTACATTATTATTAACCGTCTAAAAATTTTAATTATACAAGCCTTACCTTTTTGATGTTGTACTTTCTTCTTTAACTTCGATCGTATTCTTTTTTGATACATCGATTACAATTTCAAATGTGATTGAAGGTAATAAATTTATTTTTATGGTTTTCAACGATCACCGAAACATCGCACAATACATATGAATCTAAGTCTAATAGCTTTTTAATCAAAATGAATAAATTATTAGTCGTTGTATGAGCACTATTATCTCATTCGTATTTGTGTGTTCGTAAGAATTGACAAATAAAACATACCTATAGTAAATGTATTGCATGTCGACTCTGAGTTATGTCGAAAACACGTGCTCTCCTTACTCATGGACCACGAAAGGTTTAGGGGAACGTGGGGTGGTATGGGTAGCAGGGTATTATGGGTATCTTTAATATTAGGTATAAAGAATCCGCACTGAATAACTGCAATTTTTTAAATAATGTATAAAAGAATAATAAACGTAATTATAAGAAAAAAAGAGATTTTACAAGTTAAATCAAATTTTAGAATATATGGATTGTTATAGGTCTAACAAAGTCAATTTTGAACGAACTTTGATCGACTAAAAAGATAGTTTTTCAAATATTTGGGCAACTTTTAATGGTTTCATTCAACTAATTGACTCTTTCTCTTTAATTTGCATACTTGTTTTATTTTACTTTCCTTTTATAATTAAATTAATATAGCGATTAAAAAAATATAGTTTGTGGGGCGGTATGGGCAAAATGACGGGGGCGCCTATGGGCATGTGAGGCGAAGTAACAAGAGCAGACGGCAGATTCTTGCGCTGTAGGTGTACAGCAATACACTTTTTTAGTATAAGTTAGATGTTGCAATGAAAAGTTATTTAATGTTCCTAATAAATAAGAAAACTACCTATGTGAAAAGACTCATAAATTTAAGTGTTCTGATAAATATCAAATATATATATTAAAAAAGCATTTTTAAATTTTATATTTTAAATGAATGTTGCAATAGTACTTTCTATGCGTTTAATTAACCTTTCCCTGAAATAAAATTAAAAATAAATTATCATCGTTAACCACTTTTAATAATAATAGTATTTACCCACGTACCCTCGTGCAAAACCCATATCACCCCACGCGTGGGGCGGTATGGGTATTTTGAGGTACCTTCGTATTATGTATTTTTACGAAAAAATAGATTATTTTTTCTGACAAGACCCTAGCGCATTTTGTACTCGGGTTAATGCTGAACAAAATGAGCTAATATAGAATTGCCAATGCATCATAAATAAAAAAATATATCTAGCTGAAAAATTTGATGCCCATAACACCCCACGTTTCCCCAAGTGTATACTTTGTACACAAACAGACTTTTTTCCATTATATACTTCGAAAGAACGTGGGTCTACCAGCACAATTCTCATTGCAGAAATTAGATAATCGCTACAACACAGTCTATCAGAAGCACGGACATTCAACACTATTCGACAATTCTCCAAGTTATTGTAATGACAAAAGTATGGATAATTAGTTATCAGTAAAGTAGAGATAAACTTTAAGACCCGATTGTAAGAGCCAGCATAGCATCGCTGACCTGGCAATACTGTTGTTGTTTTCTTGTGTGCGAGCGACCACCAAAATCGCGCTCACATACCTACTTCGTTGCAGATGGCGTTCGCATGTCTTGCAAGTGCAGTAAACATTTAATTTTTAAGGCTCGACGTCTCGTAAACATAGCTTAAGCGAAGTGGCCATTTTTACGGAATATGCCTATCAAAAAACAAAAATGAAAATAACAACTGCTTACGTATTCTGTAGTTGCAATATAAAATAGCAATAAGTTTAAAACTACATGACATTATAAAGAGGAGCTCTGTCGTGTACAGTAAATATTTTAATATTGTTTTCTAGGTAAAAAAAATAGTAATAATAGGCGTATGTATTAACAAAATATAAAATTTCTTCATGATTTGTAAGACCCATTAAAACAATAATTATTGTGTTATAAGGAGAAATACACTACTTCTCCTTATAAATATCATATTTTTTAAATGTTCCAGGTATATTTCTTAGAAAATGTAACCCGAAGGCTCTCTATAAATATTAATATGAAAATACAAACCATTCTTTTTCACTTCTTTGTACCCCGAACGATAAAGAGGCTTCTATTCTTTATTTTTTATAATATAATTCTATTTAAGAAAATACAATGCTATTTAATAATTAATAAAAAAGTGATAAGGCATTAAATCCACATTTATAACTTCGTTGGTAAATATTAGGGTTGTGCGAGTACTCGAAAATTCGAGCTACTCGACCGAAACACTCGGCTCGTGGAGGTCAAGTCGAGTACCGAGTCGAGTCGAATAACTCGGAATGTTCGAGCTACACGAGACGATCGAGCTACTCGGAATGATCGAGATACTCGAGACGATCGAACTGTACTCTAGCGGTACTCAAAAGATTTGACGTACTAAAAGAAACATTGCTTGATATCACGTGAAAATAAAGTAGACCAAAATAATGTAGATAAAGAAGGATATGGAAAAAGTCCAATTCTTAGATGTAAAGAAACGTAGAATAACGTAAAATAACGTAAAATAGAGCATAAATAACGTACAAGTAAATTTCGAAAAATACGCTAAAATAACATGGAGAAATGGAGATACACTGAGAGAATGGTTCAGTTATAGCAAGCGACTCGAGTTAATGCGGCTCAGATGATATTCGATAGCCGAAGTTCTCACCTTCCGCACACATTTGGCAAATTTTTGAGACACTAAGATTAGGGTGAGTGCGCGGATACCGCGTGTCAAGAGTACTCGTATTATAAATTGTAGTAGGTTAATATTATAAAATTTCTTCCGTATCTTGTTATTATCTATAAATCTAATTGTATGCAGACGTTGACGAGTTCCGGTGGAGGCGATGCGGCAGACCAAACTTCAGCACAAGAGTTGGTGCGAGCCAAAATGCGACCACGCAGTGTCGCCGAATGAGTTTACCCTCTCTTATAATATTGAATTAGTTATTTTCTTTAACGGACTTTTGGAGTGTACGTATTTGACTACACGCAATGTACGATAATTATTTTTAAATTCAAATTTCTAGCGACGCATGAATACGATATTGCATGTGACTCTGTAGATGAACGGGTGAGTATGCGAAAAATATCATAATTATACTGCAGGTCCTCATCATTATTGTAAAATATGACCGACTACAACGAATGTACTCACAAATGGTGAAATAAAAATTTACGACTGAGATAAACTATGATCTAGCTTTCTTCTTATTAAACCTTATTTTAAATTTATATGACGAAATTGAAATCCCAACAACATTAATAATAAGGTTCCATTGGAAGAATTTGTATTATTTTACTTAAATAGGCAAATATCGATTATTTATCGTAAGTAATGAATAAACAATTTAAAATAACCTTAATTGTTATGTAAAAAAAATTTTAAATTTACAGGTTCTATTTCTGTACATATTTAATACTCGTAAATTTATATGCTTTTAAGAAAGATGTACTTACGATCCTTTGCAATTATGCTACCGGAGAATTTTTTAGCCTTCAAGGAGTCTTCCGGCCACAAAAACTTGACATTTTCTCCAATCGATAAGGATACTGCATTTTCCTTAGTAAAAAAGTCTTGTTTTTTGCAAACTATATTTTTCGATGATCCGCTGGGAAATATCAGTTTAATGAATTTGTTATTATTTTGTTGTTTTTCTGATAAAAAACGACACTTACTAGATAATAGTTTGTTTGTTATATCGAATATATTTATTACATACTTCACGACAAACGGTAAATAAAAAGTGACGTTTTATTCGAAAAGAAATTGGAATCAAATTTTTTATTTAAGGTTATAAGTGAAAATACTAAACATAATATAAGAATATTTTTTGCTATCTACGCTATGAGATCGGAATTTTATAAGAATTACTTTGCAGATGGTGTAAGTAATTTATTTTTATTCTAAATAAATTCATAAGACATATTATTTATTTTGTCTAAAATGTCTAAAAATTAAACGCCCGCGTATCTTTCGATTGCTATTTCATATACGCGATGTTTGAGTCGACGCGGTGCGGCACGGAACTTTCGTACGCGTTGCTGCTCTATCGCACGTGTGGTGCTACGACAAATACCGCCAGTTTCACATAAGCGTAGACGGCCGAAATATTACTTTTTCCGCTATATCCAGAAAAGTGTGCTAGGCAAATGCGACCAACGGTCGTTCAGTACAAATCAAAGGCTTAGATTAAAACCTTACACTAGATTGACAAAAATTTTAAATAGATGGCAGGCATGCCATTTATACGGTTTACATGCCGTTGTATGCAAATAGTATTCTTTAATGTAAAATAAAGTATCGATACTGTACAATTGTATGTTTACTCACATATGGCCTCTCATGTGACTCTCGGCTATTAGACAGACATATATTTATATGATACTTAGGAATCTTTTTTTATCCTTCTGAGAGCTAAAAAATATATCTCTAAAATTTGTACATAACTTTTAATTAAAGATCGGCGAATTCCCGCTTCGACACGTCGCAGGTGGAATAATAGAGACGCTCAAAATGAAAATATGAATCAAGAACAGCAAAATCAAGCCGCAGCTGAAGATTTATCATGGCAATTAATGGATTACGAAATCGATAATGTAAATATTGATTGAATATGATTATTTAAAAGTCCTAACTTTAAAATTTAAAAACGTTATAGTTAAAATATTTCTCAATATTTTAGTTTCAACGATTAATGAATTTTATAAATAATATAAAGTACAAGCGACGTGAAAAATATCTGCTCCGAACTATTTTAATTTTCTGGTAATCCTCCAATAAGATTAGCTATAAAACGTGCGTTTGATCAAATGAAATCCAATGAAATTAAAGTATTACAAAAAATTAAAATCGTTTGAAATTCAAAGTTTGAATTATTACAATCGTGAATCTCGGTTTATTTAAAAACAGTATTAAATCATATAATAACTCGATGCAACAGTAATTTATATTAAAAATTACTATTTTAAAATATCGGAGTTTACAATAATTAATTTATTTACCATATTATAATTTTGTACAATTTTGATCAATTTATTAACTTAACTAACCTTTAAGCTTATAAATTACGGAAGCTTTAAGAAATAAATAAATAAATTTTTCAAGTAGCCTTCAAAAATGTATGTAAACAAAAAAAATAAATGTAGTATATGCAACGAATATAGACTTGTATAGAAGAACGGTTCTGGGTTACGAATCGGGGACCAAAACGTGGGTAACAAAGCGGTTAGTTATGTTATCCATCCACTTGGCGCCACCACGGATGATCTTCCTACTAAGCATGTGCGCATGCGCTACCGATTTTAGGATAATATTTTTATTTCTTTTGTATTTTCGAAGAATGAAATAAATTATGAATGAAAGGTTTAAAGGCGTAATTAGAAAAATAATTCTAGTCATTTTCCATCGCGACTTTCTTGCGTAAACAGCGGGTAGAGCTTTTTTAGTATCTGTGTAAGAGTACCTTTGCCTTGAAGATTTGTGTACTTTCTTAGTTATTTTATACAAAAAGCAAAATTGATTAATCGTCATCTTCTTGGAAATCGACATCAAGAAGCTGCTTCTTTGGTGAAATGTCGCCTCCACGTGCACTTTGTGCCTACAATGGGTGTAAGAGCTCGAAAAAGAAAACCCCTAATTTGACGTTTCGTCGATTTCCTTCGGACGAAACAAGGTTTCTTTTTGTTTTAAATAATTGCTCAAAATTAATTCACTACCGAATACTAATATTAATGTCATCGACAGTTAGATTAAAAATATACCAATGTTAAGTCTGAAATGTAGACATTGTGCAGATCAACACAAACTCGTTTATTTTTCAGTGCAATCAGGTAACATAAATAAAATAAATGAAAACAGCTCTGTATTGGTGACTGAATTATGTGTGAAAATTTTGTTTTAATTAACGTTTGGTATATATAATACATGTATTGTCTATACAGTATTTATCGTTTTATTGAAATATTATTTGTTGTGTTTTTTTCTGATTTCATCGTATTTTATTATTAGTAAAATGATTAACGTATTTTCAATTTCATGAATTGTTTTGGATTTTTATAATATAGAAAAGTGACGAAATTCAGTCGCGAGAAAACAGGCGTGTATTTTAAAAATAATTGCCTGTTGATATCAATATTGACATTTTATTTATATAAATATTTATTTTTATTAAAATTAATATAATTAGATTTTCATGTATTCTATCTGTATATTTATTTCAATTTATTATTTTTTCATAACTTTTTTTAAATATAATTTGAATGAAATTTATTACATAGAATAGTTAAATAAATCGTGAAAAGGTTACTTTTATTAATGGTTTTATTCATTTACTTAGTATATTATCGTTTTGTGCGATTTTATTTTTGTATAATGTTTATATATGAGAAAGAAATTGTTTTAATTTTTTAATTAAGACAAATTTAATGATCCTATTTCCTTGCTATTTAAAATTTGAAGTTTACATCGCGTATAACTACAAAAATACTTAGACCAGCTAAGAATAGCTGTGAAATATAAGAATAATAAATAGTAAGCAATTTAATATTATTTTGTTATTTGAATATTAATTCACGAAACAAAATAAATTCATTCACTTTAATTACAATTTTCTGCTTTCACAGAAACACCATTTTTTTACTTTAAATTTGTTTATAGCACTGGGTGTCTTAAATCCGCACTTAAGTCACGCCTATCCGTGACTTAAGTAGTCCATTATTGCACCGTGATTATCGCACTCGCTACGCTAGTATGCTAATCTCATGCCGTGGAATAATGGGCCACTTAAAGCACATGTATCGTAATGTACTATTACGCGCAACAGTTTTCGTTAAAACGTGTTCAAAATTTACAAAAATGTTGTTTTTCTATATACACAACAACGAAATGGCGATTTTTTGAGTTTAAACTATTAACACAGAAAACATTTATTTAACGCGCATATTAAACAAATACAATTTATTAAACAAATTGAATAATAACATTTATTTTCAAAAAAAGCTTTCTATTACTCTTTTATACTTACAATTTAAAAGTGCAGGTATGCATAACTTAAGTTATGAAAACAAAAAATTGTGATGCGCACAAATAATTTTCAAATTTCATGTTTTGTTACAGGTCTTCTAGTTTATAAAATATATTAATCAGTAAAATGATCTTAATCATGAGTAAACTTATTTTTTTATAAAATTAAAGATTACGTATATTGATATAATAATTATATATTAATATAATTTATTGGATAATATAAAATTTAGCCTCGTTGTGTATCTTCTTCTTTTCAAAAATACCGAATTATGCTTTATTTACCAAATATTTAATGTTAAACGGATAAATTGGCATCCATAAATAACAGTAATAAGTATTACATAGCGCTTAAATGAAAACAAAACTAACTTTTACAAACAACCCGAGTAAAAATGAATATAATGAGGCATATAATGAGGCGCGGGTCAGACTCTGGAATAGTCTAACATGGTCGTACCCGGGCTTGACTCGCACCACATTACATATCTGAATTTATTTCTACTCGGGAAATTACGTTATACCCTGCCAATGAAAATATGCAAGTTTAAAAAAAATTATTCTTGATTTTAGGCAATGGATTTAATAATGTATGAGTAAATGCATGCCTATACGTATTTTGGAGTTAAATGAATGATAGGAGCAAAGAAATGAGTCACTTTCCTACCTTAGTATATAACAAAAGTATTTAAGGGGATGTGAAAGTCAACTTTTATCCTTCCTAATTAAAGTAATAAACAAAATTATAAAAAACTAAGAGATCATTGCACTTCGTTTAGGTATTATCTACCGCTGTGCGAAATTTCAAGTAAAAAGTTTGCGGCTTATATCAATGGCATTTGCCCAAAATTTCGTGATAAAACAGAGATCTACGGAACGTGATCCAAAATTTTGTTCAAATGCCGTTTATATATGCATCCATATTATTACCTGAAACTTATCAGAGTGGTATAATGCTGCAAAAGGAAGGGCAATGATGTCTTGGTTTTTCATATTTCGCTTTATCATTCAATCTGTGGTAGATTAAGTTTTGAATTCTTGTATTTTTTTTATGTATTTGAATTTGCTTTTGTTTTCATTTAATAAATTTACTATTATTCAGTAATAGCTTGCTCGGGCTTTTCCCTCTACTTCGAGAGGGTTTTTCTCTTTCAACATTCAAACTAACCAAAATACTGTAGTATAAATCGTTTTAAAAATATTTTAAATTTAAAACATTAAAGAATGACAGAATTATATTTAAAATGTATTACAATAAATTGTTATGTAAAAAATATATTTGCTTTGTTTCAAAAATTATCTTTAGATATATCTTAATAGCATATAGCTACTCGTATCAAACAGTTATGTAACTTTCTCGTAAAAGTTAACATACATGCTTCAAAATCAGTGTCTTTTACTTAAAAAGTAATAGTGTTTTCTTTGAAAAATTCATGTTTTATAATTATTAATTAAATATTTAATTCGAATAAAATTATCATAACATATTAGAGCTAATTATATGAGTAATCATACAATTAATTAAATATAATTATTTAATATTATTCCAAGACATGGTGTTGTAATATTTTACTTTCATAATCTTAACAGGAAAAAAGTATTGTGTTTAAATATTTTTTAAATAAATAAAAAATTATTTTTTTATATTTGATTTTCTGCTATTTTAATTTTAAAATCTTTTAATGTAACAAATTGCTTTTTCTTTTTAAGAAAAAATTTATATGATAAACAAAACATATTAAAGTTTAAATTGATAGATATATCTACATATATACAAATATGATATATACGTAGATATATTTTGCATTTTAAATAATGTTTTATAAGAATTTTTTTTTTATTTATTATACATATTGGAATTAAGATGGTGGCAGAAGGACGATCTCTATTAAGAATTAATAAATTAGAAAGCGGAACAATTAGTTTAACATTCTCTCAGAAGATTATCTCAGTTAATTATTATATAAGTTTTCGTAATGATTACTAATTTAATTTTTTTAACAGGGGCGGGAGTGAGGCTCTGTCTCCTCGTGGTTATGTAGGGCTATTGGCGATGATTACCACGGTCTGAATTACTAATATTCGCATGCATAATTATGACAAATATGTGTGAATTTAACATGTCAATAAATTACATTTATCTGACAGTAAATTGTTATTAGTCTATGCGCCGATCATACTTTTCGTGGCCACTTTTAGCCCCCCCCCCCCCCGTAAGCCCAACTTTTCTAGACGTATTTTTTGTTGCTGAATTCGAATTTCGAGGGTTCTTAGCGTTTAACCTTAGCGTTATACAAGTTATTAATATCATTCGTCAAAAACGAGATTCGCTTTCAGACCTCTAGGTAAAAATCTACTACATGAATGGCTATAATGTCCTCTCGCATTCTCCCATGGCAAAAATTACCATTTCAATATTATTGATAATAGTACAAAGTTTGAATTAACTGTTCAATTAGCTAAAGTAATCGCCATGTTGGCGAGGGCGTTTTGTATATATTATATTGTCATAATACATTAAGAAGCAATATTTGGATCCTTTTGTAACATGATACTTGTTTCACAAATCGTAAGAATAATAAATATTTTTTAATTGAAAGAAGTGCAGTATAATTCATTTAAAACTCTATTTTTCCAAAATACTATGGTGCAACTAATAAAAAAATATCAACCTCATTATTATGTTCGTTCTATTTTCGATAAAAGTATAAGTAATTTATTTTATTTGTTCCTATACAATTACTTTAATTAACTTTTTTCTTATCTACAATGTTAATTTTAGAGAAAAGATTAGGTGTATTTCATTAGTTTTCTTTTATTATTGCATTATATTGGTTTCGATGTTTACAGAAGCGTATTACATTAAAATTAAATTAACGAAATTAATGAGTGCAAACATATTTACAAATCTTTCATTTCTTATAAGAAATCTGATCTATAAGCTAGGCTTTTACGCATACTATTTAAACTTTATACAGTTTCTAACCGTTGCGACAAATGTGACGAAAAGTACTCCATTCAGAGCATGCGTATAAAATTGGATCTTGCAAGGCCCTGATAAGGTGTGTAACGTTCTGCCTTATACTTACAGACGCGAAATTAAAAATGGCGGTCCCAATATGGTGAACAAAAGTACCATTTTGAAGAAACAGCTCCACCGATTATTTTTATTTTGGTTGGTAAATAATCTAGTAACAATGCATATTCGAAGCCAGAAAGAAAATTCACAATGCAAACACCTTCAGGTAAAATCATGTCAAGGGTAACCGGGGATATGATTTTTATAACAACTGATTGATGGTTAGAATAACACATGATTAACTAAATTATAATAACCAAAATGTCATAAAATGATTGCTCAAAGAAGAGCGTTAACGTTTTATTAATCGTGATCAAAATTAACTAAAACTAATCTTAACAGTTATTTATAGCATAATATGGATACGTATATAAGTTTATCTCACGAAACGTCTATTAACTTGTTGTCTTTATAACCATATCTGCTAATCCTGTAAGACTGTTAAGTAGAATTTTCTCTACTGTAACTGCGTTATCTAAAAACAGGATATACAAAGAATCATATTTGCAAACAAAGTATTTTTTCATTGAAAGATCAAAAACATTATGCGTCGTTTACTAACCTAACTGATACCACGGATCATTGTTTCCAGCATCAGCACGTGCTGAATTCAGTGCTTGACGTATTGCCATCGGAACCGAGCAGCTCATACATAAAGGTGGTTCACCTGCCGCTATATAAATAAATTCATGAATTATAATTTATGCTGCTCTATTATGCAGAAGTGCAGTTGTCGATATCTTTCAAATTCATAAAAATTCAAGTAAAGATCAAGGTCTACTAGTATTTTTAACAAATGTATTACATTTTATTATTTTGAAAGCAAATTTAAAATTTTCGAAATAAAGAAAAAATTCAACATAATATCAAAATAATATCAAACATTTTTATTACTTTTTGAGCTAAGGATTCCAGTAGGATTTGGTGCATTGCGTCGGAAAGAAACTCTAAAATCCATAGGTATGTCTTTTGCTCCAGGTACTTTATAATTCTATAAATTAAACAGAAACAATGTAGATAACATAATACTTACCTAGAATTGAGCATTAATTAAAGCACATTAACTTAAAAGTAATACCCATGTTCTGTAATTCGTCAAACCTCCAGTCTCAGGATCGTATATCAAATCTTCGCAAGTCCAATAACCGATTCCCATAACAAAGGCGCCCTCTACTTGACCCACGTCAATTTTTGGACTTAGACTGATTCCAGTGTCTGCTAGAATATCTACACGGCGAATTAAATGTTGGCCTGTCAATACGTCCACCTCAACTTCTGATACTGTCGCTCCGTAAATCGAGTATGTTTGAATATCCTGCTGCTCCGTTGTGAACCTTTAAATTTATAACTTAATTATATTTTGATGATCCCTTTAAATGTTTAAGTAAATGGAATGTGAATTTTTAATTCAAAAACAGTTCATACTATTTTTGTTGAAAGCATTAGCGCCAGCCCCTTAATTTACTTATTTTTTATCTATTTTTCTTTAAGTACCAAGTTGTTTTTTAAGTAATTCCATTAATATTATCAATACGAATATTATGTGTTCTGAACTACCAAGTACGATAATTTGAGTCGGATACATACCTACGTTTCACATTGATAACAATGTAATCGTTTGAAAATGTGTAATGGTTATTTTTATTATTAATATTATGATTATAAACCATTTTTAAAATAGAATACTAAAAGACGTAGTGTATTATAATAGATGATATAAAATAGAATGAATTAGAACTTATTTACACATATCCTTAATGCTATATCTTGCAAATTTATCTTTCATAAAATATGTGTATTTTTATGTAGGGTTAAAGAATCTTTTCACGTACATAAAGGAAGCGCATAGATCTACGTTTTTAGCGTGAGCTGTGAATACTAATTCCTGCCACGAAGGATTTCCTCCTAACATTTCCTTAATCGGTTGTAACCTTTTTAAAAGTTCCTTACATGCCATTTGTGTCGCCTAAAGTTAAAAATATACATATAAAAATGTGGAAACAAGTAACATTAAAAAAATGTAACATAAGAATAAAAATCAATCGGTCTCACATATCCACAAGTATCGCTACCAATACTTCCACCAGTGACAACACTATTTGGAGTAGTCAATGTAAGGCATGGTTTTACGCTCACCATTTTCAAATCAATTCCTAACGTATACGCGGCTACTTGTGTAATCTAAATATGAAATAAACAGTAGTAAATACGTTTGCAGTAAATTAATAGATGTAGTCTATGATATATTCACGGTTACGCAACAATCGAACAATCTTTCTTTGTTTTAAATGAATCACTTACTTTAGTATGAAGACCTTGACCCATTTCAATGCCAGCTTGTGTAACACACACGGTACCATCTCTCGCATAAATAGACACCAAAGAATGGAACTGTCCATAAATGCTTAGAGGATATTTCATTGGCACCAAAGATATTCCTCGCTTCTTCCAGCGATTTTCCTGAAAAGAAAAAAAAATTCTTAAGTTATTTAAACTCAACGAAAGACTATTATAATTAACTATTACTGCTACATTACGTTATTGAATTTTTTGACATCTTTCATTCTTTTGTCATATTCAGAGGTCTTCTTTAGTTCATTTATCATTGGCGCCAATACTACCTTATCAGCATCATTCATATTCATCATTCGCACTTCAAGAGGATCCTTTCCGGTAACTCTAGCAATTCTTTCCATTATGTTCTCTATTGCTGAAACCCCTTCCGTTGAGCCTAATTTAATTCATAAGTATGTAAGATAGTATTGTTTTAGAGTAAATACAAAAAGTTTAAATGTAATTTATATAAAAATATAATCTTCAATAATTTTAGACTATAACATATAGACATGTGCACACACAAACTCACATACTTATGCACACACGTTAACTTACATATACTACGAGTAACACACACACACACGTACGCACACACGCACATACACTCAAGTAAACACACGCTCAGGCACATATACACACACGCGCACATATACACCAAACACCTACACACACACTCACAAATACACACACTCACTCACGTAAGCACACGCTCAGGTACATCACGCACACAGACGCACATGCGTACATAAGCGCTAGAAAATTCGTTAAAATGTTAGACATGATTCAAGTAAAAACTTTGCTTATGCGGCCTAGCAATACATATTGCGAAATATCTCAAAACTATCATTAGTTTGCGGTCTTACTGATCTCCAACTTAATCTTCGATGTAAAATATCATTGTTCACAGCAAATTCTAGTTTCTGAGTATCTTACTGATGCCGGCAGTTACAAAATCTCGTCTTCTTACCGGGCGCTCTGCAATACGTATTCGACGGCAAATCGGTCTTCACGTCGTTGCCGATCATGTGCCAGGTCGACGGATCGTAGCAGTTGTAGAAGTGACTGATCACGCCGAACGCATGAGTGTCGTTAAACGCGGCGCCCATGTTGCCCCAGTAGGTGCCGTCCAGCTGCTGGATTTTGCCGTTCGCGTTCACGACCAGCTTGTACTCCATGTAGGCGGGCGTGCGCTTGCCCACGGCGCGCATGTTGTCCTCTATCGACAGCACCAGGCGCGCCGTCCGGTTCAGCTTGTGACAGGCGAGCGCGCACGCGCATGCCACCAGTACCATGCGCGTCAACTTGGCGCCATAAGAGCCACCGAGTCTTCGCACTTTAAGGTTTATGCTGTCGAATCGAAAGGATGATTTGTATTAGGGTTGCATTTTGTTCATAGTGTGAGGAACCAATGGTCTGGTTTGGTTGGACTTAGACCTTGCCTTAACTAACTAGACCAAGGCAGACCCAACTAGACTCATCCAGACTCAAATATACTCGTCCAGACCCAACTATACCCATCCAGACCAAACTAGATCCAACCAAATCCAACTAGACCCATTTAGACCTAACCTGATCAAAGTAAACCCAATCAGACCAAAGTAAATCCAACCAGACCCAACTAGACCCAACCAGATCAAACTAGATCCAGTCAGGTCCAACTAGACCCAACCAAACCCAACTAGGCCCAACCAGAACGAACTAGACCCAGCCAGACCCAACTAGACCGAACTAGACTTAATCAAACCTGACTCGATAGGATAAGTTTTATTAGCGTCATAAACTTTTTAATGAAATCTCTAATGAATAGTTGTATTCAAGAAGAATACAGGTTATTGTAGCTGCGGTAATTCAAGCAATATTATTACTGCTACCATTACTAACTGGAAGATTTAATAATAATAAAGCTGCTGCATAGGGGAGAACGGGGTATTGCCGGTCACCTAAGCAAAAGTGCTTGTAATTTCTACGTTCAAATTGTTTTTTATTAACTTTAAATAATTATTATGTTAGTTCAAACCATTGACTTTAAATATTTCTTATTGGTTTAATATAAAAATGTAAGATATCGCAGCTGTAAGACGAAATAAAAAGAAGCATTTTGACTGGATTTAATCCACATCAAAGGGTAATACCGGTCAGCCTTGGTACAATTGCGGTCACTGTTTTGACGTGACGGGCTAACTTGCCCTAGGTGGCAAGAAAGCTATTATAATTTAATTAATATTAAAGAATGTGTCAATTGATTTTAACGTTTATTTTAATCGAATTTAATATTTATGTTTTTTAACACTAACATTTGAAAGATTAAGAATAAAGCACTAAGAATGGAAAAATTAAGAATAAAACACGTGGTTGTGGGAAAAAGCCGTATCGGCATAAAAAACCCTGATTTATTACTTCACAAAAAAAATACTACATTGAACAAATTCTAGATTTATAAAGAACGGTAAGAGCGAGTGACGCGGCACGCACACACAAAGCACTGAACACACACGCACGGAAATAATTTCGACGTTAATTACCACTAAGGCGTTAATGTTAATGCCAAGAAGGCGTTCGAGTCACGTTGTGACAGAGAATCGTTGATTCCCGTTCGTTATTCGCTCAGCTGCATGGTTTTAGTCGCGACGCAGATCTGCCCGCTGCCGTGGTCGTTGAGAAAAGTGCGCGCCCTTCATCCCTATTCGCGTAAGTCCACGATCGCGGGCGAGAGGTCGGCGACCCGTGCCGCCATCTCTCGCTGTTTTCATGCATACTCGCACCACACATTCCACCTGCTCATGCGCACGCGCGTTACAGACGTGTGAGGACGGAACAGTCACTATTAAAAAGTTACTTTTATAGGTAAAACATTTCCTTAAATCTGTTATATGAACCTTCATATGATCAGTCTCATTATTATTCGTACTTACGCAGCGAAATATGTAACACATAGCCACTGTTTGATCAAAAACACTTAAGCAAAATTGCCCTACCTGAGAGCGCAGCGAAACGTTTTCTGAGCCTCACTTTCGGGATCGTCATATAAATAACATTGTGACCGGTCTTACCCCAATTCTGATTAGTAATTTAAATGGAAATTACAAAAAAACAATAAGTTTATACCCTTTTCTTTTCACAGGTTGTTTAACCACTAGATTAATTGCATTTTATATTGCGTTTGATATACTATTCGAATTATTACCTAAAAATGTTTAGATTGTTGAAAATAAGAGTGACCGAAATTAGTCAGTGACCGATATTACCCCGTTCTCCCCTAGAAGATTATTTTAAGAAGGGTCCCACCTGTTTATTGGCACTCCAAGTACAACTGCTATGTGCGCTTGTACAATATCCATATATTGCGTTGACGAGAAAACATCCATTCCATCTTCGACGGGTATACAGACGCAGGTTTGAGTCTCCATGGAAAAGTGATATTGGGCTCCACACTCGTAGGTCCCCATTATCTTGTGTTTTACGTCTATACCTAATCCAATAATTATGATCAATAAACTACACAGTACTTTTGTTACTATGATAATAATCGGGTATTTGCATGATTTATGGAAAAAACCAGTGAAAACTGCTTCAATTAAACGTTTATATACAGGTTATATTATAAACTTTTACGTTCTTAAAGAAAAGTTTCGTGACAATAATATTTCTTTTATTTTTTCGACAAATAACTTTATTGTAACTTGTGGAGTCCGAATATACTTACGAAAAAATCAGTATATTATCAAGTTTTGGTAAAAATAAGATAACGAATATAGTTATGTAATATGAAACACGACAAGTATAATAAAAAGAGCCCCATCATTTTTCTTTAAATGTTAATCAAAATACTAATCATTTTCAAATTTTTACGTATGTTTGTAATACCATAAAAGAGAGTTTTTGTGATATTGATTACCAAAAAAGTTAAAGTTAAAGAAAAATGACGTAATTTGCTAACGTTCCTTGTTTACGCACAATTTCTTTTACGGTCTAGAAAAATTCTTTCTTATAAGGAGAGTGTCAGACCTCAGGGAAACGAACGTCGTTAAAACTTAAGGGATCGTTTTTTGGTACCTAAAAATGATGCCCACCCTGGTAGAAATCTTATCGTGGCGCCCACATTCGCTATAACGGCCTTTGTAGGCAAACTAGATAGTACTAGACTACAAAACTCGATAAATCCACACAGATCTACATAGTTTTCTCAATAATAATATGTACATATACAATCTGTGAGGTTATATATTATTTATTGAACAGAACATTTATTGTAAAAATTAAAGTTAAAAAAAGTTTAACATGCAAGTTTTTAATTATAATAATAAGATCTATAGTTTATTCATACTATATACATATAAAAGTAGTCAGAAAGCATATCTAACCTAAGAAATGAAAATTTAGAAATAATGTTCCTTGCATATGAAAAACAGTGATCACAAAATAATGTTATTGATTGATGTAGTTGTTCCTTGAAAAGTAATATATAAATAATAACATCATATGTACAAATATGTACTTTATGACATGCTTTATTTAAAAACTAGAATTTTAATTTCAGAATTGCAAATAATTTTGAATCCATATGTGAGTTCTTATAATGCATAAACTGCTCATCCGTGACAACATTTTCAAAGACAAACACAATAGTCGAATACATGTAGACGATAATTTTCTTTATAAGTAACAAATTACAATGTTTTAACTGGCCATAGATGTCAAATTAAAGTGTTTGATTATAAATTAATCACAGTAGGAAATACAAAAAAAGAACATACATATAACAACTCAAATACATTATTTTTTTTAAAATAGAAAATTAATCAGTTGATAATAAATGTGCGTGAAAATAGTTTTCCTTACATAAACCATACAGGTTTTGAAACCAAGCCTGTATTTAGGATGGAACATAATCAAATGTAAGAAAACTAATTTTACAAAAACAAAATAAATATATGCACTAATACTTCATATAGTTATTTGGATATTCAGATTATTTTCTTATTTTGATTGTTTAACATATGTGTAACATAATATTATTATTGGGTTCTTAAATACAAAAACTCGATGCATCTAAAATTTGATAACCTTACACTTTAGAGGTTATTTACATTTACTTACATTGGTAATAGGTGAACAATAGCATGTAATATATAATATAAATACCTTTAAATCAAAAAATACATAATAATCATAATAGATTATGCTTATGTTTCTTAAAACATAACCTTGAAGTGGCTGTTATTGTCATAATTTTGCTTATCTAGTTTTATCGGGGCAAATAATATGGAAAACTAGAAGGGACGACCGTTACACGCCTTTATAGTAACTATCTAGTTTGCATACATAGATCTACACAGCGCGAGATTATTCTACATAGATCTATAAAGTGGACGGGATAAATTTCTACCAGGGTAATACCCCTAGTTTTATCTAATGGGCTTTTATATAATAGATACATCATATTTTATTAACAATTTTAGTATATCTATATATACAATATTTTTAATATTGGACATATGGGCAATGCTAACGTTATTAGCTGTAACTCAGGTTCTAGGACCTATTAGATCAAACTGCAGGTATTGGGTTTCATTTGAAGGTATCAGAAAACTATTTTCAAAGTTTGAGCAAAATTCGTTTCCCGAAGGTCTGACACTCTCCTGGGAAGTTTTTGTACCAATTTCAAAATATTCCGATTCCAAATAAGATTATGTTCGGTATGACTTTATCAGAGAACTTTGTAATAATCATATTAAGAAATGACAAATACCTTGTCTTAGTGGTTTCCAATGGTTGGTTAAGTATTTATAATATTCACAGAATCAATATTAGATACATATACGAACAATAAATTTATTAATAATTAGGCATTTATAATGTCAGTTACGACATACATCTTTTTACTTAAAAGAAATTAGTTTTAGATAACATCTCAGGGCTTTCGAACTTACTAATAAAGAATACAAATCTAAAAAAAATTAAATTTCTGTATCTAGTAGAATGTTATCTAATGAAAATCTGTTTTTATATTTAATTCTCATACGTGAGTATATATAATATATAAGTATGTACATCACGGTTCCTCAATCATTTAGTACAACTTTACCTTATTATTATAATAAGTTAATTGCAAACTATTTAATTTCATTATTAATAGTTTCTGCTTGATCTAAATTTTCAGTTGAAACTGAAAAAATTCAATATTTCTTTTTTATGCAAATACTCAGTGGTTTCGCAACAAGCGAGCCCAGGAGTACTAATTATGGAGTTACCTGGCGGCTGCTTTGCAGGCCAATCCACTATGTTTACTATCCGCGTTTTATCGTTGCTCGCTATGACGTCGTGCACGGTGATCATTGGTTTTCGCCTCGGTCCCTCGATGTACACGAGCCTCACTTTTGATGCGGCGTACTGAGCTATATCCTGAGATTCAGCCACGATCATTCCGTAAGGCTGACCCGCATGCGTTACTTCTATATCTGCAAAGAGCTGTAGAAGAATTACAAGTTTGTTTCACGCTTAAGAATTTTGACTAAAACGTCACTTTTTTTAATAAAATATCACATAGATGAAGCGCAATTTCACTCAACATTTTTAATAAGAATATTTTGATAGGAAATTTATTTTTAAGGTTCAACGTAAATACGTACGACTTCATCCTCAACTTGCAAGAAGAAATGTAAAGATGTATTAATGGAGGTATTTTTCCCTGGGATGTCCTTCGCTGAATAATATGCTATAACGCCATTCATATCCTAAAACAGATTTCTTATTCTACTTAATTGATTAAAAAAACAAGTTTTTAATTGATGTATGCAAAATTTGTTTGTCTATACAAATAAAGAACACACATAAATTATTATTAAATTAAAAGAAAATAAAGTTATGGGTTAATTAGGATGTTATATAAAAATAAAAAGTTGATCTTTCACGTGAAATAGGTAGAATAGCGAAAAAGAATTAGGTCGTATTTTTTCTTTTGTCATAAAAATGATAAACACGTTAGTGTTATGGTGCTATCAGATGGATGGTACTTTTACAGGTGGGACAATGAAAATACCCTTAGGTTAGACCTTACTACAATGGATTGTTTAAAAAAAATTTAATTTTACCGCTATGAAGTTATACGCAGGTGAGATTTATATATATATATATATATATATATATATATATATATATATATATATATATATAAATTCTTGAAAGAATCCATTGCAGTATTGTGTACAGTACGGTATATACGTATCGGACGCCATATTGTGTGCAAGCTTTACAAGCTACTTCAATTTCTACATTTTTAAATATGTAAATTAATGTTAAAACAATTGTCATATAACGTACTTCTAAGCTATTTTCTATTATAGAACAAAATTTAACCCAGATATCAATACCATGTCAATTTTCTATTGACGTTAAATTATTTGTATTGCAATATTTTTTTATTGTTGAAGAATATTCGTACCAAAGCTTCTTTTAATTCAATTTTCTCAATCATTCCAGGGGCTTCAGCTAGCGTTAAAGCACAATACACGCCGTTGTTCTTTGTTATATCGTTTATGTATTCACCCTCTCCTGCAGTTTGATAAATGGACTCTACTTTCGGGATTGGTTGATTGACCGGCCACATATTGCGATCTGTATCGAAATCCTGTTTTCCCGAAGACAACCCACGTTCCAGTAATGTGCCGCCGCTTCGTAATTTAGGGCTCGCTTTATTTGGAGCGAGGTTCAGAAGAAACTATGTAAAATATTTACAAATCAATAATAAACAAAGTGTAATTGATTGATTGGCTACAAAGTTGAAAGCTAATTAACAAACACAGATCCTACCTTGTAAAATAGACAAACAGTCAGAAGTTTTCGAAATTCTGGTTTATAATCTGGTAAAACGTGGTCGGGATTAAGTTCTGAATACAAAGTGTTTAACGCCCTTCGAAGCGCTCTGCTCTTGAAAAGATATTTTCCTTCCAAAAATTCTTCCGTTTTTGAAGCGTGAAGCTACAACAAATCTATGTTTCAATTTATACATGGACAACTTATTGATGCATAATGTATTGATAGAACCGCGATGGCTCAGGCGGTAGAGGCTTGGACTTTCATTCCGGGGACTCGGGATCGATTCCCGGTTTCCGCCGTTTCGCGAGCACCTCTGCATTGAGTTTTATGCAGATCGCATGTGCTTACTTTTCATCGCGACCCTGATAATTCGGAACTCATCTAAAACTGTAGGTTCTCCCAGTTACAGATTCTCTCTTAACTTTGCACTCTTGTATCAGCGATGGAGCGGCGGGGGCACTATCAAAGGCAGTGCATATACCATTACACCTAATACCGAGCTTCCGAAATGGACAGAGGGCTGACTCGAAGCAGGATATTAATTGGTAATATGACAATAGCGGTTCGGTGTAGGAACAATCGCAGAAAAATGCATAAAATGTATTTATTTCAAATCTTTGGCGATGTTTTTTAAAATATTTTTATAAATCATATTTAATTATACTCAAGAAATCTAATTTTTAATTTAAAAAATTGCTTATAAAAAAAATAACTTTTTGAAATTTATGTTAAAAAAATATGTAAATTCACGCTGAGTATGTAAAAAATAAAATTTGTATGAAACTTTTGTTAATTTTTAAAATATTACTATAAAAAGGATAATAATAAATATACTCTATAAGTACAATTATTCTACAACGAGCCGTCGTGTTGATTGCCGGAGTCATATTGCCAATACCGCAGCTTAAAAAACTGATCGAGCGACTGACCTATGGATAAATCAGTGTGACCTGACAAAACCTTGTGTACGCGGGAGTCGGACAGGTTGTATCGGGAGACTCCTATACAAGGTGTTTGCTATCGATCTACACCGGTCAAAGGGGGGAAAGTAAAAGAGAATCTATAACTAGGTATAGGGTAAAATAACAGGCAAAATGGCAGATAAAAATGATAGATAAAGAGACAAGGTAATAAAAATACAAGGGTAACATCAGGGAAAGGGAAACTAAGGTAAAAGGCGGGGTAAAAGCACAGTGGGCATAGTCTGAATATTGGATTGACATGTCCCCGGAAGTAACCGCCGATCAATTGCTACCCATACGAAAACAAATGCAAATAATAGATTGATTACTTACAAAGTCTGGTCTTATTCCTCCGAATAATATATTTGGTCTTTCCAGAACTTTACCACTGTTGTCCAATTTAAAAAGAAATCCAGCATTGACGAGGGCATGGGCATTTTGAGCTCTAGGCATAATCTTTTTGTATAATACCAAGAACATAAATTACTTATGATAAAGAATAGAAATAATTGGGAGATATTAAGTATTCAGTTACACATGTAAAAATTTTGAGTAAAAGAAAATCACCTTATAACTTTTGTATACATATTCTTTACTTAAAGCTGGAAGATCGATGCTGTATAATAATTTTTTATGCATTTTTGCATCTAGGAAGTCTTTCAGTGTTATGCTACTTTTTGAACTCGGCGAATCAACTATAAAAAAGTTTCATTGTGATACAGAGAAACATAATATTGTATATTAATACATACTTTTAGTAAAAAATATACGTACGAACATGTATTTGTGCTCCAACGGTTTCCAGTATCAAAAAAATATCTGATGGAAATTCACGGTATTGGTTTTTTATCATCAAATTGCCGGCTATTGTGCCTATCTATGAAATATTAAATTATGTAACATATATAAATAAAATAGATACTCGTCAATTTTTAAACTTACATTTCTTATCGGTATGCTTGCAACGAGATCAATGTGCTCAGCCATTCTTCCCAAATATTCGAATCCAGGCTCGCCCTTGTATTTTTCAAAAGTGGATTTTGCTATCGAAAGCGTAACGTTGGCACCTAGAGTCAAGCTGTCTTTCGATTTTACAATTTTATGCAGATCAGCGACGTTATTGATATCTATGTATACTTGTTGTTTTTTCAGGCGATAAACTCCTGTAGAGTATTGTAATAATCATATAGTTATATATAATATAGATCTTTAAATAAACTTTACATCAAAGTACCATGAGCCGTATTGCCTCCATTAATTACATAAGATGCATTTGGATGATGTTCAAATATTACAAATATATTATCGATATCCAAGACTTTATAGAATTTTGTGGAATCTTGTAATTCCAATTCCAAAGATCTTGGAATACTTGATTTGTAAATAATTTCTAAATCCTTACAGGCATCATTACACATCACTTTTGGGCAATTCTTACAAGATCTTACGTTATAAAGTTCCTAAAAATAAAGTAAAAATCTGCGTATATGAAATAATATTATTAGTTTATCTATCATAAAGATATTACCTCAATGTCTTTGATATGTTCTTTCATTATTGGAGGAGCATCGCTAGCAAAACTTTTAAAAGCATCCAAAATCGGTCTATAGCCTGTGCATCGACAAATGTTACTTGCGAAAGAATTCTCAGTTTCTTTCATGGTCATCTTTCCATTTTGTGCAAGACTAAAATTTAATGTTTATTACTATTAAATCAGGTAAAAATACATCGTATTTTATGAGAAGATACTTTACAATATACACATAAATATAAATGCGTACCTATACATGTTCATCACCCATCCAGGTGAACAGAAACCACACTGTGACCCATTCATTTCAGCTAAAGCTGCTTGTAGCGTATGATAACCCTTTTTTCTATTTCCTATTCCCTCTATTGTTATGACTTTCCATCTAAATTTTAAAATTTTTATTGTAAATTTAATATTTAATATTTGTATTAACTACTTTTAAAAATACAGTAAATACAGTGAATCTTTATAGATTACTCTAACATTTCTAATTATTCATCTATATTACAAAAATATATCGTAGCTCTTATTCCTAGAGTACCCAGCCTCCTTTTCAGGAGCCTCCTGAACCCAAATTCACCTTTCCTCGTCTACTCCATAGAATAAAACTTGTGTTTCTAGCCTTAACCCTTTCTCTTACAGATAACCTATATGCAAGAGTAAGGCAAAGTGGAATATAGGAGCTTTATCTACATCGATACTGGTAAAAAGTTGTGTCGGTTTTGAATTGCTTTTATAGCTTTTGATATCTGTATTAACGCGAATATAAATGTTCCAAGTAATTGATTCATATAAGCAAGATTTTAGTTCAAAGGGATAACTTTAATTACTTAAATTAATTAAATGTATATTTTGTGTTTTTTTTTATTAAATCTTACCCATCGCAAGTAAAAATTGGAACAAGACAAGAATTTACTGCCATAATATGACCATTCATTTCTGCGGCTACAATGCAAGCGCCACATCCTCCCTCGTGGCACATGGCCTTAGTTCCCTTTAATTTAGCCACTTCACGAATAAATGTATTCAACGATGTACCTGCTGGTATGTTCGTGGAAACTATAAAAATGATTTATATTTGAGTTAATTATTATCAATACAATCATTTTTTCTTAAATATTAATTATGAAAATTAACCTTTATACATAACATTATTAATAGATACTTGCACAGCAGAATCGTCGTCTTTAATCACTTTAAAATTGCTGAGTCTAAAAATAATTTATATTAGTTATTGTTAGTATAACGTCATAAAGACTTATCAATAATATTAACTATTAAATTATCAAGGATAGTATCATACTTTTAGAAACAGAAGATTGATGGGGATTTGGCAGATGATTCCTAATACTTAAAAATTAAATCTAGGATCTGTAGTTTCTTTAAATAGAATCTCTTAAGATATGTACTGTATGACTTTCAATACACGTTATTTCCGTGAAAAAGTACTTCTTTTTGTGATAATAAGTATGTATGAAGAAGTGGAAAGACCTTTAATTTAAGCTTTGTTTCATACAAAAATATTAATCTAGTACAAATATATTAACAATTGAAGATGGTGTCTGAAAATATATGAGTAAGCTATAAGCAATTCCTGAACAGCCTTTATTTGAAACAACTTGTTTCCATAAAAGCTAAATTTCACTTAAAAATCATAGATTTTGAAGACACATTTTTAAATATGAAATAAGGTGGATGTCCCGATTTCTGCTCATATAAGCATTTTGCATCAAACAAAAAGGTTTAAAAAGTTATTCTAACATTAATTTATAAAGCAGATATGATTATTATCTTAATTATGAATCGAACAATACAATGTAAATGCGTAAAAACCATTTTAAAGATGTAAATATTAATAATAGTCAATTATAAAGCGTACGCAAAATGCACCTATTTCTGCTCACATCAAAAAGCGGTGATTTCGATGTGTACCTATTTCTGATCACTGTTGGTTTTATAGACTTCATTCATATGATTTGTATCTTTTTATTGTATTAGTATGTTAATACGCGTAAATACTTCACGATGCATAAGTAGATAACAGTGTACATATTGTATAAATACTACTAAAACGTTATTTTTTCGTGATTAGAAATAATACTATTATCAAATTATCACTATTATCAAATTTTTTAATCAGAATTTACAATATTTTTAATTCAGCACTACAGTTTTTAGTTGTAATACTAAAATGGTACAAATAGCTTGGATATAGTATATATTAAAACAACCTTCATATCTATAATAACAGAAAAACTTCGAGTGATTAGAAATAGGGACGTGAGCAGAAATTGGGACATTTACCTTAATTGTTTCTAAAATCTTCAAAAAATGTTTTGCAATAATAAGTTTAAGGTAACATTTTATGTTACAAGTCATTAGAAATTTGGTCATGATCAGGAACTGGGTCTGCTATGCTGTATTCGAGGAAGTTCAACAAATTATATTCAATTGTTAATAACGTTTAACCAGATTAATATTTTTATACGAAACAATGCTTGAATTAAAGCTGCGTATAGTTATTATCACAAGAAGAGATGTGTTGTTACGTGTTTCTTACCAATATTTTGGTAATTTTTTTACCAAAACGTATATTTGTAGTTAAATAGCTCATATCGCGAACACGTAGGCCCATTGAAACAAACTACAGATCCTAGGATTCATTTATATAGGCACTAGGAATTATCTCCCAAAACCTCATCAAAATTAAGTAACTAAAGGTGTAACATTCTCCTTTTAAGTAGAAGAAACCGAGGCAAATTGAGCCTTAACAAGTTTGCTGATCGTAATAAAGAATATTTATTAAATAAGAGCATTGCATTTAGTTTAGAATTATATTATACTTCAATTAATGATATATGTAAGTTTCCTATTTTTAAATTAAAAATAACCTGCACTTTGAAGTTTTAAAAGGATATTTATAACACATTTTTAAATATGTTACACACGTTTGTAAAAAGCCATTCAAAGAAAATTTGAAAGATATTTAAAAAACAGTGTTTATGTGACTAATTAATTCATGAAATTATTTATTGTTTTACTGCATGTATTAATATGTTATAGTAACAGATATTCACTTAGCTACGATTAGTATTCGACTTATGTATTTATACTTAGGGTTATAAATGGCTAACTACAAATTTGAGGTCGAAATTCAACAATAAAAATGATTGAATTAAATGTTAAACAGTAAAAAGATTTTATTCTGAAAAATAAGCAACTAACAAAATCCGGATTAAAATGTAAAAAATATGGTTTTTATACTTAAAAATTATAAAATTAAAAGTGGTAACCTGGTATTACCGCTGTGCTTCAAAAGTTCAAATGTTCTAGGATTCAGTACACTTTTTGGCAAAATGTACTATCAAACATATTTACTTATAGATATTACAATATGTTTAAGTAAGGCCAAACTCATTTCAAGTTCATTGAAAGTGTTATTTTTTTAATTTTAAAATATCAAACAGAATGCAAGTTTATTTTATCACATAGTTACAGATTGTTAAAATACGGATTCACAAGTTATCCATAATACTGCATTTAAAAATTGCTAGTGAAAATCAAAAAGCTCTCTTTATTCCAAGGTTCGCTTAAACCCTTTTCCTTACGTGAAATACTTCTTATGAAATATGTATTATATCACTGAATCTACATTATAATAGTGGAAAGTTATAGGTTTTGCATTCCATTATCTATTGTATAAAACAGTTTGATTTACATCTAATCATATTAAGTGATGCAAAAGGATATTTCTAATTTGCCACAGTGATATTTTCTAAGAAAATGTAACATTGTTAAGGAAGTTGACAGATGTAATGTAGATATTAAATGACGTTATCCTGTGCAATTGATTTAATAAGATACATTTTCATAATATGGGCTGCTTTGTTACAAAGTAACATTTTGTAACAAACGCATTAGCGTGCTATAATGTATACATGTATTCAAGATATTTCTAAGTTTTTGATTTATTTTACGTTATTATGCGATTATCTCTGACAGGTAGAGTGTCGGAAATCGAATTTGGCTAAAACTTTGAAAATATTTTTCTGGTATCTCAAAATAAAAACCAGCACCCGTAGTTTGATCTAATAATTCTATACTAATTATTAATGATTTATTATTTTATATTTTTTTAAAGATAAACAACAAAATTGAATAATATAACTAACGAGAAGATTTTCAACCCTACGAGAAGCGGATTCGACTGAAACCTTAGGAGTTGCTTTCTAATACCTAAAAGTAAAGACTTGCATTCTTATTTTATTCTCGCAGACCCTAGATTCTGATATATAGGTAAAAACATTCAGATTATATATCAAGAATCCGTTTCCCAGTGGATTGAAATTCTCCTAGTAAGTTTGTTTTAATTCTTTTAGTATTTTTCCAGCATAATTATATCCAAAGAATTAGAAAACTCGAAATTAGAAATGCATTAGAAGCAGGAGTATATCAGACTAAGAATTTATTTTATTTGGTGTGCCCATGGACAAAATACAGCGAAACACTTCAGTATATTTGTGTGTATAACCGTGTGTAAAACATAAATACTTTCTAGGTTTCTAGGTGATACGATTAACAATTTTTTTTGCTGACGGTGATTCGACTCCGTTTGACAAAACTTCTACGATTTACTTTGTTGTTACTCAATTTCGTTAACTTTTCTTAGTGATTTTCTGAGAATTTTGTGCGTTATATGTACGTAAGTGTGTAATTTATAACTAAAAAGTAAAAAGTAAAATGAATAAAAGTACTTTTTTACAAAACAATGCTTTTGTAAAATTTGCTCTGCTAAGAAAAAATATTTTTATTTTTTATCATGTTTTGTAAAATGTCGCGCTCTCGTATTATATATGGATGATTCCAACCAAGTTTTAAAAAACGCTGCGCTAGTAGTCGCCCGACCTTGCCGCCGTTCTTTTATATAAAAGTACCTTTCCAAAGGAGCCCCCTAAAAGAATTTTCCTGTAATGTCATATATGGTCCCTGTAGGAGAGTGGTAAATTTTATAAAATTGCTAAAAAATGGCTAGTCTCAAAAAATTCCACTTGGCTACTATCTCAATCAATTTGACCGTACCAAAAAATATATTTTTTGTCTTTTCAGCAACTTTAAGAACAAATTTATTAGAACTCAAGCAGTTCAATTTTTTATTCCGATGGTTAAAGATTACGTACATGTCAAAGAAAAAAGTCACGTAGAATCATACGGGCCGCAGGAGGTATTGCCAGTCACGAAACATTATGACGCGTAGGATCAAGATTTTGAAAATTTACACGGCTTAATATAGAGGTATTACCTATCAAACTTTAACAATCGAAAAAAGTTTAAGTATTACTTTTAAAGAAAAATAGTTAACTGATTAAAATTCGTTTCGGCTTGAACAGTGGCTTGTCCCGATAAAAATATTAATTACTCACGCTGCATGGGTTGACGAACTCTCTCCTTGACCCATACTTAAACACCAAAATTATGACCACTGCATAAATTCAATAAATCAAACAAATCTAAAATTCTACGTGATATTTTCCCTGTCGATTGGACTAGGTCCTCCACAAAACTGAGTAATAATCTTATTTGTAGTTTGTCCGAAGTATAACTTCTACAAGATATACGAAATCCCTCTCTGAATCCCCACCTTGTAACAATCAACGAGCACTTTGTATTTTTCTTTCGCCTGCCGTGCACGAAGCGCAACTGAAAATTGTTACCTAGTTAGTAAGTATGTAACTCACTCTCTGTTTACGCACGTTGTTTGCGCACCTACGAGCCTTTTTCTTCTCAGCTTTGCCGTTTTTTTTAAATTTTTTAATTTCGTTTTTTGTGAGAAAATAAATTTATAATGATTTCTTTAGCAAAAAAGAAAACTTTTTTCATTAAAGGTACCTTCTGGAGTAAGTTAAAAAAATCGGTTTTGCATTGCTTGTTTCGAAAGTACAACATTTCAAGAATACACTGTTAAAAATTCGGAAAGGAATTTGAAGAATTTACGGTTCTACAGCCAAAATTCGAGTGGTTACGTATGCAGATAGTATATATAATTGTTACAAATCCCTCATAGTTAAAATTACATTGTAATATAACATAAGAGTATTTATGTAACGGAACAAATTTTTTTAAATAAAAATTTGAATGTGACTGGCGTGAATATTACTCATTAAAGAAAAGTTACATAAACTTTTTTATTTTTCAGTCGATTTTAAAGTTTAATAGCTCATTTTGTTAAAGAATTCCTTGCACGATTTTAGCTAGGATATCCACGGGAAAATTTCGGATATTATGTATGAGATTAGCGATAAAGTATAACTGTTTATACGAGTAGCTCTATCCAGTTATAAACAATCGCACTTCATCGCTAATATCAGACATAATTTCCAAAATGTTCCTGTGGATACCCTAGCTGAAATTGTGCAAGGAACAAAATAAGCCCTTGAGAAATCTTATCGTGGCGCCCACATTCGCTATAATGGCCTTTATAGGCAAACTAGATAGTACTAGACTGTACAAAACTCGACAAATCCACACAGATCTACATAGTTTTCTCAATAATAATATGTACGTATAAAATCTGTGAGGTTATATATTATTTATTGAACAGAACTTTTATTGTAAAAATTAATGTTAAAGAAAGTTTAACATGCAAGTTTTTAATTATAATAATAAGATCTACAGTTCTATTCATACTATTTACATATAAAAGTAGTCAGAAAGCATGTAACATAAAAAATGAAATTTTAGAAATAATTTTCCTTGCATATGAAAAACAGTGATTACAAAATAACGTTATTGATTGATGTAGTTGTTTCTTGAAAAGTAATATATAAATAATAATATCATATGTACAAATATGTACTTTATGAGATGCTTTATTTAAATACTAGAATTTTAATTTCAGAATTGCAAATAATTTTGTATCCGTATGTGAGTTTTTATAATACATAAACTGCTCATCCGTGACAACATTTTCAAAGACAAACACATTAGTCGAACACATGTAGACGATAATTTTCTTTATAAGTAACAAATTACTATGTTTTAACTGGCCATAGATGTCAAATGCAAGTGTTTGATTATAAATTAATCACAGTAGGAAATACAAAAATAGAACATATATATAATAATTCAAATACATTATTTCTTTTTAAAAATAGAAAATTAATCAGTTGATAATAAATATATGTGAAAATAGTTTTCCTTACATAAACCATACAGGTTTTGAAACCAAGCATGTACTTATTTAGGATGGAACATAATCAAATATAAGGAAACCAATTTTACGTAAAGAAAATAAATATATGCACTAACACTTCATATAGTTATTTAGATATTCAGATTATTTTCTTATTTTGATTGTTTAATATATATGTGTAACATAATATTGTTATTGAGTTCTTAAATACAAATACTCGATGCATCTAAAATTTGATAACCTTACACTTTAGAGGTTATTTACATTTACTTACATTGGTAATAGGTGAACAATAACATGTAAATACCTTTAAATCAAAATAATACACAATAAGTTCAATAGATTATGCGTCTGTTTCTTAAAACATAACCTTTAAGTAGTTGTTATTGTCATAATTTTGCTTATCCAGTTTTATCGGGGCAAATAATATGGGAAACTAGAAGGGACGACCGTTACACGCCTTTATAGTAGCTATCTAGTTTGCCTACATAGATCTACACAGCGCGAGATTATTCTACATAGATCTATAAAGTGGACGGGATAAATTTCTACCAGGGATGATGATATTTTTTGTTTTTAATGAACATACGAAATTAGAATAAAAAAATAAAATAAAATAATAAATCTATAATGCAATTTATGATCATAAGCTTATAGTTATTTGTATTTTATCTTTTAACAAACAATTAATGATAAAAAACATAGCATTTTTGAGCTATTAATTAGAAAGAAATATATCAATTTAAAATTATGTAATATATTAGAATAAAGAAATTTATATTAGAACAATTTATTTAGTGTGAGGAAGCTAAGTGCCAATGAATTGGCAGCAGTTTTCTTTTATATCTTAATCTACCATTACAGAAAGTTTCAGACTATAGTATTTCAATACCTTGATGAATGCCATTTGAATGATTTGATACGCAGAGGTTTATTTGTAGACGGATTGAGACTTTTACTTAAAACATTATACAGTAATGCATAAATATAAAAGGAAGAACAATGATACCCTGATGTTGCATAATTATGTCTATGTATTTAGTCAGAACTAATTATTTATCGTTTGATCGTAAAATTGACTCGATTGGGAAAAATTGACTTTGACACACCATTATTTAAAACTTAAAGTTACATAAGCATAAAACATTAGTTAAAAATCTATAGAATATAAAGATTTCGTCAAACTGTACTGTTCAAATTGCAACGTAAATTTCGAAAGAGTCACTTTAATGATGAAATTATTATTGATAAATTAAGATGACACAAATTAGCTTATAGCAGTGTAACAGTGTAACATTTAAACAGAATTCCCTTTTCTGTGCCTAGAGAAGCAATCTGATAAATGTAACAACTGATTGATTAATATTTGTTTAAAACAGGATTAACTCAATTAGGATAATCGAAAAATCATTAAAGGATTGCCGAGGAAGAGCGTAAATATTTTATTAATCACGATTAAGTATATAATTTTATCTCGTAAAACATTTATTAACTTGTCGTCTTTGTAACCATTGCTTCTATTCCTGTAAGACTGTTAAGTAAAATTTTCTCTGCTGTAACTGCGTTATCTGGAAACAAGGTATGCGAACAATCACATGTATCATATGTATAAATAAAATATTTTTCACTGAACAATGTAAAAACATCATATTCCATTTACTAACCTAACTGATACCAAGTATCTTTGTTTCCTGCGTCAGCTCGAGCTGAATTCAATGCTTGACGTATGGCTATCGGAACCGAACAGCTCATACATAAAGGTGGTTCACCTGCCGCTATAAATAAATATATTGATAGATTATGACTTATTCTATTCTATTATAAGGAGGTTATCTATATATTTTATCGACGAAAATTTTAGTAAAATTGTATTCTTTACTTAAAGTACACATTTTATTATTTTTAACGCAAATTTAAAATTATTATTTGATTTGTCCAATGTCTAATTCTTGCTCCTTAACTTTAATAACATTAACAATATATATTTGAATTACTTTTTGATCGAAGGATTCCAAGTGGATTTGGTGCATTGCGTCGAAAAGAAATTCTAAAATCCATAGGTATATCTTTTGCTCCGGGTACTTTATAATTCTATAAATTAAAAAAAATCAATTGAAATATATAATAGCATCTATCTAGAATTGATCATTAATAAATATCTTCTTGAAGGGCCTACCCATGTTCTATAATTCGTCAAACCTCCAGTCTCAGGATCGTATATCAAATCTTCGCAAGTCCAATAACCTATTCCCATAACAAACGCGCCCTCTACTTGGCCTACATCTATCTTTGGGCTGAGACTGATTCCAGTATCTGCCAGAATATCTACACGGTGAATTAGATGTTGGCCGGTCAATACGTCCACCTCAACTTCTGATACCGTCGCTCCGTAAACCGAGTATGTTTGAATGTCTTGCTGTTCCGGTGTGAACCTTCAAATTTAAAAACTTCTAGACACGTTGATCACTCTTGCGAGTGCTCAAATAGAGGAAACGCAAACATGCATTCATTCATTTATTTATTTATTTTCAAGAGATATTATTAATATTAACCCTTTAAGTCCCAAGGTCCCTCTTCGAATGAAAAAGAATATGGGAAGCGTTCATTAGCTCGAAAATGATCTAAAAGGAATTTACGAATTGTTTTTAAAAGAAAAAAATGATCTTATAAAGAGAGTGTTACACCTCTGGGTCACGGATTTTGATGAAACTTTGGGAGGTGCTTCCTGGTACCTAAAAATGAAGCGTAGCACCCGTAGTTTCATTCCATAGGCCGTTGGGGACAAGATATGACGTTTGTGTTCAAAATACGCGTTATTTCAGTAAAAAGTGGTAATTTAAAGTTATGAGCAATCAAATATTATGACAAAAATTTATGGGAAACTACTGAATTTAAAGAGCTGAAAATCCTCAAATTTTCATGAATTTCTCGTCATCATTTTTGATTTTCATACCTTTGCAACATAATAATATATTTATCTGAAACAAAGCTTAAATTAAAGCTCTTTTAGTCAATTTTTGTATCTTATTACATCATTTCTCTAGCAAAATAACTTGCAGAGTTATGATACAAAGGATAGGTACTACTTTATACTGAAATACTGCGTATTTTGAACACATATTTAGCTACAAGAAAACACCTCCCAAAGTTTTATCAAAATCCGTGACCCGGATATAAAAAACTACTATGTCATATTTATACTCTTATATTAATTAAATTTTAACAATTAGCATGGTAAATGGTTATTTTGTGTATTATTATCCAAGAATCTATCAATAAGATTAAAAATAAAATTGTTTTCTTCAAATTTTTAAGACAAAATCTATTGTGCCATACGCATTGCTTTCTGCCGTACACATTACTTTTCGGTTATGGCATCACTATTTTCGTTATCATTTTAAATAAATGCCCTTTTTTTGACTTTAGTATACACTGGTTTCTTCGTGTCTCCCCTCTAGAAGTGACTGTGTTGCTCCAGATACTTTTCTCATCAAATAAGAATTTTTTATTGTAGTTCAAACCGCATGTACCTGTAGGCATTCTTGGGACCTAAAGGATTAATAATACGAATTTTGGGTTCTGGACTAACAAATGAGATATTGTGGTTATTGCTATTATTAATAAAATACATATAAACTGTTTTTAATAAAACTGAAAGATGTAGTATATAAAAGACGTGAATTCTTCAATCCCACCTTTCTTGTCGTAATTTGAGCTATGTTTTTGATCTTTTTATTAAAATTTTGTGTAGTTTCAAGAACTACTAGATATTACTAAATATATATCAAACGTGAAGAATCAAATTTTGTTAGTTGTAAAACTGCTGCGGATAACCCAATTATTAAAAAAAAATAATATATTTTCCAGCATAGAATTTTTTTTTATATCTATATAAGGAATATAGTCGTGAAAACTTAATCTTGTATGTTTTTGAGGTAGCTAATTATAAATTTGAACTATAAATTAAACAAATTTTTCAATTTAAACTCTAGATACAATGCAATCCAAAAAGTACAATCAGAGTCCGAGCACTGTTAGTTTGCGCACTGTGGAAGGACGCGTACTTTTAAAATTAAATCCGTGGGTTGACTACTAAATTACCGATACCCTGCGCAAGAAAAATAACTTTACACCTAGACAGCAAAAACTACGACGCGCACTCCCTGGATACCGTTACCCGCCACCATGACCATACCTAGACACCGTCTGCAACTAGTATGCATAGCTGTGCAATGTTATATTCGTAGAACCATTCAAATTTACGTTCTTATAAAATTATTGTTATATTTAACGCACTGAACAACGGTGCTTCGTCTAAAGTCCGCAAAGAATCACATTTAATACGACTATGAAGCCTAAACTTGATTGGTACGTAGATAACTAACAGTGTGCGAATCCAGCTGTCGCGTTCTCTAACAGTGCAAGTGATCCGACTGTACGACTATACACAGGTTGCCTGTAAATTAAATATAAAGAAACACGTGTGCTTCAAAGGGTTATCTTGTAAATATATATTTCATAGAATTCGTGCATTTTATGTGGTTAAAGGATCTTTTGACATACATAAAGGAAGCGCATAGATCAACGTTTTTAGCGTGAGCTGTGAATACTAATTCATGCCACGAAGGATTTCCTCCCAACATTTCTTTAATCGGTTGTAATCTTTTTAAAAGTTCTTTACATGCCATTTGTGTCGCCTGAAGTGAAAAATATACATATAAAAATGTGGAAAAATGTAACATTAAGAAAATGTAACATAAGAATAAAAATTGGTGGTCTCACATATCCACAAGTATCGCTACCAATACTGCCTCCAGTGACAATACTATTTGGAGTAGTCAATGTAAGGCATGGTTTTACGCTCACCATTTTCAAATCAATTCCTAACGTATACGCGGCTATTTGTGTAATCTAAAAATGAAATAAACAGTAGAAAATACGTTTGTAGTATGCAGTTTGCAGTGATGGTTACGCAAAATTTGAACGATCTTTCTTTTTAAAATTGAGTCACTTACTTTCGTATGAAGACCTTGACCCATTTCAATACCAGCTTGTGTAACACAAACTGTACCATCTCGCGCGTAAATTGACACCAAAGAATGGAACTGTCCATAAACGGTCAGTGGATATTTCATTGGCACCAAAGATATTCCTCGCTTCTTCCAGCGATTTTCCTGAAAAGAAAAAAAAATTCTTAAGTTATTTAAACTCAACGAAAGACTATTATAATTAACTATTACTGCTACATTACGTTATTGAATTTTTTGACATCTTTCATTCTTTTGTCATATTCAGAGGTCTTCTTCAGTTCATTTATCATTGGTGTCAAAACTTCCTTATCAGCATCATTCATATTTACCATTCGCACTTCAAGAGGATCCTTGCCGGTAACTCTAGCAATTCTTTCCATTATATTTTCTATTGCTGAAACGCCTTCTGTTGAACCTAATTCATTAATGTTTATATTAGATAGTGTTGTTTCTAAGTGGAAACAAAATTCTTCTATATTATTGAATTCAATAAACAACAACAAAAATATCACTGTTGGATGGAAACGTTCATAGAAATAAGAAACTTATATTTGATTTAAATAAAAATATAATGTTCTTATTTAGTCGTAAATACGCAGTGATTCATCGGTCCTGCCAAATCAACTTGATCTTAGATTAAGATCTCAGTATATAAAATACCATTGCTCACAGCAAATCATAGCATTTAGATATCATACAATCGCTGAACACCTCGACAAGTTTCGCATTCTTACCGGGCGCCCTGCAATACGTATTCGACGGCAAATCGGTCTTCGCGTCGTTGCCGATCATGTGCCAGGTCGACGGATCGTAGCAGTTGTAGAAGTGACCGAGCACGCCGAACGTGTGGGTGTCGTTGAACGTGGAGCCCACGTTGCCCCAGTAGGTGCCGTCCAGCTGCTGGATTTTGCCGCTCGCGTCGACGGCCACCTCGTACTCCATATAGGCGGGCGTGCGCTTGCCCACGGAGCGCATGTTGTCCTCGATCGACAGCACCAGGCGCGCCGGCCGGTTCAGCTTGTGACAGGCGAGCGCGCACGCGCAGGACACCAGGACCATGCGCGTCAACTTGGCGCCGTACGAGCCACCGAGTCTTCGAACTTTTACGTTTATGCTGTGGTATCGAAAGGATGATTTGTAAGAGGATAGATAGATAGATAGAAAGATAGATGGATAGGTGAAAGTTTATTTTGCAGAAGTCGAAAATATAGTGAGGTATCAAAGATGGGATTGGTTGGATTTCGACCTGACCTGATTCAAATATATAGACTTATCTAGGCCCAGACTCAACTAGATTTAGTTAAACCTTCTTCAACAGAATATGTTTCAATAGCGTCGTGAACTTTTTAATGTAATCTAAAATAAAATGGCGATTCGGAGGTGAAGGAGCATTTTTTATATAATAGGAGTATAAGGGATTTGAGGGTGGACACATAGAACGTAAGTAGTGAAGTAGAAAGGGAGGAACACAAAAACAAAAAATAACTGTGCATCCTTCTCTAGTGCAATCTCGATGGACTGAAGATGTGCATCTTATGTTAGGTAACTACCTTCTTTTATGGAGGGGCTAACAAACACACATTAGATACCAGTTTTATTATTAACAAACGAATCATTCAAACAATTAGAAAAAGATCTATTTTTCCGTTGTTATCTCAGATTTTTACAAATTCTTCGTATTAATGGTCCATACGAAATCTAGCACATATTTTACGCTTAAAACGAAGAATAACCCATTTGTCACCTGACTTTTTCGGGCTACTTTTATTTATTTGGGTAGCCCAATTTTCTCGGGTAAATAGATCATTTTTTAGGTACCAAAAGTGTCAAGTAATCGACTTAAACTCAATAAAAAAATTAACTCGATTCTTCAAGAACTTATCAGTGCAACCCAAAGTTATATATTCTATAGGAAAAGTGCTAGTCTTCGTGGGATAATTATGAAAAGTGTTAATCTTCGTTGGAAACACATGAAAAGTGCTAGTCTTTGTAGGAAACTTTGAAAAGTGTTAGTCTTCGTTGAATATTTAATAATAGAGTTTTGAGAAAAATATTGGGAGGAATGGATAGATAAATTTAATCTCGAACACTAGAATGGGCTTGACATGTAGCTAGAAACGAAAGAACAGCACTTAGAGTACTTGTAAGGAAATTGAGACGAAGATTGGAGGACAATAATTAAAATGGATTTACGGCAAGTTGGGTGCTACATGGAGGACTGGATGGAATTTATACAGAATACAGAGGCATGGCGTAATTGTTTAAAAAAGACTACTACGTACTTCCTAATAGTTCGTCCAAACAACTAGAAATGTAGAATATAGCTAACATATAGATTATTATAGTTGCGGTGTTCCAAGCATTGTTACTACTGTTATTACTAGCTGACCGATGTAACAATACTTAATAATAATAATATACAGAACATTATTTTTAGAAAGTTTTCAACCTGTTTATTGGCACTGCAAGTACAACTGCTATGTGCGCCTGTACAATATCCATATATTGCGTTGACGAAAAAACATCCATTCCATCTTCGACGGGTACACAGACGCAGGACTGAGTCTCCATAGAAAAGTGATATTGAGCTCCGCACTCATAAGTCCCCTTTATCTTGTGTTTTATATCTTTCCCTATTACGATAATTATGATCAATAAACTGCACAGTACTTTGCTTACTATAATAATTGGGTATTCGCATGATTTTTAAAAACTGTTTTAATTAAAAGTTTATACTCATATTTTATTATAAACTTTTGTTTTCTTGAAGAAAACGCTTTGTTAGAATGATATTCTTTCGGCTTTGCCAATGAATAATCATGTTTACACACTAGTCTTAAAAGAGTCTGTTTGTATGCTGCTGTTTTTCTGTAATAAAATTAGTGTATTGTTGATAAATTTTAGTCGAAAATAAGATAAAAATATAGTTATATAATGATAATGAATTTTACGTAATAAATAAAATGAACACAACGTATGTACCTAATACATAACTTTTGTTTTATTATTATACTATAAAAACGTTGTATATTTAATTTCTTCTTTAAAATATATACGATTATTTTCAGTGATTTTATCCCACAACTTTGTAATAATCATATTGAAAAATAGTGAATATCTTGGCTTTGTGATTTACGTTGATTGTACTACGTATTTATAATGCTGAGTGAATTTACAAACTTACTAAAAAATGTTATGAATTAGAAGAAAATTAAATTAAATATGTAAGTCAAGTAGATTGTTATCTAATTGAAAATCAGATTTATTTAATATCTCGTATATAAATATATATAAGTTTGCAGCTTGCGACAGTTCCTCAATCCTTTGCTATGTCTTCTTATTTGTATAATCAATTAATTATAAAAAATTTAAAATCATTAAGAATAGCCTCTGTAATATCTAAATTTACGATTGAAACTGAGAAAATTCAGTTTTCTTGATGCAAATACCTAATAATTATTAACTTGGTTTCGCAACAAGCGAGACCAAGAGTATTAATCAAATAGTTGCCTGCCGGCTGCTTTGCAGGCCAATCCAGTATTTTTGCTATCCGAGTTTTGTCATTGCTTGCTATGACGTCGTGTACGGTGATCATTGGTTTTCGCCTCGGTCCCTCGGTATACACGAGCCTCACTTTTGATGCGGCATACTGAGCAATATTCTGTGATTCAGCCACAATCATCCCGTAAGGCTGACCCGCATACGTTACTTCTTTATCCGCGAAGAGCTGTTGTAGAATTACAAGTTTGTGACACGCTTTAAAATTTTGACCAAAATCTGACTATTTTTAATTTAAAAAATCGCAGATATAAGGTGCAATTTCACTCCAAAATTTTAAGCATGTTTATTTATTAGATTTTATGTTTAAGGCTTAATGTAAGTACGTACGACTTCATCCTCAACCTGCAAGAAGAAATGTAAAGTTGTATTAATAGAGGTATTTGTCCCTGGAATGTCCTTCGCTGAATAATAAGTTACAACGCCATCTATATCCTGAAAAAGATTTTTCTTAATTCTACTTAATTACGAAATAATTTTAAAGTGATGTACACGTGATTCGAGTTTATCTATAAAGCAATATAAATTGATGTTTAAACTATTCTTGTTTATATATTTTGTTAATTTTGTAGAACATGTTTACCAAAGCTTCTTTGAATTCAATTTTCTCAATCATTCCTGGAACTTCAGCTAGCGTTAAAGCACAAAATACTTCGTTGTCTTTTGTTATGTCATTTATGTATTCGCCCTCTCCTGAAGTTTGATAAATAGATTCTATTTTTGGCATTGGCTGATTAACCGGCCACATGTTGCGATCTGTATCGAATTCCTGTTTTCCCGAAGACAACCCACGTTCCAGTAATGTGCCACCACTTCTTAATTTAGGGTCCACTTGATTTGGAGCGAGGTTCAAAAGAAACTGTAAAATATTTACGTAAAAAATAATAAGCAAATTTTAATTCATTCACTGTCGGCAAAGCCGATAGCTAATTAACAAACACAGACCCTATACCTTATAAAACAGACAAACAGCAAGAAGTTTTCGAAATTCTGGTTTGTAATCTGGTAAAACGTGGTCAGGATTTAATTCTGAATACAAAGTGCTTAACGCCTTTTGAAGCAATCTGTCATCGAACAGAGATTTTCCATCGAAAAATTCTTCTGTTTTTGAAGCGTGAAGCTACAAAGAATCAATATTATAATTCATGGAGTAAAATATTTATTAATGTATAATTTACTCACAAAGTCTGGTCTTATTCCTCCAAACAATATATTTGGTCTTTCCAGAACTATACCACTGCTATCCAATTTAAAAAGAAATCCAGCATTGACGAGGGCGTGGGCATTTTGCGCTCTAGGCATAATCTTTTTATATAATATCAAAAACGTGAATTACTTATGATAAAGAATAGCAATAATTGGGTGATATTTAATATTCGGTTACACATGTAAAAATGTTAAGTAGAATAAAATTACCTTATAACTTTTGTATACATATTCTTTACTTAAAGCTGGAAGAACGATGCTATATAACAATTTTTTATTCATTTTAAATTCCAGGAACTCTCGCAGTGTCAAGCTACGTTTTGAACCCGGCAAATCAACTATAAATGAAATGTCATTAAGATACAGCTTAATATCAAAATTTGTATTAATACATACATTAAAGGGGCGTGGATGGGTACTGTTCAAAACAGTTTTCTTAATACAGATAGGAACACAATCTCTTGAAAATTTAACTAGCTAATCTTTATACAAATACGAAGAGCATACTAAGCTGTTTCTTTCAAAAATCAAACATTTTCTATAGGGTTCTGTTATACCGACTTCTTTATTTCAAACAATTATTCGAGATTAAACAAACTTCTCTTGACAAAAATGTCCACCGCATTTGTATAAGCATTGTCTGGTTAAAATTTAAACAGATTTCGTTGTTATTTGCAACCAGAAAAAGTTTTAAATATTTTCCGTGAAAACCAATGCGTATAGGTCCCTTTCACGTCCCTTTAAGTAACAATTACGTACGAACATGTACATGTGCCCCAGCGGTTTCCAATATCAAAAAAATATCCGATGGGAATTCGTGGTATTGATTTTTTATCATCAAATTACCGGCTATTGTCCCGATCTACAAAGTATTAAATTACGTAGCACATATGTAACTAATAGATACCTACAGGCCAATTTTTAAACTCACATTTCTTATCGGTATACTTGCAACGAGATCAATGTGCTCAGCCATTCTTTCCAAATATTCAAATCCAGGCTCGCCGTTGTATTTTTCAAAAGTGGATTTTGTCATAGAAAGAGTAACGTTGGCGCCTAATGTCAAGCTGTCTTTCGTTTTCTCAACTTTGTGTAGATCTGGGACGTTATTGACATCGATGTATATTTGCTGTTTTCTCAGTCGATAAACGCCTAAAGAACATTTAAGTTATGTATAATAATACAATTATATACATAACATAGTATTTTAAATAAATGTTATATCAAAATACCGTGAGCCGTATTGCCTCCATTAATTACGTAAGATGCGTTTGGATGTTTTTCAAAAATTGCAAATATGTTATCGATATCCAAGACTTTATGGAATTTTGTGGAATCTTGTAATATTAATTCCAATGACCTTGGAATACTTGATTTGTAAATAATTTCTAAATCCTGACATGTACCATTGCACATCGTTTTTGGGCAATTTTTACACGATCTAACGTTATAAAGTTCCTAAAAACAAAGTCAAAGTCTATGTATGTAATATAACATTGAGTTTACCTATTATAAAGATAGTACCTCAATGTCTTTGATTTGTTCTTTCATCATTGGAGGAGCATCGCTAGCAAAACTTTTAAAAGCATCCAAAATTGGTCTATAGCCTGTGCATCGACAAATATTACTTGCAAAAGAATTCTCAGTTTCGTTCATGGTCATCTTTCCATTTTGTGTAAGACTAAAATTTAATGTTTATATTTTTCAATTGTGTAAAAATATATCGTATTTTATAAGATGATACTTTATATGTGTATATAAATTTGTACCAATACATGTTCATCACCCATCCAGGTGAACAGAAACCACACTGTGACCCATTCATTTCAGCCAAAGCTGCTTGTAGCGTATTATAACCCATTTTTCTATTGCCTATTCCCTCTATTGTTGTGACTTTCCATCTAAATTGTAAAATTATTGTAAATTTAATATTTAATTTAAAAATACTGCAAATACATTGAATGTTTATAGTTTACTCTAACATTTTTAATTATCTCTTTTTCAAACCTGCGTGTGCATCTAAGGGTGCGTATTCAAGGTTTTGCACATGTATACACGTATAATATTACGTCGTATTCATGCACATAAAGTAAAGTTAGATGTATGGACAGATATACAAGCTGATGATTTGAGCATGAGGCACGAATAACTTAAGAGGGCAGGCCTGCCTTAAACCCAAAAAAAAAATCTTTTTTACGAGTCCAGATAACTTTTTATGTTTGAAAAGAAAAATTCTTAAAATTTGTATGCTATCAATACACAATTTATCTTAAATTTTACTGTTGTAAAATCTCAAAATCTTGTTCCAACACGTCACAATAAATATCTATTTTCAATACCATATTTGACATGATGAACGAAAATTTCTTTTTCTAATACATGTCAAAAAAAGTAGAATAACCATAAAAAATATTTAGTTCATCATGACCCCTAGAATAGTGTGAAGAACTAAGTTCCTTTAATAAATATGGTATTGAAAATAGTGATTTATTGTGACGTGTAGGATCAAGATTTTGAGGTCTTACAAGATAAAATTTAAGATATTATTAAGTATTGATGGCATCAAATTTTTCAGAATGATTGCTTTTAAACAAAATGTTAAACCCCCTGTTACCGGTAAATATCAAGAAACTACTTTTTTCACGTAATTTTCCGTTTTGAGAAAATATCTCTATGGAAAGTTACTGTTTTTGATTAGGACAACAACGATCCATAGAGATATTTACTCAAAATTAAAAATTAAATGTAAAAAGTGGGTCCTCGAATTTATCAGGGACGGGTGGGTTTAGCATCACCTTAACAGATCCGGGACGGCTAATATATAAGCCAGTTTCTGCAATCTTTTCCTAAATTCTACATCATGTTAAGATTGTAAGAAAAATAACAAAATCGGTTACCTAAACAGTTTCATTAATGTTTACTTTTACAATGACAGGAAATGTAAACAAATTTGTGACATTTTATGATCCACGTCAGGATTATGTCGGTTAAATCTTACCCATCGCAAATAAGAATTGGCACAAGACAAGAATTGACTGCCATAATATGGCCGTTCATTTCTGCAGCTACAATGCAAGCGCCACATCCTCCTTCATGGCACATGGCCTTAGTTCCTTTTAACTTAGCCTCTTCACGAATAAAAGTATTCAACGACGTCTCTGCTGGTATGCTCGAGGAAACTATAGAAAAGATTTTCTTATTACAATTTTCTCTTAAATATTAAGAATGAAAACTGACCTTTAAACATAACATTATTAATTGATACTTGGACAGCAGAATCATCGTCTTTAATCAATTTCAAATTATTGATTCTAAAAATGATTTATATTAGTCATTATATAAGGTCATAAATATTTATCATAGTATTAAACTAACTACCAAGAGCGTTACACCTTGAGAAAATGGATTTTGATTGAGCTTGGGGAGATGTCTTCTGGTACCTAGAAAGTATGTCTAGGACCTGTAGTCTGTTTCAACGGGCCCCTGCACGTTATTTTAATGACAAAGGGTAACCTCTTTTATGATAATATCTATGCACATATTAATATTTAAAAAAATGAATCAAATGCTAACATAAATAGATCGAAGTAGCTTTAATTTAAGCTTTGTTTTCAACAATAATACTAATCTGGTTCAAAGTTATTAATAATTAACGATGGTTACGGAAAATTAATGAATAAGTATTCGAGAAAATCTAACTGCTTAAAATTCGTTAATTTTTTTTTAAATAATTTATTATTATTAAGTTAATACTTAAGTATCAGTTATTAATTATTAAGTTAATTAATTTTTTTTGATTAATTGTTAATAACAAGATTTATATTAAAGCTCTATCTGCCTATTTCTCGATATTTTTATTACCATTTGGTTCATCTTTTCTAATATTGATGCATGCATTGTTCTTATCACCAAAAGAGGTACCTTTTTCACCAAAATAATATATATTTGAAGTAGAAAAACTCATATCGCGAAGAAGGGAACATTGGAACAAATTACAGGTATTACTCTTCTCTTTTAGGTACCAGAAAATATTTTCGGAAGCCTTATAAAATTCGTTTCTAAAAGATATGACTTTTTATGAAATATGTATTATATCATTTTTATTATTACTACTTATCTATTATAATAGTAGTCAAATTGTAAGAATGGATTTTTATTATGTATTATATAAAACAGTGTGATTCACATTTAATCACATTAAGTCACGAAAAAGGATATTCCTAATTTGCCACAGGTATATGTTTTCTAAGAAAATCTAACAATGTTAAGGAAGTTGACAGATCTTAAGTAGACACTGAAAGACGTTATCCTGTGCAATTGATTTAATAAGATACGTTTTTATAATATGGTTGCTGAATTACAAAGTCACATTTTATAACAAACGCATTAGCATGCCACGTACAAGATGTACGATACTAATTCGAGATAGATATTTCTACGTGTATGCTATAAGTATAGAATCTGGCGAATCTTTCAAAATAACTTTGCGGCAATATTGGATAAAAATTGAGTGCTATATGGATTACGTGATTATTGCTGAATATACATGGTACTTTTTTTTAAACAAGAAACTTACTTTAAAAATTATGAATGATTCGCGGTAAGAAATTGACAAACGATTCACTTACAAAAAAGTTAACAGTTTACATGCGTATTTTTTTCCATGTAGGAACTGTAGTAATTCTACTCTAATGAAAATGATTTATTGTTTTGTTAGTGTTTGTGGAATAATACGATAGAATGAGAGAATGAATAGCATTCGATGTAAAGAGCTAATGCTATTAGAGTAGGAATTTATTTTATAAAGAATTGAATCTATCTTTCGAAACAACATGAAGAACTATAGAATAAAATACTGCGAAGTGAAAATTTTCATTATAATTTTTCACTTTTGTTTTTTAAAAATTAATCAAAATTAAAATTAGGGAATCGAAGGAGAAGACTTAGGGAGATCTATGGAGTAAGATAACGGTCTAAAAAGAACGTATTTAAAAATGTTTGACTTTATGGTTAAGAAATCGTATAAGGTATGAGGCAACTCTTTTCTCAGTGTAGAAATATATACATAATTATTGCCCCGGTTCTTCCCTGACAGGGACTCTATAATATATAGTATATTGTGCAACTAGGGGGGGAAATGGGTCATTTCTAGCGAGGGTTAGTTTCTATGAGTTTAGCACGAGACGGAAACGAGTGTAAAATCATCACCCGAGCTAGAAGTTGCCCTCCCCCTTGTTAGACACCGTACTTTATTTGTCAAGTGCATTTTTATTTGTAAGGGCCTTTTTTAAGCATATAGGGCGCACGGGGAGTTGCACATTTTGAGTCGTGCGCCATTCACTTACAGAATTAAATTACAATTTCATCTTCAAAATAACAATTTTCCAACTTTTTCACAATTTTCCAAAATATTAACAATTTTCCAAAATATTAACAACTTTCCAAAATATTAACAATTTTCCCCAATTTTCGCAATTTTCCCCAATTATCGCAATTTTCCCGAATTTTTGCAATTTTCCAAATTTTCGCGATTTTCCAAAATTTTCGCGATTTTCCAAAATTTTCGCAATTTTCCAAAATTTTTGAAATTTACCAAAATTTTCGCAATTTTCAAAAATTTTTGCAATTTTCCAAAATTTTTGCAATTTTCCAAAATTTTTGCAATTTTCAAAAATTTTCGCAATTTTCCAAAATTTTTGCAATTTTCCAAATTTTTTGCAATTTTCCAAAAGTTTCGCAATTTTCCAAAATTTTCGCAATTTTCCAAAATTTTCGCAATTTTCCAAAATTTTTGCAATTTTCCAAAATTTTCGCAATTTTCCAAAATTTTCGCAATTTTCCACAATTTACCTACATTTTCAGAATTTACCTACATTTTCAGAATTTACCTACATTTTCAGAATTTACCTACATTTTCAGAATTTACCTACATTTTCAGAATTTACCTACATTTTCAGAATTTACCTACATTTTCAGAATTTACCTACATTTTCAGAATTTACCTACATTTTCAGAATTTACCTACATTTTCAGAATTTACCTACATTTTCAGAATTTACCTACATTTTCAGAATTTACCTACATTTTCAGAATTTACCTACATTTTCAGAATTTACCTACATTTTCAGAATTTACCTACATTTTCAGAATTTACCTACATTTTCAGAATTTACCTACATTTTCAGAATTTACCTACATTTTCAGAATTTACCTACATTTTCAGAATTTACCTACATTTTCAGAATTTACCTACATTTTCAGAATTTACCTACATTTTCAGAATTTACCTACATTTTCAGAATTTACCTACATTTTCAGAATTTACCTACATTTTCAGAATTTACCTACATTTTCAGAATTTACCTACATTTTCAGAATTTACCTACATTTTCAGAATTTACCTACATTTTCAGAATTTACCTACATTTTCAGAATTTACCTACATTTTCAGAATTTACCTACATTTTCAGAATTTACCTACATTTTCAGAATTTACCTACATTTTCAGAATTTACCTACATTTTCAGAATTTACCTACATTTTCAGAATTTACCTACATTTTCAGAATTTACCTACATTTTCAGAATTTACCTACATTTTCAGAATTTACCTACATTTTCAGAATTTACCTACATTTTCAGAATTTACCTACATTTTCAGAATTTACCTACATTTTCAGAATTTACCTACATTTTCAGAATTTACCTACATTTTCAGAATTTACCTACATTTTCAGAATTTACCTACATTTTCAGAATTTACCTACATTTTCAGAATTTACCTACATTTTCAGAATTTACCTACATTTTCAGAATTTACCTACATTTTCAGAATTTACCTACATTTTCAGAATTTACCTACATTTTCAGAATTTACCTACATTTTCAGAATTTTCCTAAAAGTTCTACAATTTTGAAAAATTCTATTTAGGACCGAAGGTAATGGTCATTACCACTCGTTGCAGCGGGAGGTACTGATTACCTTCCGTTCCGGCGAAAACGCTCGAAATGCTCAACTTGCCATTCGCTTTGGATGCATGGAAAAGGGCCTGTTGCATACACTTGTTAAGAAATAGTACATTGTGCTATAACGGGAAAAAATGAGCGGATACTTGTATTTTGTATGATCTAAAAAACAATTGAAAAGCATATTAACAAAAATCAATTATCTTTTGGGTGCGATTTTTCTTTTATAAAAGCATTAAATTTGAAAACTTGATAATACCTGCGTGTTAAGGCGTATAAAAACTGAAAAGTAGAATCCTATGCATCGCAATCTATTGACATTGTTAATATCTTAGTTATCGGAAGATCGTTGTGGCCCGCACGATTCTATGTGACTCGATGAACGAAATTTGTTGTTTCGATAGTTTAAATTTTAGTGCATGTAAAAGGGAGTAAAGTAAATATGGGAACAAAAAATTTCGTTTATTAAATTACGTAAAATCGGGTAGACCCAAAAGTTCTTCCAATAAATGAGGTATTGATAATCGTAATAGATTATGATGCGTAGGATCAACGTTTTAGCATTTACACGACTAAAAGTTTGCGATCTAAAAGTTTACTATATTCAATGCGTTATAAATAAATAAATAAATAAATAAATGAAGACGGCATAAAAAACTAAAACATTCAACTACGTTTTACTTTTTCATGTTACTTTATCGATTCCAAGTGTTAAAACAATGGTATTAAGACCCGTGCAAGTTCCTTATTAAAGTTTGAGAATGCTAACCTTTAAAGAAAAATTTGTAACTGATAAAAACATTATTTTATATTTGAACATTGGCTTGTTCCCGTAAAAGTTTTCAATACTCACGGTGCATGGTTTGACGCACTCTCTCCTTGACCCATATTTCAACACACTAAAACTGTGATCACTGCATAAACTCAATAAATACAAAGAAATATAAAATTCTACGTGATATTTTCCCTCTCGATTAAAGTCCTCGCCGTAACTCAATACCGATCATACTTGCAGTTTGTCAGAAGTATCACTTCTACAAGATATATGAAATCCGTCTCCCAATAATTTAATACCCCCACCCACCGAAAGTCAACGAGCACTTTGTATTTTTCTTTTGCCTGCTATGCATAAGGCGCAACTGAAAATTATTACCTCGTTAGAGAGTGTGCAACTACATGCTCAGTTTGCGCACGCTGTTTGCGTACCTACAAGTCTTTTTTTTTGCTGAGTTTTACCTATTTTTAAAAAAAATTTAATTTAATTTTTCATGAAAAATTAAATTGATAAAGATTTTTTTATCAAAAAAGAAAATTTCTTCTTCAATTTCGTAGTAGTAGTTTAGTACAGTGATTATTGTGTTATAAGTATATATACTTATTACTTTTCTGTTACGTATATATGCACAATCAAATTCTCTTTCTTTAAAAACAGTAAGCACACTGTTCTTCTCTTCTAACGAAATTTAAAGTTCTACGGGATATTTTCCCTCTCAACAGAACAAAGTCCTCACCGTAACTCAATACTAATTTTACTTGCAGTTTGTTCGTATGTGTCACTTCTGAATTAAATTATATTTTATTCTGTCCACCCGCCGAAACCCAACGAGCTGCTGCCTGCTGCTACCGTCCGCAGCCTAAAATACCTTAGTCGGATTTGAATGAAATCGAGATAGGATTAGCGAAAATGTGTTTTTTTAGTAATAATAAACTACTTAAGAAAATAAGTTTTTTAAGTTTCTTTTTTTAAGTAGTCGTTATAACTCACAATAAGAAAGGTTTTTAAAGAATCAATCATGAATATCCATATTTAAGCAAGATAATATGACATACGTTATTTCGCAAGTCAGCAATACCTTCCAAAAACACCGTAAATCGAGAAAATCCACGGTTTTTGTTAAAGAAAGGCTCAAATAAAAAAAATAATAAAATAAAATAAATCCCGACTACGAAAAATACACTCAGCACGTATAAATGTGTAACTATGAGATAAAAATAAGTTTTCTCATAAGTGTTCTAATTCTTTCGTTTGGTTCACCACAACTACAAAGTCCTAGCTTTGTAATTTACTTTTTTACTTGCTTTTCTTTAACTCACTAACACTTCCCCATATTGCAGAGGGCTGAAAATTGGCACAGATACTCATCTCGGATGACAATACAATGTTCCGTCATAATATTGGGACCCGGACATCCAAATCGCCGTATCATACGGTCTTATGTGGGGATCATTTCACTAAATTACATGTTTTTTCGTATATTGCAAAATGAACTGAACTAACTTCTCCATATCGTAGAGGGATGAAAATTGACCCAGATACTCATCTCGAGTGACAATACAGTATCTCATTACAATATTAGGACTCCAACATCAAGGTCGCCGATGACGAGGGTATACTCGGGGGCTATCTTCGAAGAATTAGAACGGATTTCTTTGAGCATTAAGAAATCAGTTTCTTTATTATTAAATTTAGAATAATTTAAAAAAAAATTAAAAAGGTTAAAATTTTGAAAAATTTTGATCATTTTTGACTAAAAAGAAAAGCGTGGAACCTACAAAACAAGGTCCCTGATAAATTTATCATATAATTTATCTGATAATCTTTTAATATTCATAATAATGAGCTATGGATAAACCTGTCTTATGGTAAATAAAAAAGAAAAGAATGTAAAAATAACATCCTGGAATATGAATTGCATATGCTAAAGACACCTCCGAAAAATTAAATTTGATTTACCTCAGATGACTTCCACATACTTATACCTCCGTCAACGGCGACCTAAATATCCAGGATCAAAGATAATATTCAACATTGTATTGTCACATGAAATGAGAATCTGTACAACTATGTAGCACAAAACGAAGTCTTGTAGTGGGTTAAATTAAGGTTATCGATTTTAAATAAGCTACACTCTTCAAGTTATATGACCATACATTTTGTGGCCACTTTTAGGTCCCCGCCTGAACCTAAGTTTTCTGGACGTAGTTTCGGTCGAAAAAGTGAAACATAAAAACTTATAAACAAATTAATTGTTTAAAAGGCCATATCTCCGAAGCAAAACAATCGCACCAATTTGAAACTTGTTTTAAAATGTTTACTTTTTTATTTAGAAACTTTTTACGTATTATATATTTTTAGCTATACTTCATAGTTTTCCAGATCACCGAAGAGCGCTTGTTGACGCGTCTTTGCTATCTAGACCACGCGCGGCTGCCACGCACGTTTTTGCGCTTTTCTTTTTCTTGGAGACAAGGCTAGTATTCTGTAAACATGCTTATGATTTTGTTAAACTATTGGAAACAACTTTGAACAAAAATAATTATTTCTTATTATTCTTATAATCCATATTTTTTTGCTAATTATGTAATGGAGCATACATTTTTGCACTTATAATTATAAAATCTACTCACTTTATCCGGTAACAAAAGCAAAGCTCAAAGACGGGACACGACGCGTAGCGTCCGCGCACGATATAGATAGCAATAGTGCGTCAAAACAGAGTACTAATCTCTGGTCAAAACCATTTTTCGGTGATATCTCGAAAACTATGAAGTATAGCTAAAAAGGTATAAGTAAAAAGTTTCTAAATAAAAAAATATACATTTTGAATTGAGTTTCAACTTTGTGCGATTTTACTTCGGAGATATGGTCTTTTAAACAATTAATTTGTTTATAACTTTTTATGTCTCAGTTTTTCGGCCGAGAACTCTCAAATTTTGAATTCCACCGCCAAAAATACGTCTAGAAAAGTTGGGCTTACGGAGGGACCTAAAAGTGTCCACGAAAAGTATGGTCGGCGCCTAGACTAATAGGTGCGTTGATTTTTTGTTTTGTTTAAAATACTAGTATTCATATGTAATAATTTACTGCCAGATAAATGTAATTTATTAACATGTTAAATTCACACATATTTGTCATAATTATGCATTCGAGTATTAGTAATTCAAACCGTTTCTAATTTATTAATTTTTAATTCCAGTATGTATATACTCAATAAAAAATTCTTATAAAACATTATTTAAAATGCAAAATATATCTACGTATATATCATATTTGTATATATTTAGATATATCTATTAATTTAAACTTTAATATCTTCTGTTTCAAATTTCTTTTAATGAGTGTACTAAAGTTATCATATAATTTTTTTCTTAAAAAGAAAAAAGCAATTTGTTACATTAAAAGATTTTAAACTTAAAATAGCAGATAATCAAATATAAAAAATAATTTTTTATTTATTTGAAAAAAATGTATACACAATACTTTTTTCCTATTAAGATTATGAAAATAAAATATTACAACGGTGCTATAAAGGACTACTTAGGTCACGGATATGCGTGACATAAGTGCGGACTTAGGTCACGCAGTGCTATAAACAAATTTAAAGTAAAAAAATGGTGTTTCTGGGAAAGCATAAAATTGTAATTAAATTGTAAAATAATGTAGCTAACAGCTATAGAAATGTAAGAATGTGATACATGGAATACATAAACGAAACAATAATTAATTATAGACCTCAACGAAGACCATGCCGTCGAATGCTAATGTTATTGTATTAGGGATAAAAATAGGTACCTTCTACGCTTCAAAATATAAGCATATATTACTTCAACAATTAATTGTTTACCAAACACTTTTTGTTTAACAAATTATAAACATTACTATAAAGCATCAGGGAACTAAAATAACCAGCTCCACAGAGAATAAAGCATGCACATAACGTGATTCGGCCCTGATTCTCCATACCTGCGTGAATATCTGCTCGAGATATATAAAAAACGATGCATGAATTTATTTTGTTTCACGAATTTTTATTTAAATAACAAAATAATATTAAATTGCTTATATACAAACATTATACAAAAATAAAATCGCATAAAAGGATAATATACTAAGTAAATGAAAAAATCTATTAATAAAAGCAACCTTTTCACGATTTATTTAACTATTCTATGTAATAAATTTTATTCAAATTATTTTTAAAAAAGTTATGAAAAAATAATAAATTGAAATAAATATACAGATAGAATACATCTAATTATATTAATATTAATAAAAATAAATATTTATATAAATAAAATGTCAATATTGATATCAACAGGCAATTATTTTTAAAATACATGCCTATTTGCTCGCAACCGAGTCTCGTCACTTTTCTATATTAAAAATATCTAAAACAATTCATGAAATTGAAAATACGTTAATCATTTTACTAATAATAAATTACGATGAAATCAGAAAAAAATACAACAATTAATATTTCAATAAAACGCTAAATACTGCATAGACAAATAACACACATGCATTATATATACCAAACGTTAATTAAAACAAAATTTTCACACATTCAGTCACCAATACAGAGCTGGCTTCATTTATTTTATTTACATGTTACCTGATTGTACTGAAAAATAAACGAGTTTGTGTTGATCTGCACAATGTCTGCATTTCAGACTTAACATTGGTATACTTTTAATCTAACTGGCGATGACAATAATATTAGTATTCGGTAGTAAATTAATTTTGAGAAATTATTTAAAACAAAAAGAAACTTTGTTTCGTCCGAAGGAAATCGATGAAACGTCAAATCAAGGGTTTTCGTTTTCGAGCTCTTACACCCATTGTAGGCACAAAGTGTACGTGGAGACCGCATTTCACCAAAGAAGCAGCTTCTTGATGTCGATTTCCAAGAAATTGACGATTAATCAACTTTGCTTTTAGTATAAAATAACTAAGAAACTACACAAATCTTCAAGGCAAAGGTACTCTTACACGGATACTGAGAAAGCTCTACCTGATGTTTCCGCAAGAAAGTCGCGAGGGAAAATGACTTCGTCTGCATTTTCGCGGCAAGAATTATTTTTCTAATTACGCCTTTAAACCTTTACCTATCTATTTATATATTTGGGGAAGGTTATTTAGTGAACAATACTACTTTTATATATATATATATATATATATATATATATATATATATATATATATATATATATATATATATATATATATATATATATTAGCGTAAAATATTTTTAAATATTCCCTGGGAATATTTCAGTAAAATATATTGTGGAAATACGTAGTAAATCGTTATGTAATATTCCATAAATATCTCAATGCAACTATACATTTAAATATTTCTAAATATAACATAACGATTTACTACGTATGTCCACAATATATTTCACTGAAATATATTTCCAGGGAATATTTCAAAATATTTCACGGAAATTTTTTATGCTGTATGTGAACGTCAGTCAAATATTGTATTCCAATAAATAATAATATAGTGGTATCGCGTTATAATGCTGGCATTATAATAAGAAGCCGCTGTAGATTTTAATAAAAAGTCTTTGTTTTCAAGTAAATTTCAATCGAATTATACTGCTCTATCTCTGAAATATATATATATTTCAATCGAAAATCGACTTTTAACTCTTTATTTATACTTAATATCACAAGTGCCTCTTGTTATAATGCCGGCATTATAACGCAAGGCCACTGTAAGTCTATCTTGTTTTTGCACACATTCAAAAACAGCATCTATTTATAAATCTAAAATTATTTGGCATAGCGCGTTTCTTACACATAAGAATTATACACGTAATTATTGTACACAATTTAGCATTGGTCAAATTATATATAGATATATTTGACCAATGTTAAATTGTGCACAATAATTACGTGTACAATTCTTATGTATAAGAAACGCACTATGCCAATTATTTTTAGGCGTAAAACACACCTTAAAATTTTATTTAAAATAATGTATAAAATAAGCAAATCAAATATATTTAAAACAATAACAATTTATTTAATTTGTTAAATTAAATTAAGTTTAATTTGTTAAATTAAATTAAGTTTAATTAAGTTTAATTAAATTTAATTAAGTTTGGTAAATTAAAACATGTTTTCTACGTATATAATGAAAATTTTTCTCCACATAGTAATAAGGCTTAATTAAACGTGCCTGTTTTCCTTGGATCATCACAGGTCTATTCCATGACTTTTGTTCTTTGACATAATTCAGTTGTCGCAAATTATATATATAATTTTTTTCAGCTGTGCATTGAGCCAACATAACACATTACTTACATTATACATTTTTTATGAATCTGTACATTACAAGCTTACATATTGTGAATTAAAAAATTCTAACTCATTATAATTATTATATCAATAAGTATTTAGAGAAAGAAATTTTTAAACAAATCGATGTTAGTTAAATGTTACATATATTTTTCATTATTTGGGGATAGGATGTATTTCAAAGACTTAAGAAAGTATTTCAGTTTAAACGTTTGCAAAAATCCATTCTGTTTCTCTGTTTTGATTCATATATACCTCACAGAACACGTGCGAATGCGCGGGGTTGACGCGAACGATCCGACTGTTAGCACCATACATACCAACTACTTATTCGCGTGTCTTCCGAAATTAATTTTAATTAATCAGGTTCAAAACTGCGATAAATAAAATAAAATTTGTTTCCAATATCATTTTACTCTAACCACTACAGTGAAAATTAGAGCGAATAAATATCACTCTAGTCGTTGGAGTGAAAATTTTTTGGAGTGAAATTTCACTCTACCAGGTTTAACGTGTACGTGAGCCCATTAAAAGACGAACAAAAAAAATGTCGCATCTACAACGCACATTTGTACTATAAATATTAATTAAAATCGATTAAATAAATGACCAAAATATAGTATTGGATAAATTTTTGAGAAATAGTTTCACATTATACCTAAAAAACTAATATCTATTAATAAAATAGCAAATTTACATCGATTTGTCGCATCCACTTGTTTAAACATTATAACCTCTTGTTACAACTAGATAAACCGAATAATACATATACGAGAAGAAGTTTCTTTGCATTTTACAATCATGAGACCTGTTTTGAGTGAAGTAAAAGTAAGAAAGAAGAAAGAGTACGTAAAGCACAAACGAATTGACAAGTTAAATAAACGGAAAAAAGGAGTGAACAGAGAAAGAAATATAACGAAAGAAAAGTGTTTTCGACGCTTAAGAGGTAAAATTAGTGAATTTAAACGTTTAAATTGTTAATTTCAATAAGTCAAATTTGTAATTTAAATTTAATCAATGCATAAAAAGTTGAATTTGAATTAAAATAATATTACACTTTCGGTCTTTTTATTCTATGAAGTATAAATATAAATAACCAACTATAATAAAATCCCTCAATTAAAGCATACAATTTTTGTTGAAACGCAAGAAAATGTAAGAAAACTTAAAAAACATAAGAAAATATATAAAAATGTTGTATAAAACGTCTGAAATCCAAACGTCTCAATGTCCGTAGATTCGTTCCACATAAGACGTTGTATACATCTTAGAATAGTTGAATGAGAACTTATACGTTGAGCTATAAGTTGTTAATTTATGGATCTGTTCCGAATGGCAGGTAAGAACCACGCTTCTTATCGAAGATATATATCTATATTGATGCATCATGTAACTGCCGGAGCTGCCATTCCGAACAGACCATATATATCGCAAAACTACGTGTATAATGTTTCTGGATTGGAATAAGTTTTACTTTTTTTAAATAGTCAACATTTATATTACCACGAGAAGGACCGATTGGCTTGAAAATTTGTGGGTACATTCCACCCACATAGTAGGTGCTCACTAAGGGACGGTTTTTTAAAATTTCACTCCCAGAGTGTGGAAAGGGTTAAAATGTAATTTTTAGTTTTTTTTACTATATTACTATATATTTCTTCAATTCCCCCGGGGGTGGAAAGAGTTAAGATGTATTTTTCCCTTCTTGTACTATGTTCTCCAATCAAAGTATATATGTACATGTCTCACATACATAGTAAAGTATATAGTACCGATAAAGTGCCGCTAGATGGCTACGCTGAGCTTTACCCGTAAGTGAAACAATCGAGTCTAAAGTATATATAAAGGTGATAATGCCTTAAGAAGGCATTAGGAGTCTGACAGCCCTAGCCAAGCGTCAGTAATATCACTGTGTTCTTGCATTATTTTCGATAGTTTGCGTTGGTTTTTTGAGTATTTTACGATGAGTGTGGAAATATCTTCTATATACATATAAGAACATGACCTAACTGACTGACTGATTCATCAACGCTCAGCCAAAACCACTGGACCGATCAACTTGAAAATTTGATGATATTTTCCTACTAAATGATACATTTCTTAGGGTTAATTTTCATCTAAATATAATTAAGAAGCAAAATAAATATTTATATTATTTAGAAGTGAATCTATCGTTCCTTTGGAGGTGTAAATAAATTATAAGACTCGATCGATCTCTAGGAACTAACTTCTTTATTAAAACTTTTGCGACGTTTCGGGAGTTTTTTCTACTCCCCTCTTCATAGCTATACAAATAACAAAATTTTTACTATATACTAGGAACTAAATTATCTTACACTTCTAATACATTAATTTGTAAATAAAAACTACTCATACCTTAGTTTTATAAAATTTAAATTAGACTTATTAAGATCAACGGCTACAAATCATTTTACACGGGCAATGGAACTCCACTAAAAAAATTAATAAACAACACAATTATGAATTATTATAACAAATTACTTTAAATTTACACTAATTAACAAGCTTACTGGAATGCAAATTCACTTCAAATTACAGTGCATGGCCATCCGGCCCGCAAAAAACGGACACCGGCCTATCTTAGACAGGTGTTACATTGTCTCGGTGTAATTCGGCACTGATCGTTATAATAGATCTACCAAGCCTCTCGCGTTCTCCCAAGTTTTTCAAAATGACCCAGGAGAGGGGATAGTGGCTCCCAGCCGGCCGAGCGGAGATAGTTTTTCAAATTTACGTAAGATGGTTTCCAATCTAGGTGCTACCAACTGAATAGTATAAAAGCATATTATTAAGAAATTCATCTCGAAAAAGTACGGGAACAAAATACTTGTTTCAAGTTTATTTTGCACATTTATGTACAAATAAAAAATTTGACTAAAAATTTTACAAAATTTACTACAAAAATTTACGATAAAAATGTACGATAAACATTTCTGTTCAAAATGTATGCTAAAAGATTGACTCTAAATTTTACAAAGGTTACTATAAAAATTTACTATAAGAATTTATGATAAAAATTTGACTCAAAGTTTTACAAAATTTACGATATAAATTTACGATAAAAATGTACGATAAGCATATAATAAAAATGTATGCTAAAAATTGTGTGATAAACGTTTCAAAAAATTCGTATGAAAATAATATTAAAATGAATATTCGTGCATTCATTATCGTTCTCTTAGAATTAAATAACATTGTCAGTCGATTCCGAAAGCGTGACCACATTCTTCAAATGACCTATACTCAAGTACCCCAGAATCTTCTCCGTGACAATGTTCCTGGCATCAACCAAATATCCCAGAGCCATCCTCAAGCTCAAAGACACGTCAGCCATCAGCTCCTTCCTCTCCAGCACCTCGTGGAACCTCCTCCTCAGAATCCCGAAATAAATCGGAAAGCACTACCGGTACTTCTGATCGTTGAACACCTCCACGAACTTCGGATTCCGCACGTGCTCCGTGAGCGTGCTTGTATGCCGCGTAATGAAATCACAGATCGTCGCATTCCCGATGATCTCAATCGCCTCCATCCTCTTCAATTCCAAATTACACTGAACGTAATAACGACTCCACGTGAAGCTGTTGATTATCTACTCGAAATTCTGCTGACTCAGCGTGGGGGCCGCGTGCTTGGCCTTTTTCGCCCTGTACCACCTCAGCTTCGCCATGTGTTTCAGCAGCGCCCTTATGCCGCCGCCGGCATTGGCCTCGTTGGCGCACTGTAAAGCCGTCTTGTGACTGTGCGCTTACGTTGTCTCCGTTGTTGAGCAGCATTTGCGCCACGCACTGTGGATGGATTTAGTGATTTAGTGACACATGGATTTATGCCATTTCAAAACTCAAAAGTTTAAAGAGAGTTCGAACACTCTGTCGACTACCTAAAAATTCGTAAAAGAGTACGCTTTAATAATTCTTTAGAATAATTTGACCATTATCTATATTTTTAGCAAGAAATGCAGCTTATATAAGGTACCTTCATAATTTGTTTAGTAATGATCCATGTAGTCGAACCTATTATTATAGGTGCTAAATAGGTATTTTAATCATATTTTAGCATAGTTTGACTGTTATTTATATTTTTAGTAAGCAATACAGCTTGATTATCATTCTGGGAGTTAAGCAGGTACTATTGTACTAAAAAAGGTATCTTCATGAATTTTTTGGTAGTTTACCGAGTCATCGAACTCTCTTTATTTCAACTTTTGAGTTTTTAAATGGACTAAATCCATGTAATGAAGGGTCATATTACCTTGAAAATATTTTCTTTTTAAATTGGGAATATTTGTAAAAAAAAGTAGAGATTCAATTTTTGCATAAAATGCACTCCTGTTGAGCTAAAAATCATTCAAAACAGCTCCAAAATGAAAAAAATGCCAAAATTACCGTCTTTGTCCCACTGTAAATCGAATATACTTCGTAAAAAAAAATTTTAAAAAATTCATAGACACTTATAAGAATTCTATAAACATGTTAAAATTGGTTAGAGCAAATTTTGTCTTCAATTTCACAGAGAATTGACCATACATATATATATATATATATATATATGTATTTTTATGTAATGCTTTTATCTATTTAACAAATGTTGTACACTCCTAGATAGTTGGACCGAGGTGCATTTCTTAATATGTTAATATTATAATAAATACTGTACGCTCCTAGATATTAGGGACGAGGTGTACTTATTATATATATATGTATGTATTTAACAAATGCTGTACGTTCCTAGATAGTAGGGACGAGGTGCGTTTATTATATATATATGTAATATACATACATATGTACATGATGTATGTGTTTGATTTAGGTTTATGAAAATTGAGAATATATTTATTTATATTTTTTGTTTATTCAAATATTTTGTTTATTCTAGTGTACACCAGAAATATCCTTTAACTAATTGATACAATATAAATGAAATATAATTACTTTTGATTATCTGGATTGTCTATTCGAATTCCCAAGTATTGTTTATTGTAAGACAAATCGTTTACTTGAATAATTTATTTAGATATTTATTTTAATCCCTGGGCGTTTAGCCTTAAGCTGTTTACCCGAAATATTTAAACGAATGTATATATGAAATATGCGTGGGTCTTCTACTAAAACTGTCTACCCTGATATTTGAGTATGTATGTGAACGATGTATCTATTTAATTTCTCTACAAAGATCTGTAGAAGGCCTTACTGTACTCAAACAACAGTTTAAATGATCGGAAGCTGCTCGGACAAGCTAAGCCTTTATACTAGGAGTCTAACATAAGCTTAAGAAAAGCTGTACTAGAACAGATAGTGTTCCGGAGGTGCCTGTGGCAAAACGAGAAATTATTCTATAGTACGAGCCTATCTGTACTCAAACAGTGTAAGTGATCGAGAGTTGCTTAAGCAAGTGTGAGTCAATCGAAAAGCTGTACTAGAGTAGATAGTGCTCCGGAGGTGCTTGTCCAGCGAATGCTGGTCAGCGAGTAGCTCGGGGTCGGGCCAGCTAGTGCTAGTGAGACCCCGTGGACCGGTGTCTTTTAAACAGTTTTCCGTCGTATCTCGCCTATATGCTGAAGGGTCGAGCGAGCGGGGTGAGGGTGAGAAAGGACGAATAGCAAAGAATGTTTCCTCCCTTTTCTCCTCCAACGGGCTTTTCCTCTTATTATGCTGATGCTTAAGACAGAGAAAAAAAAGAAGATAGGGTGAGGGTAAAATGGTCCTCAAAGGGGCAACGCTAAAAAAGCGCGCCTATCTATGTTTTGGGCTCGGGCCTTTTTGGTGGGGCGAGCTTTTTCTAGAGAGAGAAGGGAGATCTTCTCTCTCGCTTGCTCTCTTGCTTCTTCTCTATCTTTCGCATTTTACATTTGATTTTCTTAATATTTAACCTAAAATATTAATGTTTATTATATTTTTATTTACTAAATGACCTTAAAATATAGTAGTTATTTCATAAAAAATCATTAATGATAATATTGTGAAAATATTTACTTTCTATACTATATATTATATATATATATTATGGTTATTATTTCTGTTAAAACTCATATTTTAATTATAGTAATTAATTAAAGTGTACATATGTTTAAAAATAGTGTAAGATTAAATAGTTATAATAATGAAAATAAGTAATGCAGGTAAAATTAATATTATTTTATGTTTACATAAATTTACGGTGTGCGTAATACAAGGTTGCAGTAAAAATTACTATAATGTAAACTGTAATTAGTGAGTAAACATTCATATTTCAGTACTTAAAACTATCACATTATATGTAAATATTATTATTACAACAGAATATTTAAAACTACATTTAGAATCAAGCTATCGACAACATTTTTATTTGAATTATAAAACTATATTACGATGTTATACGTGTAGAATGATATTATCTTATACGCTACGATATCCGCTTTCGAAATAATATTTTTGCCCGTGATTTTCTGCTCGGAAAATGCTGCGCTTAGAAGATACATTTTGTGGTTGAGAAAGAGAGTCGATATGGATCCTAAACACGACAGTTCACTAAACCAGACAGATGATTAGTTGCGACTGTTACATTTGCCTAACAGCTCGGCGTACAAACCATTCAAAAATAAAACATCGCTAAAAGCGAAATGTTTTGTGCTTTGCGCAAAAGGCACTCGCCAGTCTTTTAAATGTGCACTTTTAGGTTTCAATAACGGATTTTTTAACTTTTCTTTGGATACTGAAAAATTTAGATTCAGGTAGAGTGGATGTATAAAGTTTGTAGCAAACGTATGAAAGTGAAAAAGAAGGATATATAAAAACAATTTAATAGTAATTTAATTTAGATTATAATTAGATTATATTATCTTTATATTTAAGTGTTTGTGGGTAATATATTCAACTTTTGATTATCAGGATAAATATGGCTTATATTTTAGGAATGTTCATAAAGGAAGAAGCATGAAATTTTATCTATCATATTTCAATTTTCACTTGGTCAAATGAAACTCTTTCGGTATATAGAATTGGACAACAGGGTGGAGAACAACGCGAGCATGAGGCCGCCTAAGAGGCGACGCTCGCGCTCGCCCCGGAACTCGCAGCACGTCGGCGAGTATCTGCTGCAGCAGGGGCACCTCAGCTATCACCATGGTCATATGTCCAGATTCGACGGCCGCTATCACCAGTCGCCCATGGGCTTATACCAGCCGGGCCAGCTCTACGACGGCAGGCACGGCCCGCCGCCGCACAGTGTCACATTTTGGTTTTTCTTGTTTTAAAATCAAATAACTTTTGATCTAATCGATGAATCGTCGTGACTTTTTTCTAAATTGAAGCTCAGGTAATCAGGAATCTTGGAAAAATATTTAATAACGCCTTTTGAAGATATATAGATCAGGAAAAATTGGCGAAGTTGATAACTTTTGCAAATATCTAACAAGACTTACTTCATCTTAATGAAATTTGTATTTTATAATTTGTAAACCTAATATCCAATATAATAGGTCATACTTGACTTGCTTCTGCTTATAAACGTTTCCTGGATCTTTTTCCTTTTCAATGAATGAGCAGAACTGTATAAAAAGGTCAAAATTCTGATTCTTTTCAATTTTTGAGAATCTACTTTCATTTTGAATACCTATTAAATTAATTATGAATAAAATATTTTTATTTAACAATTATATACATACTATTGAATCCATAAACTCATATACACTGTAAATTCATAACCTTAACCTCGACAAACTTTAATCCCGTGATCCTTTAAATCCACAAATGCTTAAACTTATCAATTTCTGTACCCATAAACTCCTAATACCTTGATTCTATAAACTCTTGCATACATACCCTGACCCTCGCAAACCCTTAATCCCGTAAATACAGTAAACTTGTAAACTCTTGATTCTATAAACTCTTGAACCTATAATCCCCTAAACCGTTAACCTCGCAAAACCTTAATCCCGTAATACAGTAAACTTTTAAACTCTTTATTCTATAAACTCTTGAACCCATAATCCCCTAAACCCTTAACCTAGCAAACCTTTAATCCCGTAATAGTATAAACTCTTGAACCTATAATCCTCTTAACCCTGAACCTCGCACACCCTTAATCCCTTAATACAGTAAACTCGTAATATAAATCCTTAAATTCGTTGGCCTTCAAACTCGTAGACCTTTTCATCATTAAATTTCCAAACCCATAAACCCCTATTCCCTTTAACATATAAATACCTGAACCCGTAACCGAACGTAGCTTCAACACTGTTCATTATAATAATGAATACGTCATAAGTTTTAAGTTCTGTATCTAATCAACTCGTCATTCTTGATAAATATATGTATGTGATAAAAACTTCGATATTCAAAGATGTTTTTAAACTAAAGATAATACTACATTATTGTGTTTGTATTTATAATTATTATTTATTAATTTATTTGCATAAAGTACTTTCATTTTCTTTGATTAGGTACAAATTTTATACATAATTTTATATATAATTATTTAATTTTAAAGTGCATATTATTACAAATTATCGCATAAATAAAGAAAACGCAATAGCACCTGGTAAATTGGACATCAAATAGATTATAAATGTAATTCCAGCCGCGCTACAAAACATACAAAAGCTACTTGTACTTTCGACCAGTACTCGCCCCCGAGGTCTCAACATATACTTGTGTCATTCAAAACTTTTTCCCCAGTTTGTCACATATTACTATATAATGATTAGATTTGGCCATTTAGAGACGTTATTTATGTTTGATTATATATGAGAAGTAATATATGGCCGTATGTTATCATATATTGAATATTACCTGGATATTTTATAATATTTTATTAATTATTAGATATGCTTATTTGATAACCTAATATAAAGTCAATTATTTACTCACACGGCCAAATCCAAATACTAATGGGAACGAGCAAGAGAATATTAAGTATTGTAGTAAGCCAAAAAATCTTTGAATGTAATATTTTTGGATAATTCATATTGCGATCATTAAAACTACTTGACGATTATTTGAAGGAAAATGGTATTAGAACGAACGTAGCTTCAACACTGTTAATTATAATAATGAATACGTCATAAGTTTTAAGTTCTGTATCTAATCAACTCGTCATTCTTGATAAATATACGTATGTGATAAAAACTTCGTATGTGATAAAAAATATACGTATGTGATAAAAACTTCGATATTCAAAGATGTTTTTAAACTAAAGATACTACTACATTATTGTGTTTGTATTTATAATTATTATTTATTAATTTATTTGCATAAAGTACTTTCATTTTCTTTGATTAGGTACAAATTTTATACATAATTTTATATATAATTATTTAATTTTAAAGTGCATATTATTACAAATTATCGCATAAATAAAGAAAACGCAATAGCACCTGGTAAATTGGACATCAAATAGATTCTAAATGTAATTCCAGCCGCGCTACAAAACATACAAAAGCTACTTGTACTTTCGACCAGTATTCGCCCCCGAGCTCTCAACATATACTTTTGTCAACCATAACTTTTCCCCAGTTTGTCACATATTGCTATATAATAATTAGATTTGACCATTTAGAGACATCATTTATGGTTGATTATATATGAGAAGTAATATATGGCCGTATGTTATCATATATTGAATATTACCTGGATATTTTATAATATTTTATTAATTATTAGATATGATTATTTGATAACCTAATATAAAGTCAATTATTTACTCACACGGCCAAATCCAAATACTAATGGGAACGAGCAAGAGAATATTAAGTATTGTAGTAAGCCAAAAAATCTTTGAATGTAATATTTTTGGATAATTCATATTGCAATCATTAAAACTACTTCACGATTATTTGAAGGAAAATGGTATTAGAACGAACGTAGCTTCAACACTGTTCATTATAATAATAAATACGTCATAAGTTTTAAGTTCTGTATCTAATCAACTCGTCATTCTTGATAAATATATGTATGTGATAAAAACTTCGATATTCAAAGATGTTTTTGAACTAAAGATACTACTACATTATTGTGTTTGTATTTATAATTATTATTTATTAATTTATTTGCATAAAGTACATTCATTTTCTTTGATTAGGTACAAATTTTATACATAATTTTATATATAATTATTTAATTTTAAAGTGCATATTATTACAAATTATCGCACAAATAAAGAAAACGCAATAGCACCTGGTAAATTGGACATCAAATAGATTCTAAATGTAATTCCAGCCGCGCTACAAAACATACAAAAGCTACTTGTACTTTCGACCAGTACTCGCCCCCGAGGTCTCAACATATACTTGTGTCATTCAAAACTTTTTCCCCAGTTTGTCACATATTACTATATAATGATTAGATTTGGCCATTTAGAGACGTTATTTATGTTTGATTATATATGAGAAGTAATATATGGCCGTATGTTATCATATATTGAATATTACCTGGATATTTTATAATATTTTATTAATTATTAGATATGCTTATTTGATAACCTAATATAAAGTCAATTATTTACTCACACGGCCAAATCCAAATACTAATGGGAACGAGCAAGAGAATATTAAGTATTGTAGTAAGCCAAAAATTCTTTGAATGTAATATTTTTGGACAATTCATATTTCGATCATTAAAACTACTTCACGATTATTTGAAGGAACATGGTATTAGAACGAACGTAGCTTCAACACTGTTCATTATAATAATGGATACGTCATAAGTTTTAAGTTCTGTATCTAATCAACTCATCATTCTTGATAAATATATGTATGTGATAAAAACTTCGATATTCAAAGATGTTTTTAAACTAAAGATACTACTACATTATTGTGTTTGTATTTATAATTATTATTTATTAATTTATTTGCATAAAGTACTTTCATTTTCTTTGATTAGGTACAAATTTTATACATAATTTTATATATAATTATTTAATTTTAAAGTGCATATTATTACAAATTATCGCATAAATAGAGAAAACGCAATAGCACCTGGTAAATTGGACATCAAATAGATTCTAAATGTAATTCCAGCCGCGCTACAAAACATACAAAAGCTACTTGTACTTTCGACCAGTATTCGCCCCCGAGCTCTCAACATATACGAAAATGTATTTACTTTTACCCTTCAGATATTAAAGTGAAATATTAAGTGTAAGCTACAAAAAGTAGATGCACATACTAAGCTAATATTTCACAGTTGCAGTAGCACACGTTATTTTCACACGTTATTTTCACAGATTTGTGAATGAAAATTCAATAGAATCACCCGTACACTTACAAATACAATAACTATAAACGTTTAACTATAAAATCTCAAAATAACTTCACTCATAAAAAGCTCTTATTTTTTTTAATACACTTATAGAACACGATAAACTAAATGCAGACCTCAAGCATGCTTTCAAGCTTCACCCACAAACAAAATCAACCTGTTCCATTTCCCTTTTTGTTTTCATTCCGATAAATCTCAAGTTGCGCATCGCTGGCGTAATCGTATGCCTACACACACACATGCGCGCGCGCACGCACGCACGCACACACACACAGACCAAAATTTTTTGGCGTGAAAATCTCACTTAACGTCTTATCGTCCGTTTTCATGCGTTGAATGTCATGCTAACATGTAAGCGCGAGAGAGATAGTGTAATCATACTTTCTCTCTCGCACCTATATGTTAGCATACCGCTCGCGGCGAATAATTAGCTGCATGAAATCGGACATTCACTATACACACTGAGATTTTCACTTCCAAATTCAAGAACATACATCGACATTTCTTTATTCTTCTTCGGAAAGGACAGCACAGTATTAACAACAACAAAAATGCGGGGTACCACAATTGCTCCAAAATGTACTCCAATATCACCTTGCGCCGCTCGGCTCATCTGAATGCACGCGGATGCTGCCGGGGGGGAATGTTTACGCGCGCGCTCGCGCACCTTGCGGCAGTGGTCGTTTTTTCTTCGAGGGCGTCTTTATTTGGCGAAATTGCGATCCTCGCGATGTTCTCGTAGTCTCAGATGGCATTGGAACGAGCCGAGTAGACGGTATGGGTGTATGAGCTGATTTTTAGAGGGGAGAGCGAGACTATTTTACTAATGCGAGGATGGCTTACGGAAGGGGAGGGATTTTAAACCAGAATGCTATTAAAAATGAGTCAATATGGTATATTGATAAGTCTACGGAGCTTTTAAAACATTTAATTTACATGCATTTTCTCTTAACGTTTTATGACAAAGGTTTAAACTTTTTATTGTATACATTTTATGTCATAAACTTAGTTAAATATTCTTAAAGGAGTGAGTAGGTAACAACGTATTGTATTATCCCAAATATCACTCACTATAAATTTTTTAAAGTAATTAAAATAGCTGTAGTAAAATTATTTTATTAACAAAATATGAAATTTCAGTGCGTGCAAAATTTGTTAATATCTACATTGTTAATAATTTTATTTTAAATCATTATTATGAAACTTTTGCATTATTATTATTATAATTTTTTAGAAAACTTTCTCTTTTTAACTATTACAAAACTTCCTCTAGGAGCAAGCAAGAAGTATAATATAAGTATAATTTTGATCTGACGTCATGTAAAGAAATGTCTTTTAATCAAAGAAATGTAAAGAATGAGGCTATGTTTTGAAATTAATCTTATTTCAAAAATTAAAAATGCACAGAAAACACTGCAGAAGAAAAAAATATGTTGAACCATAATAATTCATTTAGCTCGAGTTGCAAATCTGAAAAATAAAAATTTATAAAAGTGTAAGATTTAAAAAAATTCAAACAAAGTTCGGATCTTGTTAACCTATAAAAATTTTTATTTCTTTTATGATAGTATTCTGTACAAAAAAAATTAATAACTCGTCGAACAATCTTTTCATGATTCATATTAATACGTTACTCAAAATCTCTTCCAACTATCTATAAAATTCTCACCATCGACAACAAACACACATTCGCAAGCAATAAAAATCATCACATACAGGGATGATAGATACTTTTATTTACAGTTCGTTCAAGCCCACCGCGTCACACCGCAATTCTTTTTGTGGACACTGTGCGAATACACGTTCGAGCTCTTCTTCCCGCAAACCTTACACTTCAGCTCCTCCTTTGTAAACAAGCCCATGTGCACCCTATGCAAATGCACGAGAATCTGCGCCTTTGTGCGCGTCCTGTAACAACAGTGATCGCACGCTAACGTCGGCTGCTTGGAGGAACAAAACTGCTTGTGACTGGCCAGGGCCATCGCACCCACGTACTTCTTTCCGCAGCCCCGACAGACGCGGCTCGGCATGTTTGCAATCTCCGGGTGACGCCTCTTCATGTGCTCGGCGAGGTTGCCCTTGTACTTGGACTTGAATCCACAATGGTGGCACTCGAACTTCGGCTCCCTGCCGCAGTTTGCCTCGTGCTGGCCGAGACTCGCGAAGAGAGCGAACTTTTTACCGCATTTCGTGCAGCTCGGGGCGTCCCCCTTTGTCTCGTGGACCAAGTGCTCGTTGACCATGTGCCGGCGAAGCTCGGACCGCAGTCGATACTTGCCGTCGCATTTGTTGCACTGGTTGAGGAATGGCGTTGAGCATCTGGGACACTTTCGCTTGCCCTTGGCGTTCTGGGTGGATCTGTGGCATCTCGCGCAGTAGGATTTGATCTGTTGCTCGATTTCTGCGGGAGAACGAGAGTTGATTGTTATCGGGGCTCGCGAGGTGTGAAGGATGATAGGGAAAAGTACGGAGTTCTTACTTGATTGTTCCGCTTTAGTCACTCGTCTCATGACACAAGGAGTGGTTGATGTACCAGGCTTTGAAGTGGCATCTACAAGTTAAAACTATGTTAGTTAAAGTTTCATTACACTGTGAAGGATAGACCATGAACCTCGGACCATGGATTTGGATGGAACTTTGGGGATCGTTTTCTGGTGTCTAAAACTTAAGCCCAATACCGATACAATGGACTCCCTGTATATGGCTGCTTAATATGAGTGACTTTCTACAAAAAATAAGAATTGTATCACTGCTATTAGGATGCTACGGTGTAAAGCTTGAGCGAGATGGCGCACGGGTGCCAAGTCCAATATGGCGGATTTGTGATGCGCAGTATACATGTAACACACATGCTCGCCTATGTCGGTAATGCTGGTATCCAGGGATACGCATGTCTATCGCATGTATGCTGCGCATCACAAACCCGCCACATTGGACTTTGCACCTGTACGCCATATGAGCCAAGCTTTACACCGCAGCATCCTAATAAGATAGATGCCAGTAGATAGACGCAAGGCCAATAGATAGACGATTTAGTAACTTATATGGGAGAGTGGGGCGCGAGCGTCACCCTAACTTTAAAGAGACCCAAGTGACAATGATCTATAATAAAAGTTTAAATAAATTTATAACTGATATTAGCAAATTATAAAGTCAGGATTTGAGACTTTTATAAAAGTTTAAAACTGTTATAAATAAATATAAATATTTATTTACTTATATAAGTTTTTTGGATTATCGTAAAAATTTGAATCTTTGATCAGTAAATAAAATAAATAACTGTTAATAACTATTATAAATTTTTACTAGTTTTTAGTAATTTGTACTAATTGAAATTGATAATTATTTGTATTTTGGAATATTCATATTAATGAAATTTCTTTCGAACAAAAAGTGAATAATTATATTACTATTAAAAATATTTAAAACTATTAATAACTGTTATTACTAGATAAAAAAAGTTTAAAACTGATAATAATTTTTCACAGATTGTTTTTCTGGTTATGCACCGCGGTCCAAAAAAGTAAATAAAAGTTCATAACTGTTATAAACTTCTTTTGGCTGTTCATAACAGAAAAAAAAAGTGTTGATAACTTTTATAAATTGTTATTATAGTCTCAAATCCTACCTTTATAAACAGTTATCAACAGTTATAAACTTTTTTTAAAAATTATAAAAAATTATTTATTCTCATTAATAATTATTTGCTAAGTTTTATTTCCGCCTGGGGATCTCTTAATTACAATTTCCATTGTAATGAGATTTAAAAAAAGGAATATATAGAAATAGTCCTCAATAAATAGATGTACATGTAATAAAAAAAATTTCAGAAAGTAATTAATTTGTTATAAAGACAAAACGTACATGTGTCGAAATGCTCCCTTTATCTCATAGGCGGGACAGGCATGTCTCATTGTTGGGGTACGAATGTCATGGGAAAATGAAACACTTTTTATAAAAATCTTAGATTTATTTAGGTTAGAAATATCAGCTGTTCTCTCTAGCGCTGCGCCGCGCCGCCCGTCGATCTTCGTCTGACCCTTTGCCCATCTGCTGGTCATCCCGTGTTTGGCGCGGTATTTGAATTGTAAATTAAAATTTTTTTATTTTAAATATTAAAATTCAGTATTTTGCATTTTTCTCGCGTAAACTCAATTAATGAGGTGAACATAATATTTTTCTTGGGTTTCCTATAAAGGGGGGAGGGGGGGGATTATATTTTTCATATATATTGAATAGTGGCGAGGATTTTGACTTTAAAATTTTAAATTTCTTCTTGTATTAAAGATCAATATAATTCGGGGGTCCAAGCAAAGTAGTCCCCACCTGGTGGTTGGATTTAGAACTACTGAAAGTTATAAGAAATCAGAGGTCTCATAACATCAAATAAACGTTAGTAGAAAACTATTTTAAAGTTAAAGAGTTTGAGCTAATAAAATGGAAATATAATCAATTCAAATACTTCCAAAATGATATGAGACCCTTTATAACTGACTAGGTAACAAAATATAATTAATTTATTCTTCCTGTTTAAACTTACCTCCATAAATCACGTGACTTATTATAAACTTTCAGCAGTGATTACAGCCTTCTCTGACGGGAGTTGGGCCCCCGAATAGATAAACCTGAATGCGCTAATTAGAGTGTGCCAGTATGTATCTGATTTTCTTATTTGAGACCAACCGTTACTTATGTAGTTTAGGCTGTTACTTTACTAGAATGTTGATACTCGCCACCTAGCGGTCGGTACGTGAAGCGCGCGATATTTGAATTTCCAACTTGAATTTTCATCCATCAATTAAAAATAGTAGGTAAACTATCGTCTAAGTTAGAATGAGTATATATATCGTGAGCTACACAACTGATCTGCGCTACAACTGATCTGCGCTACAATTGATGTGCACTAGACAGATACGTGTATTATTCGCGATATTCAGAGTGCGCTAGAAATTCCCTTGCTTTAGTATGATACCATGGTGTAAGAATAAGGGTGTGCTATTCCGGAGTGCTCCCAAAGTTCGCCATTTATAGCTCATGCATTTTTAATGAGCTATAAATGTCGGATGCTGGGAGCACTCCGTAGTAGCACACCCTTGTCTTTACACCATGTATGACATTGTGCTAGAAATCCTCCTTGCGCCAGTTTGGCACTGCGCCAGAACCGACCTTGCTTATCTACTAACGAGTATTAGGCTTCATTCTTTGATAGAACAAAACGATCCCCAAAGTTTGAGCAAAATACGTGACCTATGGCATAATTTGATAACACCCTAAATTCATGGCTTGTATAAAGCTTTCAATATTGTCAACAGCCTAGTATAAACCGTCGATCTTTAATTAGTCAAGAACATTGAAAACAATTGTAGCTCGTGACAGTTGATCACTCTACAGAATGTTCAACCAACCTAAGCTTTGCTAATGGTTAGCTTATGGGTACTATCTATATACTAATCGAGTTACATTATTGTCGAATTATATTTATCAGTTATATGTTACTTCTCTAAAAAAGATGTTACAGAACATAACATTGCCCCAATAAATTTCTCTCTTCTACAAGGTCACAAAGCATACTTGACATTTTACCTTGAATCGCAACGCCATTGTCAGTCGTTCTTCCGACAGCATCCGCACGACCCTCGGCACCGTGATTCTCCTCATGCAGTATGTGATTCTGCATGTGCCTCTTGAAGTACGCCTTGTTCTTACCCTTGTAAGGACAGAATTCACAATGCAAAAATGGCTCTTTGCCGCACAGCCTCTGGTGCCTGACCAGGTACAACCGATGCTTGAACCTCATGCCGCACCTCTCGCATTGCATGTAATCTTCCGGAGCCACGATCGTATGCACCGCCTCCAGGTGATAGCGCAGTAACTGCTTCCAGGATACCTGGTAGTCGCAGTGCTCGCACTTGTAGCTCTCCTTGGATCCGCATTTACTTTTCAAGTGGGCGAGCATGCTGGCACTGTTCAAGTAGCGTCTGTCGCATTTCAGGCACTGGAAGTGCGTCAGAGTGTCGCACCGGGGACACTTGCGGTCCTCTGGATGGGGTTCGCCGAGGTCAATGTCGCACTTGGAGCAGTACGGTTTGACGTGTGCTTTGAAACCTGTGGGTTAGGAGTTGTTGTTTTGGTACTGAGGAAGTAGATTTTAAATAGATGAGTTTTAGTTGAACTTTAAGAAACTTACTGAATTTCGCTGGGTCGGAATTTTTGTTTTTAGTGGACTTGGGTGCAGCTAACAAAAAAATAATATTGTGATGTAGACGGTTCGTGAATGTTATTTAACTTTAATATCAACGATGAAATTCTAATTTTGCTAGTTTCTGAAGCGTTAGCAATTTCTACATCTATTTGTACATTTCAGCTATTTATATTATTGGAAAGAGAAATCTAAATATTAAACGAAATTGAAGATGCTATTTCAGAATCCGCTTGAAGAACGGGCTAACTCAGATATTTCGTAAAGAACCACTAGTTTACGTTTAACTAATAATTTTTTGTTTATAAACATTGAAAGAATATTCAGCAAAAAAAATAACAATAATACATAGGAAAATTCAGCTTTTGCAAAGTATGCATTTTCATACTTTTTGGAGTTGCTACTATAAAATTAAAAACGCGAAAATATTGGCATAAATAGCCCTTATAACCTGAGATAGTTCATTCTTCAAGCATTTTCTGAGATATACTCTAATTATTCTGCTCTAATGTCGATATGTGAATATTAATGTTTATTCGGAAAGTATTCCTGAGAAGTATTAATCGAATACATTCTTCATGAATACCAAGCAATCAAGAAATCTATTCTTTGAATAATTTCTTTTCTCCATACGAAGACTAGCACATTTCAGATTTCGCGAAAAATCCTAGTTCTTGTCAGGAGCCCTCTACGAAAGCTAGGGATTTTCAGTTTCTTCGACAAATACTATCACTTTCTCAAAGATTTCAAGAAAGTGTTAGTATTTATCAGACAATTCTTCGTAAGGAGCGTCGATATATTGCGAATTTTAATAACAAGAAAAATATTGCTACACACCAATAACATTCTAACCAACTTACGTTCTCTCGGCACCGCTCTGCCAATGATCTTCGTCATCTTCTTCGGCGTCAAATGCTTGTGTAGCCTTTCCAAGTGAGCCCTCAGATATCTCTTGAGCCTCGTCTCGAAGCTGCAAAGCTCGCACTTGTAACACAGCCCCAGGACGCAAGCTTGCCGGTGCTTCAGCATGCTCTTCTTGCTCTTGAACTTCTCGCCGCACTTGGCGCACTCCAGCGCTTGGTCCTCGTCCGAGTCGACTCTGTGCTTGGCCAGTATGTGCCGGCGTATGCTGAACTTTCCACTGCAGCGGTAGTCGCAGTGGTCGCATCGATAGGGACTCGTCTGGCCGCACTTGGACTTCATGTGCCGGTAGACCCGGCCCACGGAGTCGGTCAGCAGTGTCTCGCACTTCAGGCAGCGGAACTGCATTCGCCGATGGCAGGACTCGCATGGGATTTTCGCGCGATTGTAGGTGGACTTTTTGGTAGCGTTGCAGCTCTGGCAGACGAGAATCGTCGTGGTGCTGAGGCTGTCTGAAAATAGTAGGTTTTCTTGAGAGGGACGCCGCTTTTTGCCAAGCTCGTCTTGACAATGACCAGGAACAATTTTGAGAAAGATTCATAGCTGCCCTGGTAGAAAATTATCCAGTTTTGTCGAGGCCCTCGATTATTTCCCATGGCAAACAAGATACCTAGATCTACATAGTTTTCGACTTTTCCAACCGTGAGCTTATTCGCTATAGATTGCGCGCGTCAAATCCTCAGCAATGCATGCCGAATCATTGTTTTCTGTGGCTTGCAACGCGTAACGGCAGCAGTATTTAACATTGAAAACACAATAAATATATATTATAAATATTTTCTACAACTACTCAATGTTAAGCTGGCGTAAATTCGGCCAATCCAATAATTAACATAGAAATAAAATAAAAACATTAATAAAGTAATTCAATATTTTACGTTAATCGAAAACGTAAGAAAGTTATACTTAGATACTGTTAAAATTATAAATACAGCATTAGTATTATGTTTATTAAGGTGATGCTAAACCCCCTGTCACCGTCAAATACGGGGAACCACTGATTTAATTCAGTTTTCAATTTTGAGCAAATATCTCTCTGGAAAGTTGTTGTTTTTGATTAGGACAATAACGTTTCATAAAGATATTTGCTAAAAATTGAAAATTAAATGAGAAAAGTGGTTCCTCGTATTGGTCGGTGACAGGTGGCTTTAGCATCACCTTAATAAAGCTATAGTAAATATTTATGTTTTTTAATAACGCAAAGTGTTAAGTCGTTTATTACATTTTTTTATTTGAATATACTACGTTAATTAATGTATTAATCGAATGTACATTAGTTCGAAACTGAGATCTTCTAAAAATTGTTCACAATATACTATACTTTATGCATTCAATATTAAATTTTTATTAACTAGAATTAACGTTATGGAGTAACACGACCCACAACATTATCGTAAAATAAATGTTATAGGTGACTCTTGAGACTGTACGTCTATAATATCAATTGTTAAACCTGTTTGAATATTAGCAGCTGTTGCGGTAAGTATGCAAAAGCATATCCGCGCAAAGAAAGTGCAGTATATCCAAAATGTGGCTGCAACTGTGAGCCATATATTGGAACAGGTATTGTTAATACATTGCCAATATGTGGCCAAAATTTAAAGAACAAAATAAGACCCCGATCATTAAAATTGGATTAAAAATGAAAAAATTTCTGCATTTTTAATAATTATTTTTTAATTGACAATAAACGTGTTTTAACATCACAATTGTTGATTAAAATTTTTTTTTATGTACATGAGGTATACTAGCATAAAGTTTTAACAAAATAGAAAGAAAATTTAAATAAATTAGTCGTTTTGTAAGCTCTGAACCTCCTTAACGCTGTTTCTTATATTGGGATCTTGAGAGGAGTCCGTATCTTCTGTCCTTGTCTAATCACGTTTTTGCTATTTATTAAAATTGGAGATTGTTAATTGAAAAGCTAAAAGTTGGCCCCAATTGGTATTAAAATAAGTAATATTTTGAGACCTTAAGAAGTATCTAACATTATTTCCTTTTCGAGAAAACTTCGGAACGCGAAAATTGAGGTTAGCTTTACCGTACCGAAGTTTTCTCGAAAAGGAAATAATGTTAGACTCTTTTTAAGGTCTCAAAATATTCCTTATTTTAATACCAATTGGACCAACTTTTAGTGTTTCAATTAACAAAGTACAGTTTGAATAAATAGCAAAAGCGTGATTAGACAAGAACAGAAGATACGACCTTCTCTTAAGGGAGCTAACTGCTTTTGAACGCTTACATGAAAAAAAACTTTATATGTTCATAAATTTTATTTTTTTAATTATTCTGAAAAAAATTTTATATAAAAACTTGATATCTTTAAGTTTACCGATATAGAGCCTCAAAATCTTGATCCTACGCGTCACAATAAATTACTCTGATTAACACCATGTTTATTAAAGGATCTTTACGGTGTGTACAATTTTAGGTGACATGATGAACAAATTTTTTTTTCGACGGTGATTTGACTCCTTTTGACGTACTAAAACTTAAGTGGAACACTTTCGTTTAAAATTATTTTTATACATTTCTTTTTCAGATAACTAACAAATTATTAACAATTTCTTATTATCTATATTCAAAAATTAAGAAATTAATAAAATTAATTTTAATTTAAATAAATTTAAAAAAGAATTAAATAAAGTATTATAATACCAGAATTAATGCATAATATATAATTTACTTGCCAACATATTTGTGCTCGAAAACCTTTATTTTAAATTCCCCCCAATAGCAACATTCAAGGGGATACTTTGTACGGTTTATAAAATCCGTTTTGCTTAAATGATAGATTATATTACGAAGATTCGTGCGTCCCATTCTACATATAATATTAAGATTTGTTATCCGTCCGTCCGTCCGCTTTTATATTTTATAAAAGAATCTGTTGATAATGGAGGTGGAGATCCGAGATGGAAGGATGTATGGATTTGTCGTTTGAGTGGATAGGTGTTTGTGTCGATAAGTGTGTGGAAATAGGTGCGCATGGTTGGCTGAATGTAAGTATATGTAGTTGATGAATAGGTGAATAAGCAGGGTAGCGTGTCATTTGATAATTGTATAGATTCTCAAGTTTACGTTGCGCAGATCTCAGAACTTTCCAACCATGATCATATCTGTAACGATATTGCATGATAAAAATTAGATCTTTTTTCAAAATCTGCGTTATTTTCTTCAAAGTTGATATTTTAAAATAATCCTATGAACTGTCAATGTTTTTGTGGTGTAAATATCTAAAAAATATTGTTTTTTGTTCTAATGTACTGACGTGAGAAATGCGCAACGCAGATTAGCATATTTTTTCTCAAAATGCAATAAAAATAAATTTTGTTAGCCTTACCTATTTTATTTTTAGTAATCTTAGGTCCGTAAGTATTCCGCTTCGGTTTCCGCAAAATTTTGGCATGGTTTTTGACAGGTTGACGTTTTCTAACAAAGTAATGTGAAAAATAGGTTTTATATAAAAAAATATTATTAATAATGAATCGTAAGAAAATGTCGAGATGCATATGAAAAATCATTAATATTAACCTGTCAGATTGATCTGTAATAGATTGAGTTGACAGACGTAATAATTTTTGTCTATCTCTATAAGCTTTAGCATATTCCGCCGCAATTTTTAAAATTTCTTCACTAGATTGAGAAGATAAATCAAGATTTAATATTTTTTGTGTTTCTCTATAATTTTTAGAAATTTCCGCTGGAGTTTTCAGTGTTTTAATACTAGGAGGTTTAGTTAATAAATTAAAATTTTTTTGTCTTGCTCTATAATCTCTAGCACGTTCTGCCGCAGTTCTCGGAATTTTTTTGTTTGCCAGTCGTTCGTTTGTATTGGCCCGGAAACTGGCATCAACTTTCGCAATTGTCGAATTGCCAGTAGTATCTGTAAATAAAAATAAATATAAATTGTTTAATGTATTGACTTATTGACTTTTGTCAAAGCAAATATAATTAAAATGAAGAAACTATCTTAGTAGTAATAATATAACTGGCCTTAGCAAGCATATTCTAATGTACCTGCGCTCGGTAAAGGCCGTAAACAAAAATTCAGAGTAGTTATTGTATTCTGAGGTACGCTATTTATAATTTCATTTCCTAATATAATCTTTGAAGTTGTCAGATTAATAGGTTCGACGATTTGCAATTGTGAAGCAGTGTGAATTGTTCCTAGTTTTCACGTACAATCAGACATACAGAATAGTTGTGTTAAAAATTATTTTTACAATAATTATTAGATAATTGTTACTTTTATTATTAGATTCTTAAGATTTTCTTCTTACCAAGTGCCTGAGTGCTGCTGAAAGTTTGACTGGATGTTGGTGCTGGGAGGAAGTTCTCAGACATATTCAATGAAGAGTCCAAGATTTGTCCAGAGTCTGTGAACCTCTGTTGATTTAAGTCAACAAATTCGAACCGAGGCAGAACTACAGGAATAAAAATACGTTTTAATCGAAACTATCTTCTTTTTTACTTTTAAATAGCGATTGCTAAATTTTGTACTAAACTACGAAATGTTGAAAAATAAATTATTCATGAACTGTCTCTCATATTATGATTACAAAATTTTGTCTGTAGTCACATAATCATTTTAAAAAGCAATTTTTTGTTTATTAATTATTTTAGGCTTTGTTTGACTTAAATAAGTAAATAGTATCCAAGTGCTACAAATTTTATAAGACAAATCCATATCATTCAAATCGTGAATTTAGATGTATTTCTTACGAGCTCTTGAATCGTCCAATGATCCTAAATAGCTTAATGATTGGTAATTTATTTCTTCTCCACTTCTTCCATATGCACATAAATTCTCATTTTTAATTAAATTATTTTCGGTCCTATCGGTCGGCGGCGTCGCAAGTGGTAATTGTACGATTCGAATTCTAGGTTCTAAAGAGTATAATATATAAGTATTTATTAGTGAAATACTGTTCTTATTTAAGATATAACATAATTATTTAGTCTTCGTGTAGTTAGGTATAAAAATATAATTACCAGAGTTTACAATATTTACATTAGCAGGTACTTGTACACCTAAAGGTTTCCCAATGTGTGTTCTTTCATTTTCAATCAGCTCTGATTTCATAATGGCAACATCATCTGCAATTTCATTATAAGGTATAATCTTATTTATAAAAATTGAATCCTACCTAAATAAGAATTGTATTTTAATTATTCTAAAGCGTACTAACCGATCGAATCCAATGAACCAAACGTCGACCCTAAACAGTTTGATGAATGATCATTAATTATCGCATTTTTAATGCAATCATTCTCGATCCTGTCAGTCATCGGTGTTGAAAGCGTTAATTCTGTGATTCGAATTCCAGATTCTATCATATAATATATTTATTAGTTAAATATTGTTTTTTGTTTAAATAAAATACATAATTATTAAGTCTTTGGGTAATAATGTATAAAAATATAATTACCAGAGTTTATAATATTTCCGTTAGCAGGTACTTGTACGCATAAAGGTTGTTCAATGTGTGGTCTTTCTTTTTCAATAAGCTCTGATTTCAAGATGGTAACGATCTCAGCGGTCTTTTCGTATGTATGTACAGTATCTGCAATTTCAGAATAATGTATAAACTAAACCTAATTATGAACATAGAATCTTTTCTAAATTAGAACTGTATTTTAATTATGTGGCAATCGTCGGTGTTACGAGAGTTAATCCTGTGATTCGAATTCCAGATTCTAACATTTATAATATACTTATTAGTTAAATATTGTTTTTTGTTTAAAGATAGAACATAATTATTAAGTCTTTGTGTAATTATGTATGAAAATATAATTACCAGAGTTTACAATATTTATATTAGCAGGTACTTGTACACCTAAAGGTTTATCAATGGTCGTTACTTCATTTTCAATCGGTTCTGATTTCATGGTGGTAACGTTCTCAGCGGTGGTATCTTCAACATCTGCAGTTTCAGTAAGATACAAAGTTATTTGTTAAAATAGAGTCCTGTGTAATTTAGAATGATGTATTTTAGTTGATCTAATCTAATCTAATGCATACTAACCAATCGAATCAGGTGGAATGTCAAGAACTTCTGTTTTAATTTCGTCTTTTATTCTTTCTGAAATATTCGTAAAAAAGCATAAGGTATCAATATATACTGTTTCGACTATTTTGTATTAATATTTATTAATGAAGTAAGTATTTTAATGTCTAAAAAAGATAACGACGAAAAGGAGAGAAAAAATCAGAACGTGAATATTAATATACGAATAAATTATATATATATATATATATATATATATATATATATATATATATATATATATATATATATATATATATATATATATATATATATATATATATATATATATATATATATATATATATATATGTGTAAATTGTATTACTTTAAAAGACATTGAGAAAGAAGTGATTTAATAAGACTCAAACAAATTTCTTGTGTCTTTTTGTGCACTACATGAAATCAATATTTTATTTGTACAGATAACTGATAATACAGACAAAAAACACCTGGCTCTCGCTATTATCTTAGTTTTAATATAGTTTCTCCATAAGATGCATTATGTTACTTAAAATTATATTTGTTAGAGTCTTCTGTATGTTCTAAATGCTATTGGTATATACAATTGCACAAGCGCTGTATTCGTTGTTACAAAAAATGCAGTATTTGTCGAAATAAGCCTTTTGTGGTGCTAGTGTTCTAAATGCAGGTTGCCTATAGTTATTAACAAATACTCAGTCTTGACCCTGGTAGAAAGTTTGCCGGATTCCTAGCCAGGTTCTAGTCAATCTAGCGACATTAACAATAATTCTTAATCAGTTTCTAATCAGCACTCATTCACTTTCTACCAGGGAAGTAAAATTTGAAATCGCGAAATGTTTATGTCTTAATTCATAATCGCTACTCAGACTCAAACTCACTCTCAAACTTACAATCAAAACCAGTACACCCCATCGATCATTCATTAATCATTAGATTTTGGTGTCTATCACAAATCTAGATCAGCTGCTGAGTTTGAGTGAGAGCGTGAGTATGAATTCGTGTCTTTATTTATCAAAACTACAATGTTTCTACGTGCTCTCAAAATCCATTGCTAAGCAAAATCCCGCCGGACAAAATTATTCAATCTGTTCAGATTATTAGTACTTCTAAAGTGAATTTGAATTCTCGCGCCGTAATTTGCAGGCTGCCGCGGCGCTATAAGCTGAACGGATGCGCGCGCCACTAGGGCCGAAGTTCGCGCGTGCCCTCGCGGGCCTCTCGCACGGATGAAGTGGTTTTGACAGCGCGATCGAAAGGACCGGTCGAGTTTTAGTGCTTGCACCCGTCATCGTTCGACGTTTTCTCTAAAACGAATTTGCGTTGCGATATCGAGACGACACGTACGTTCTTATCAGAGCGGTCGTTTCACGTTATTATAAGTCGCTATTGTTCGTTTTGCATTTGTTCGTAATAAAGTGTTCGCTTGTCCCGGCTTTCCTCTCTAGTCCATGAGAGTTTTTATGCCTAGGCAAGTTGTCTATCTCCCGCGAAATAAATTGTGTTTTATTTATCAAACTTCTCCTCACTCGTTCCATTATTCTAAATTATTTATTTATTTATTTAATTAATTATAAGCTTTGAACACAATCATAATTCATACCTGCGAAGCCCGCACCGATCGCCCCGTCGACTTGGCACGTCGCCGGCTCTCCCACCCGGCAATTCACAAAAGCAACGATCCCGTCCATCTCCGCGATCACACCGGACAGTCCCGAGTCCGCCAAGCTCGCGAGGTCCCCCTTGACGGAACCGACCTCCAGTGAAACGTAGTCCATCGCGTGGCACATCGTGTCCCTCGTCAGAGCGCCGCTGTTCCTCTTGTCGCCCAGCGTCTCCATGTAGGAGCTGCACAGGGAGAGACGCTCTCTGGCCCCGGCCACGGCGCTCGAGGTGCTCGGGATCGAGGTCTCGAGATTGCCGAGGGAGAGCTTGAGCAGGTCGAGCCGGGCCCTGAGCGCGCGGACCGTCCGCTCGAGGTCTGCCGAGGGCGGGGTTGAGACCGACTCCTCGGGACGCTCCTCTTCTTTTATGCTCGGCGCGGGAGCTGGAAGAGAAGCGCGACGTGGCATTGGGTGGATTGCCGATGGGAAAAGCGTTGAGAAACAAAAGTATTCCTATGCAGTGAAAAAAATAAAAGGCTATCCCAACTCGACAGTCAAGCAATAATTGCTGTAGTCAGTCGAGTAGAGGTAGTCGAGTTGTAGCTACTGGAGAGCCAAGCAACATCTGCTTGGGCACATCGTGCTATTAAGCAGAATCTACTTGGGAGTCAAGTAGAAGCTACCGAACTCTTGAGCAAAAGTAGCTTGGTACCTATAAAAGTAGATACTGCTTGAGTTCAAAAAGCTGGCATTGCTTTTTATTTTTTTCAGTCTGGGGATTGAAGCTAAATGGTTTTCTAGAAAGAGAGTTTAATAGTTATTGATGTGACATTAATGTATTGTGAATAGAATAGCCGTCGTTGACTCTGGCTTTAAGCAATACAAATGATTGATTAAATGAACTCAACGCCAAATTTTAATATAGCTGATGTGGGAAGTGTATATTTTGAAACAAATATAAATATGGTATATATACAGAAAATTCAAATTTGAACGAGGTAAACATATTATTTAATCCCTACTTACTTAAAGTGGCTAGAAAATAATATTCAATTACCTTCAGGTGGGTTATTAATACTATTAAAGTCCTTAGATTTTTTATCCTCTGTAATTTAAATATAATAATGAATAAGTATACATTCGATAAAAAGAAATATTCAGATTATTTAAAATAAAAGTAGGTACCATTGTAATCTGACGTTTCTGTTATTATGACTTCTTCTTTAATATAAGTTGTATTATTTTCTGCAAAACATAAAAAATATAACGTTTTTTACATTTATTTTTTAACATGACGATTCTAATGATACAAGTAATTCAACAATATACAAAACCATACCGATTTTAATGTTAGGCTCCATCGTTTTCACATCAACCAGCCCCGTCGTAATTGTCAGCTACAATTTAGTCATTATGCAGGCATCAAAAACTAGTCTGCCTTGCTGATTCTATCTTACTTTTCGTCTGTAATTCATTATTGAAAAAATAAATTATAAATAAATTTTAATCGTATATCTTAAATAAAAAATTTGTATTATCAATCAGACAACTTCATGAAATAGAAAGGATATTAAATAAATAAAAAGCTGCTTCAAAAAGGACATTTGAGGGAATGCGCCAAATAACGGTATAACTCGAAAAATGGCATTTTGAGTAAAACGAGAAAAACATTGGAAACTAAGTAAAAAGAGAGTAGCATCAGAATACTTTGACAGAAACATGATATAATTAATTATACACCTGTGGAATACCAAAAATATTAAATGAATTAAAGACCAAGTGTTTATTAAAAAATGAAATTTTCGAATTATAGCGTTTCATCAAAGATTGAGTCTATTTTTTATATTAGTAAAAAATAATTTAATTTACAATCAAAATTATTTGTTCATATAATATTGAATGTATATTATACGACTCGGTTTTTATTTCTTTGATTTCTTTTTTCTTAATTTTGACAGCTTTTTCCGTTTCATTGCATTAATATTAACATTTTGCTTTTACGTCTTAGTTTTTACATTTTAGTAGACGTTTTCGGTTTTTTTTCTGTTTTGCCAATGACTTAGATTTCTAATTATTTATTTTATTACTAACAACTTCTTTATTACCAACTCTTTTTTTTCTTCTTAGTATACTTTGATTTATACTATTATTCTATACTCTACTTACATATATGTATATTATCATCATGTAGGCAACATATTATATGTATCTGGTGTTGATGATTCATTTTATAACATTAATTCAAAAGTGTACTAACTCGAGTTATATACTGTTATTCGACGCATCCCATCATTTACAGCAATAACTAATCATAAGCGATTTTGCGAAAAAAATCTTTAACAATGCTTCCTTAACCTATTCTTAAATTTATACACATATGTGGACTATATTTCATAGGTATTTTATGTAATAACCATCTTAAAAATATTTTAAAAAATCTTGAAAAATTTAAGCAATATTATTTTTACCCAAGAATTATTTCTATACCATTAATGGCTTTAAATTTTGATAATTCAAAAATTTTTTAAAATAGTAAAATGTGCTGTTAAATTACGAAATACTTGCGAGCACAGGACCTGTGTTTCCATCAGGAAATGAAATGAAAAGGGTTATGCAGTTAGAGAATAGCACTTTATTATAGCGAGATATAAAATATTTGTCTATACTACACATATAAATGTCCCTTGTCAATAATAATCTATCGTAAGCTATGTGCGCTGTTCGCGCGTTTGGCAGGATCTGCCTCTCGATCGGGAACCTTTGAGTATTAAGTATTATAAGTAATCCCTACCATGATAACTTAACGTTGCGATCGCTCGATTATATGGCAGGATTCAAAATATTTAACAGTTCCTATTTGCTTTATTCAGTATAATAATAATTTTTGTGTTTAAATAAATAATTTTAACACGAAAACATAGTGTGTGCAAGAAGAAATTAGAAAGGAAACATGCATAATGCATGGCTCAGTTGAGTAATGTGTTTAATACTTGTAAAAGTGATTATTTGAAAATCAAGAACAATATTTCTTTAAAAATATTTATGTATAAATTATTGTATTAAAACTAAGAGTAATTACCTGGAAATATAAAGTCGATTTAGATAGTAGGGATAAAAGAACTAAGTTTTTAACCCTCAGATTCTAGTGGAAAAGGTAAGTGTCCAAGTTAGGATTTCCAAGAACTGTAAAGGATGTTCATCTAAGTAAATGTTAAGGTGAAAAAGTTCACTGTACTATATTTATGGAATGTCAGTTTTTTACGAATAATATTAATGCGATATAGATTGCAAACGAGTACTTTTGAACAAAAGAAAGTTTACATTTTAACGTTATTAGTTTGTGAAAAAACTTGTGCATTATTTTAACTCTTTTTAATACGTGACTATCTAAATGAGTGATATGGAGCCTTCGATAAGTGAGATAAATAATCGAATGACGAATTATTACTAATAGTTACTTAAAAATGTTTATTAAGGTTGGATACAAAGTAAAATCAGCGAATTTGAAACAATAAACAAGAAAATTTCTCTAACAGAATGTGTAAAAAATGCATACGTTCGAAAAGAGTTATTGTAGTTCCAATAGATGCAAGTATCGGAAAGAGATAAGAAATGTAACTGAAAATGTCACCAAAGTCTCAGATGGTCATATAAATAGATTCCTAATTTTATTACTATAATTCATATATAAATATTATTAAAGAAATATTATATTATCCTTTGGTGTAATACTTTATAATTATTAGGGGAAACCAGGGTAAAATGAACATAGTAACTGTAAAAGTAAAAAATAATGTATTTTTCAGACTTAGAACATTACTTTGTAAGTTGCACAAGAAACTTCTTACATTAATAAACATACTAAAAAAAAGTCATTTATTAAGTTTAATATTATTTAGCTATTTTTGAAAAATGCCGGTTCACTTCACCCGGGCCTTTTAGTTCGGGGTAAAGTGAACTAGATTATAAAATTAAATATTTTTAAAATATTCTACTAGTTTTTGTACAGGAAAAGATAAAAACCTTAATTTGGATAATAATAAAACTTAAATGACATCTTAAAACCTTTATAATACTGTAAAATACGAAAAAGTTAAATATGGAGGTTATGTTGGCCCATTTTGGCTTAAATACGAAATGCGTTGCAACAAAGGCTTCGTATACTATACTAACACGCACCTTGATCAATATTTTGTTAACTTTTCCATCTGACCGCGTATAAACTAGTGCAATTGCATTTTTTTCCGGACTACTTTACCCCGATTCACTTTACCCCGAGATGTCGATTCTTAAAAATGCTTGTTTAACAATAGAAAAACATCATTTAAAGCTCTGAATTCTTAGCAATAGTAAGTAAAACGTATTTGAAGTAACTAGAAAAAAAATCTAGCAATAAAACTGATTATAAACATCTATAATCGTTATAATAAATTCGACAAGCCAACTTTGTTTTAAGATCGAAAAATACAATTATTGTTCTTTCGTAGAATATTAATTGTTATGTAGTAAAACCTTTTTATTATCATCCTAGCATAATTATCTTTCACTAAAATTAAAATTATGCATAAATAATAATTTATTAAAGAAATAATAAGCATGATTCACTTTACCCGTATGTTCACTTTACCCCAGTTTCCCCTATATAATTATGTATTAGATGCAAATAATGAATATGTGTAATAAACTTAAGAAAAATATCATACTTGTATTAATTATATTTAGTGTGATGAACATTTCAATGATCAACGATTTATTATTAATTTATTTATTTATTTATTTATTTACAAGGACTTAATAAAAACATTTATTACAAATTTTTATCATCATTTTCATTCATTCATTTATTCATTTATTACAATCATTATCAAAATTATCATCAGAATAATCATCATGTTCACAATCAACATCATAATTTCGTAAAGTAATAATAAACCTTAAATTTTCTAATAACTTACAATCATCATTTTCGCAATTATTATTTTGTTTAGTAGAGAATGTTAAATTATTAATCATAGAAGTTTTTAAAGCAGTGGTCAATTGATGGTAAGTAGGATCGATTTCTTTTGTCATAACTTTGTGTTGCCTTACTTGACAAAATAAGTTGTCCAATGGATCCAGATTTAAAAATCTTAATCAAAGATGTGTTAATTCATATTTTACTTTTAAATAATTCCACAAAGATTTAACGGATTTGATTTTAGTTTGCCAACTACTCATAAAAGAATAACTATAAGTGATATCTCGACCAGATTTCAAGTATTTTCCATTTACTTATTTTGTCAAGTAAATCATCCCAAAATTTTATATGAAGTGTTTTATTATACAAAGCAGTCCTTAAAATTTTTCCATCAGAATCACCGAAACTATCGCTATTTAATGAATCAAATAAATTATCTATTGCATGTAAAAATTCAGTAGTGTACAATACTGCTGACGGCATTAACCCTACAGAAGCATAAGTTTCAATTGTAACAGCCATAGTATTACTAACTTGACGAGCTGCTACATTAATTTTCATTTTAATATACACAGATAGAATTTTCTAATAAAAATCATAACGAAATTCAGGGTAAAAATTACCGTAAATAACTATAAAGCTGGGACAGTCCTACTTTCTGGCACTTTTTACTTATATTTTACTACAAATTTTACTGCACAGACTATAAATTTTACCGCACTGAATGGTAAAATTTGCCTGATTTGAGAAAAAGAAGACAGCTGATAAAGGAAACAACTGAGCGTGTACACATATTAGGTTACCTCATATATATATATATATATATATATATATATATATATATATATATATATATATATATGTGTGTATAAATGTACTTATTTAAGTATTAATGATACTGCTACAACAATTGAAAGAAAATCCAGATTGTTAAAAAATATTTCGTACAAATTTTATCACAAATTTTGGTTTTCTCTAAGATTCGTACAGGGAACTTTTACTCTACGGCAGACAAATTTTACCCTTCAGTACGGTAAAATTTATCGTAAATATCAATAAAAACTGCCGGAAAGTTAGTGTCCCAGCTTTATAGTCATTCACGGTAATTTTTACTGCTAATTTCGTCATAATTTTTATTAGAAAATTCTCTCCGTGTACGAATCAGAAAAATTAAAACAATTTTCATTTAATTTGTGTAGAAGTTTCTACCTTCGTTGTTCACTTAATTCAAAAGCATGTTCTACATGCTCAATTTTTGCCTCTTTATTGTGTAGTTTTGGTTCATCAAACACAATTTTATTATATATCAACACATTTCTGATGCATTTTAATAAACGAGGCACATAGAAAATAATATGAATCAGTCTTCTTTTAAAAATAAAATATTGTGAATCTTTGTTCCGTACAGTCTCCTGACACAAATGTTTCAAGGCTGATACTTGAGATATAATCTAACGTCACTAACAACTTAATAATAATACTTTTAAACTTTCAGTGTCGATTGTACTGCAAGTGAAATAATAAGCTATAACTTGTTTCCACTTATTTGTTAAACCTCTTATCATAAAACAATGGCCCTGTCGGCGTACAATTCAGTTCTACCCAAATTACCTAAGCCTTCATAACCTACATTTTGCTTATATTTCGTGCAATATAAAGATTTTTGTAAATGGATTTCGTCGAATATAATAGAACAAATTTTATCTGCATCATTCATTTTACTCACTTGAATTTTAAGCATATTAATAATTACTGCGTTAATGCCGACTTCAAAAGGAATCGTAGATAATATAGGGTGTATACACTTCGTGATGGTAACTGAAAATGCGCGTTTAATTATTTGTACAATCTAGGGCTTCTTGTATATGCAGTTAAAACAAAGACTATCTTCTACAGTCCATCGTTTGGTAGAAAGTGGCTTATTAACATTTAGTAATTGACTTTTAATAAAATTATATGTTACAGAGTTTAAATTTTTCTCAATAGTATCTAATTTTCCATCTAGTCTCTTGTAAAATTTTACGCAATTTACAAATTATTTTTAGTATTTCTATATGAATCTTGTATCTGTGTAATATTTTTGGAGTAAAATTTTTATGATACATTATAACTGCGCTTAATATTTTGCACTTTTTTAAACTTTTATCTACTGCTGTCGAATCGAATTCATCTAATAAAAATCCATATTCATCCTCTTCTGATTGAGCAACAAACTCATAATCAATAGTCGCGGTGAGTGATATACAACTTATAGTATTATTTGTTATTGTTGTACTATCACAAGCGATTTCACGTTCCATCGAATCATATTCATCGGGTGACGAACTATTTTCATCCCATTGAGGTTGAGTAGTATAGTCATGATCGGTAGTTACAATCGACAATATAAGATTTACATTGCTGTTTGTTATTGTTGTATTATCACGCATATCTTCCCTGGTAGAAAGTTAGCTAGAATGTCTGGTTGACTTATTAATTATTAGCCAAATTAATAAGCTACAAATAAGCCAAATTGTAGCTAATATCTCGCTAGAATCTGGTTAAGGGCATGCTTTAAGCCAAATTTTAACTGCAAATCTAACCTATTTACATTTTGTCCCTACAATTTATTAGATTTTAATAATGTACACACTTTATTAAATGTTCAATATAGTATGATGATAATATAAATACATATTATTTATTATCAACAAATAACAACTTACGAGCATATAGACATCCGCGCATGTAATACTAAAAGTAACTAATAACCAATTATTTTCCTTCCGTAAATTAGTCTACCACAATTTAGTCACAAAAATCTTGTGATTTATGCCGAAAATAAAAAATGTTGTAATAAAAGTTTAGTGTAACGCTACAAATATTTGTTTAGCAATCATTGTTTCACCAAAAATTCTTCAAAATTTACATTATTCTGTTTCTACTACTGTTTTTAGAGTAACAATAATTATGATGCCTATCTGTTTTACATAATTTATAACATATATTTCGCAAATAACACTTGAATTTTACTCCGGGCATTTATACTTTTGCGTAGCGTAATAATACTTTTTATATAAACGCATCATTATGTAAACAAATAACCTAACCTCCAATACTACTTGGCCATTTTAAACTTCAATTTAGTAAAATCCTTGTTGTAGTATAATTAGAAGTGCCTATTATATCGATTTCTATAAAACTATTATGCTTTCCATCATTAATTAATATATAAATATAAATTACTTATTTTATCAATTTCATATTAACTAGAATATTAAACAGATTATACCTAGAAATTAGGTAATAAGCATGTCGTTTTTAACTGACTTCTAGCTAATTTATTAACCAGAATTAAAACAGATTAACAGATACTAGCTAATATCTGGCTAGAAACCAGCTTAGATTTCTACCAGGGTTGACCTTGTATAGTATTTTCACTTTCCATAAATTCAATAGTGTCAAAAGACAAAAGTTTAGCGTCACTATTACCGCTGTTTAGTTCATTATTACTATTATTAGTCACACTTGATAGTATGAGAATTACACAGTACCAACTACCATCTATATCGCTTGAACTGCCAAATGTGCTCTGTTCTAAAACATGCTGCGTTTGTTCACGTTCAGTGATATTGTCAATAAAAGTTGTATTTGTTACTGTAGGTACAGCATTTCAATTCAAACGTTTCCGTTCCGAGTTTTTATAATCAGATAATTTAAAATGATCTTCGTAAACATCAATACCACAAGCTTGTTTCCATTTATTTCAAAAATCGATATACGTTAGAAACATATGGAATCTTTTACTTTTATAATTGGCATCTTTGATTTGGGTATAATAAGCATTTGAAAACCCAGGAATTTTACATGAATATTTTAACGTACCACGATTCATTATATATAGTTGAACTTGGAAATTACTGTGGAGTCTCATAAAGTATCCATCCACCCGCAAATTAGATGTCCCGTTGTATCTGGACAGGGTTTTGAAGAAATAAGCTCCTGTATAAAAAAATGTAATTATTAAATAACTTAATTACACAAATCGAGATAGTTAGAATATTCAAATTTATTTAAAATTAATTAAGGAGTCATTCTACTTTGATATTATCGAAAAATTGACTTTTTTTTGTATTATTTGCAAGTACATGTATCCAAAAATATACTATTGAATTTTCGTAATGAAATTCGAAATATTTTGATGAATTACAACCGGTGTGCGAAGTCGCGCAGTACTGAGTTCTTTCAGAAATCTCAAAAAGTCATGCATCTATCGTTCTAACATTTTAGGAGCTTATTTGATACATCTCTGAATATTACCCGTAGTAAAATTTTACAAATATGTTTACTTTATTATACTTTTTGTATCAAAAAATGATCAAAAATACGGTGATTTTAAGCTGTATTTACAAACCTGCACTATACAGTTGTTTTTACAACGTAAATTATTTTTTGAGGTGCCAGAACAATACTCATAAAGATTAAGAATCTTTTTAGTTTTTCTTGCTTTAAAGTCTTAGTGGAGATACAGCCTGCACCGCATGCAATTTGTTTTAAGGCGCTGTTCTGGTAGAAAGTTAGCAAGAATGTCTGGTTAATATCTGACTAGAATCGGTTTAAGAGTATGCTTTGAGCAAATACAAATTTTGACTACAAATCTAACCTGTTTTTATTTGGTTTCTACAATTTGTTAGTTTTTAAAAATGTACATACTTCATTAAATGTTCAATATAGTATGATGCCGATATAAATATTGTTATAAAAAAATAACAAATTACGAGCATATTTACATACACGTATGTAATACTAAAAGAATTTAAATACCAATTATTATCCTTCCGAAAATTAGTTAATCCTATCTTACCTTTTCTTATTCCATTTCTGCTAATGTTTTTAAAATAACAATAATTATCATGCCAACATGTTTTACATTATTTACAACATACGGGAGAGTGGCCCCCCTAATTTAGAAAAAAATATACACTCATTAACATTATATCAATTTTTCATATTTAGACACCCTTTTACCCCTTTAAGCAGATTCTATCTGGAAATTAGCTAAAAAGCATGTAATTTTCAACTAATTTCTAGCTAATACCTAAGGAGGCTCTCCAATGATGTTTTCAAAAAATTTCGAAAATTTTTGAATGTCTTAAAAGTGAATTTCAGTCTTCTTTAACAGGTAGAAACGATTATAATCAACAAATGCTTATTATTTTTAACAACACATAGTTGAGTAAAAATTGATTGTATCAGCTAACTTCTTTTTATTTTACTAATGTCAAATTATATTTAAGGGGGGAGGGGGTCGGTGTTTACATGCAGTTACATAGTTACCGACAATTTCGTATTTTTCAGTATTTTCATTCAATTTTTATTTTTTTTCAATTATCTCAGTTGTTTGGTGTTCCTTGGTAGATTGAGAACACCGGACAACTAAAGTTTTTAAATTTTATGAACAATTAAATTAGAATACTGTAAAATTCAATGCAAGTTTTTTGGTTCATAAATGTTGATAATATCATTATAACCGTGCCCTGTAAATATTATTTTGTTAGCCTTAAAGCCACGAAACTTTAGATAATATTTGGCTAGAACCTAGCTTACATTACAAACCCAATAAAATCGGTTATACATTTTTGATATAATGCATATACCATTAACACATATAAACAATTTTATTTAATTTCGCGGTATATTTTGAAGAAAAAAATTCCTAAAAATTCCTTCTTTTTTCGGTAGTTAAACAGGAATGACCCCTCAATTGTTTATACATTTAAAGTGAAGATAAATTTTATTTCTCAAAGAGAAAGTATGCGTTGATGGGAAATTTCGAACTTAATATTTTTATGAATTAATAGATCGATGAACTCTAATAAAGAAGACGTATGTCATAAGCTCCAATTACAAGTAAAAATCATACATCTGTCGAAAACAATGATAGAATTTGTTATAATTATTGACATTTTTTAATTTATACTATCTTATCAATTTATAAGTCTAATCGTGATTCTAATGCTTGTAAAACTTTGTCAAAAACGACAATTTACTCTAGAATTGTTTGTCAACTTCTTTTAAAAAGTTTATAAAATATAAAAAAAAAAAAAATTTCATGAATATATATTTTTAATTTATTATTTTTTTAAACAATTCATTTTGGTGTAAACGTTTTTAAAAAACGGATATTTTCTCGATTCTTAAAAGAACTATAAGACGTATAGTAATTTATTTCTTAAGGTGTTATTAACATACTTTCCTCATGGCGCACCCGCGCATTAGATTTATTTGAAGATGTGAAAACATTTTTTGCATATTATTTTGTTGAATTAATTCTTCGAAAACCAACCAAGATCATTGAATTGAAAAATTAAGTACGCAAACGATGTATACATGATCTTATTTACGCTGCAATCATCAGAATTCAAAAAACATTTTTCTTTCTTAAAGCTTATTGGATGGTTATGGCGTGCACGCGAGTAATTAAAAATAACAAGAATACGCTTATTGATAAACATTTTTATAAAAAGTATTACAAGACACATTTTTATTATAAAATGTAGATTAAAAAATTTATTTGTTAAGCAGACTTTTTCTTAGTGCACGCCATAGTCGATCTATACATATACAAAAATGTGCACGGAGAAGATTTTCAAATTGGTTAATTATTGATTTTTAAATCGTGTACATCATAGTTTAATGCTTGCAAAACTTTAGCAAAATTCCGGATCCTTTGGAGAGTTATTTGCCAAGAAATTATACTGAAGAATTTATAAAACGCTGAAAATAATATCAAACATATTTTATGAAATATATGTTTTATATATCAGTCAAATGCAAATTTTATCTACTTTACGAATATATGCAAATCCTTTACTTATCTAAAGTATAAAATAACAAAATAATTTTTTTCTATTTAAAAAAAATATCTACTAACTCTGGTAGAAAATTATCCAGTAATATCGAGGCCCTCAATTATTTGCCATGGCAAACTAGATATATTTACATAATTCTCGTTTCCATTCTACCTGGGAAATGTTATCCGATTAGTCCCAAAATTAAATCAATTCTATGTTACGTTATGCCTAATGTGCCTGCAAAATTCCAGCCTAAAACACACACATACACACACATACACATCACAATCACATATATACATACTGACAGATATTTCGTAAACGCATATTTTTTTGGCTCAGGAACCTAGAAAGCATCGAAATACATATCACAATCTGTCTACCTGGCATTTAAAAAAACTACTCTTTTAAATCTACGGTACAGTGAGTAGATTTTGTATTGATTCTATTTATCTATATACAAAAAAATATTATTTATCTAAAATTTCGTCATTATTAAACTCATTTTTTAACTTCTGATATGATAATAAATTATTTTTTTATTGAAATTAAATATACATCTCCATCAACCTCTCTGAAGTTAACATAGACATTTTTTAATTAGGTTACACAAGCTATTTAATATTAATAAAACCACTATATTGCTTCCTAGTCTATTGCATAAGGGCTTAAAATTTTCCGAAAATTATCCGTGACATCGTATAAATACATACCCGCTAATTTTATATAAAGCTAGGAGCTGTACAAACTACTAAGAGAAGACCGCATGCTATTGGATCAGAGCTTAAGGGAAGAGTATACCGATTTTTGGGAAATGTTTTAATTTTATTTTAATTTTTTAAACAGTTCTACATGATGGTAAGTACTCAAAACATGTGTTCTTATGACTCATTCAAATTCCTATTCACGTCATAGTTTATTTTCAAATGGAGCAAAAGAGGAAAAGTAAGTACATAAGAAAGAAAGCGAGAGATGGGGAACTATTCAGAGAAAGGGGAACTATGTCTAGGGTCAACATTAATTTTACATTAGACGTTGCAAGCTCAAATGATAATAATTAAAGATACATACTTTGTAAATTTTGTAAACCTTTTTAAAACAATTTATTTTAAGAAAAACGTAAATTCTTCCATTTATTATTACTAATTTTTAAAATACATTTTTCTAAAAATTACAAATTTGAAACTTCGAAATAGTTTCTGCGCATCATTATTTAATGAATTGATCTAAACATTTTTGACACGTCTATTTTGACACATTTTTAACAAAACTACAGAGCGATATTTCACTAAAACAAATATATAAGGATTAATTTATGACATTACTAACTAAAATTTGAGCTAATTTATTGCAAAAATTAATTAATAAATCTTTAACAAAAGTAATAATAAATATAGATTGAAAAAAAAGATTTTCTCTCTGTACATTTTTCAACACTCTTATAATATCATATGTCATTAGTTTCTTGCATTTCACAAAATATTGTTGCGCAGGAAGATTTTATAACATTCGTGTATTATCACTGGTTTAATAACTATAAATGACAGTCAAGGCAGTTAATTATATTAGGTAGGGCTTAAAATTTGTATAAAAAAGATTTAATACATATTTTTTCTATCAAAGATTGATAAAAGTAATTTTTCACTATTTGAATTAACTTACCGGCTTCGTTTGTATCTGCTGAGTAAACATAAAAAATTTAAAAACATTTTATTATAAGTTTGAAAAATAATCGATTTTCAGCTAACTAAAATTTACACTGATCACCGTTTATCCTGAAAATTATTGATCTAAAAAATTTGTTGTGAAAATGCTTGTGTCAATGAGAACTAGAACATTGTACTTTACATTTTTCATTAGGTTTAATTTTGGTTTTCACCTTAGCCCCACCCGCTTGGACAATACTTTTACATGTTTTCGATCGCTAGGCGAGTTATCCGATTTAGTCCCACAATTACTATATGTCATGATTTTTTAAAGATTAGAATAAAAAATAACCATAGATAATTGTTATTTGGTTATAAAATTATCTGTGCCGCATAGTCACTTCTAGGAGATCATAATAAATATATGACTATCTTTTAAAGTCCCACATAGAGCGTTTGTTTGATAACATAGTGCAAATGGTGAAGCTATAACAAAAAAGCAATGCGTTTGGAGTGCATTTTTTTTGGAATCCTTTTCATAGATACTTGTATAATAACTCGAAATAAGTAATCACTTTGCTAAATGTTAAAATTTAATTAATATAAGACCTTGAACGGCAGATTAAACCAACCTCTAAAAATTAGAGTGCATATTTACAGTCAGGTATAGTCGTGCCGGCAACGTGACTCTTCATTTACTTATTTATTTATTTATCCGAGACAGCCGCAAGGCAACGAACGCAGTGCAGTGGGTCTGAAAGAAAGCATCGGAGACTGCGACTTCTGTGGAACGGAAGCATTAAGGTGCAATTTCATGGTGCGTCAAATTTGCCGCGTCAACTCGACCACATGGCATTTTACGGGGGAATCCCAATGTTTACATTAATTTTATTATTTTTGTAATATATTATTTCACTGTTATACACATATGATCTTCCTAAAAAGTAATATTTTACATTAATGATGGTTTGTAGACGTTCAAATGTGTTTCCTTGCAATATAAATACATTCTCAACACTTCTTAAAATTTCGTATTTAGATAACCTTTTCAATAATATGCATGACAGTTCAATTGTTTATTGAAGTTAAACAATTTTAACATGAAAAATGTGAAAGCGAGCGTAAAAATATCACGTGGTCAAGTTGACGCAAAAACTTGACGCTCCATGAAAATGCACCTTAACGATCGCGAAGAGCGAGAGCGAGAGAGAGAAAGGGGGAGGGAGAGAGAGAGGCAATCCATGCAGAACTGTTAGAGCTTGATGTGCTGCGTCGCATCTGTTTCATTTGCTAATGGTTACTCTGCCTTTTGAAATCACGGGCGTACTAACGCGCCTGTAGAAGTTTCAGATAAGAAAGTTATATTTTTATTCAAACAAGTAGACATTCAATACTTTTCGATCAGCTATTCTAACCCAAACACACGTGCACACCTACATACACACTCACACACACGCATACGTATTTACTAATATGTATACATAGCTATTCGCTCCGTGCAAGTCAGGTGGCGACATCTGGATCGGCATTAATGTTGGAATATTTACACTATGTCTTATGGGGAGTATGTATGAAATTGAAATAACAACCAAATAACAGCTATTTTCTGTATCTTCTACACCTGGATAGGAGTATAATAACACTATTGCTTGTGTGTATACAAAGACACTATTACTACGTTTAATATTCATATAAACAGTTTCTTAGCAAGTATTTTCAGGTTAGTATATATAGGTATACTTCCACGTTCCAACATAATTGTCAATCGATCGTTTCTTGTATCCCCTCCAACCCCATGCACGGAGCGAATACTCACAGAGCGCACAATGACAGTATGGCAAATTAACCGGAAGCCGTTATTTATAGGAGACATTATTACTATACATTTTCACCGGTAAACCGGAAGTGTACAGGATATTATGTGGCAGACCAATCAGTGAATACAATAACTGAACAGATCTGCCACTCGATTTCTCTATACCTACTGATACCTATAACCTATACCATTAGGTTCTGATCGGCAACTGTAGTACCGTGATACATATGATAAATATGACATCACATAACATTGACAACACCAGTATTATGGCGTCGTCCATAACCAAAAAACTATAGGCAATAACATTCGCTTTAAATACATATGCTCAAGCAGATAATAAATGCTTGTACGTACTAATAATGTATACATATAATATTCATTTTAATGCACGTTTTTCTTTACTTAGAAATTAACCTAAACTCACCTTATACAAGTACTACTCAGCCCTATGCAGCAACTGCATACTCCTCATGTCCACCAGCACACTCCTTCTTTCTGCAGTGTACAAGTACACGCTCAAGAAAAGAAAACAAACGCTTGTAAGCAAGTTTCATCAGAGATGAGTCGACTACTTTACAAGCATAAAAGCTTGTCCCTCATAAATAGCGACCCAATATAATCAAAGCTATATCAACAATAAAGCACAAAGAGGAATACCTAGTCGCAGATGAGGCTGGGCGTAAAAACAACGAATGTTGAAGTGAAACTTCTTGTTGCCATGCTTCTCGACACGAGACTATTATATGCGCAGCGAAAATGCGCACAGCAGTTTTCTCCAGCTGTCTCCGCTGCTCGAAAGAAAGAGAGAAAGAGGAAGCCCGAGCGCGGCCGAGAAGAATCGAGCGGAGCCGAACAAGGTATAGCGTAGATATATATACGCCGATGCTCGAGTTGTATGCGTCGCTATTCTCTCTATCTCTCTCCCTCTATCTCATTGGCTAACTGTTTCGCTCTTTTCACCGCATACCACTTACGTGGAATATATTCTACGGACCGTGACTGCTACTGTTGCACCTTAAAGGAGCATTTTCATGAAGTGTCAAATTTTTGCATCAATTTGACCACGTGATATTTTTACGCGCACTTTCGCTTTTCTCATGTTAAAATTATTTAACTTTAATAAACAATTGAACTGGCATGCACATCATTAAAAAGGTTATCTAAATACAAAGTTTCAAAAACTGATGAGAATGTATTTATATTTCAAGGGATTATACTTGAACGTTTAGAAATCATTATTAATGTAAAATATTACTTTTAGGAAGATCATATTTGTATGACAGTGAAAGAATATATTATAAAAATAATAAAACTAATGTAAACATTGGGATTCCCCCGTAAAATGGCATGTGGTTGAGTTGACGCAACAAATTTGACGCACCATGAAATTGCACCTTTATATCTACTCTCCGTACTGCTACTTTTCAGCGCGTGCGCCCACACTTTGGTATACTTAGGCTGCATCTGCAATATTTTACCTCCCGTGTATAGCATACGTGTGCTAACCATTCAACGTGGAGTTTTGCTTGAATAGATCGACGTTGATTGGCTTGTAAATCACGTTTGCGGTAGACAAAGGGTAAGAGGTTGTAGGCACAGCCGTATATATTCACGATTCCAAGTGAAGGAGGCGCCATCTACGAAAGTCGTGGTGGCTGAAAGCAGAACTATGCAAGACTTCGTGTTTTCGTGAAAAGGCCGTAAAAAGAGATTCTTAGGACTGATAATAATAATTGTCAAAGAACTCAGACGGCAAAAAATACAAGAAAACGCTGCCGACTGATGTGACACGCTGCTTTCACAAAGAGGTAGCAATTAAATTATTGCTACAAAAATTGAGATAATTGTCGTACTAAAGTTAAAGTTAAAATTGTTTTATACATTCGTGTATCAGTACAATATATACCATCTATAGTATTACTTCAGTAAAGTAATTGTTTAAATTATAATAACTTATGCTATTCTAATTACTAAGAATTAATTTAAACATCATAATGAGAATTATTAAAAACTAAATTGAAACATCAAAAATCATATAATTTAATAATTCCTTACTTTATGTAAAAATCTTTTACAAACATCTGTATTTACGTGAATTTTTACATGTTTTTCACAAAAGTTAATTAGATGCAAAAAATTTAGGAACAAACGTAATTCTATATTTAAAAAAAAAGCCAAGTTAAGTTGTAATACATAAATTATTTATTTTTAATGTATAAAATAGATAAGATTTATGGGGTAACGCCACTTTCACGGCTCAAAATCAAGCCTAATTTTATGTTTTTTTTGCTGGTAAGACAACAATAAGAATAAAAAACTATTTAAAAGGTTTTTATTGTATGGACAAATCCGCCAAACTTTTAACTTTCTGCATAAAAAAATTTGAAATAAAAATTGAAGGCACATAATTGAAAATACGTGCGGCACGTTTTTAAAGCCATGTATGAAAATAATTGACGCACGCGCCTTGTTTGTATTAAACGGCATTTTTTGCCCGTAAGAATAGCATTGCATTTTTATATACCAAATTGGTTATTCTTAGGCGATAATACATTTTTAAACGAGCTAAATATGTGAAATGTATAAATCACGCAATCGCAGCTTAGGTTTTATGTTTATGTAGGATAATAATATGCAGTGATTACAAATGAAACCAAATCATTTTAGCGAAAATTGTAGATGTGCCATTGTAAAAACTGAATTTTTTCAATGAATCACTTTTTTACAAATTATGTATTACGTTTTCTAATTTTAGTATATCAAGGGGCACATAAATACGACACTGATCATTTTCTTTGTTTTCAAATCAAAAATAAATATTGAATATCAAATCGATGATTTACAACACGGCGTAACTGCTAAATTAATAAATTTGCTTTAATTAGAAGATTGTTAGAATTCCGGGATACATAATAAAGTGCCATAACTTTTTTTCCAAACGAGGCACAAAAATGAGGTTTAACTCAGAGCTATAGTTTAGGTTTAGTTTACTCCATCAATCAATTGGAATCAGAATGAGAAGTTAAACGGCGTTCATGATTTGATAGTAAGAATACAAAATTTCTTTTCTTCTTTGTTTCTTTTTCTTTGTTTTTTTCTTACTAATATGTATAATTGTATAAGCGACCGCGAATTCATGCTAAATTTGTTCGTCTCAGTTGTAATAGCGCATTACAAATACTGTATCATCACATCTCCACCGATCGAGGCATTTTTACGTTTGTCTTTACATATTAACGCGAGAGTAAGAGAAAAAAGCTACTTTTTTTTAACAAAAATGACCTATTTTCAAAATATTACTTGCGCACAGAATTTTGAGAAAAAGCTTTGAAAAAATTAAGTCACTTCCTTCATTGATCAATAAAAGAAACTATTGACAGAATTTCAAAAATCGTCTTCTACTTCTTTAAAATAATTTATTTTTCATCTGACTTATGAAAATGCTTAAAAAATTCCGTTTCTTAATAATAAATGATGGATAAAATGAGATAAGAAGAATAAAATTTGAATGTAATCAACAGTTCATATTCTACATATGGTAGGTAGGTATAATGTAGATAAAATAAAAAAATACTAATAAGTAAATGATGAAGATTTTACGTTCCCGAGGGGGCAAAAATACGCAGTTTTACAAATTCTTCTTTCAACATTTTTGTGCTTATAAACACATAAATTCGGAATCCTTAAATGTTAATTAAAACATAAAAAAAGTATTTATCTAAACCGTATATGGGTGCTTGTTAGAAATACGGTATAATTGTTCCTCATTATTTCTTTTAGGTGTAATTGTGGTTTTAAATTTTCAAAAAGATGCATTTATGAAAAAAAGATTCGGGAAAAAAGTAAATTTAAAGGAAAAAGTAGATTTGCGGGAATCATATGCTACTTTTGTCCCGCTTTTGAGATCAGTAAAGTGGTCATTATGGTTGAGTCGGGAATAAAATAATTTTTACAAATGTAACTTACCAATAATAAATTTAGATGGTAATTACGTATTTTTTTAGCTTTTGAAATTATAAAACAAGTAACCTAAAAACTATCTATAAAAACTGCAAATAAATGCCGGGCTGCTCGTACTTCTTTGAAATTCGAACTAAAACCCCCCAGAGATTAGATGGCACCGCTAAGCTTCCGTACTCACAAAACTCAAAAAGTTGGCGACAACATTCGCAACACTCGGGTAGACAGAGAAGTTTAAAAAAAATTCTGAAAAAATTAGAACATATTATATGTACATAAAATTTACTTCAAAGTCTAATAAGTTAGATATATCTAAATCATAATGTTTGTGTCTAGTACATTCAGAATTGGGTGAATTGTTCACTGGCGACAGGTCACGGTAAATATTTTTAGTCCATATACATATATATATATATATATATATATATATATATATATATATATATATATATATATATATATATATATATATATATATATATACAGCTTGTACTTTAAAAATGTAGCTATTTATTTTAGTTTTGTATTTAAGAAGTTTAAATACATTATTTAGAAAACTTAAAAAAATTATATGGCCGTAATATTATTTCCTTTCTATTCAGTGTATTGGCTACACTAAAAGTACCAATTTTTTGACAATCACTCATATATTTTTATATTTATTATTTCTAAAATACAATTGAAATGAATAGAGCCATACAATATTAAATTTATTATATTACATATTTTGGAATTATGTTGTGTAATTTCATTATACGAACGAAATTGAAATCTAAGTACTTTCAATCGATATTATACAATGAGACATAAGATCTCTGCCATCGAGCGAGCGAAAAACGCGTAATGCGAGGCGTAATGCGAACAAGGGGTAAACCACCCAAGTAGGTACAACAGGTGAGCAGCCTTGCTGCTAGGTGATAAGCATCAACCAGTCAGTCTGCAGTTGACAGTCGCGAATTAACAATCAATTTATAATAGTCAACAGTAGTAGTTATTGTTATATTATTATTGAATCCTAAGAATATAAACATATTCATTTTTTTATCATTTTGAAGTTTAATTTATGTAATCATTTTTCCTTTCCTAATAGTACACCCTGGTATCAGCCAAGCAGTCAGCAGTTCAAACACATCATACTACCGG